>JAMWYP010000003.1:9780000-10105817 GCA_025563575.1 Acacia pycnantha | reverse complement strand
ATCCCAAATTTTTTCTAATGGTAATTAAGTAATTTTAGGATGATTTCTTAAGTATTTTAAGGTTTAAAGGAGATCTAGAGGTATAAAATAAAAATTTATTTTTTCAAAAATAAATATATATTTTTATATTTAATTATTATTATAATGTATTATTATATTATTAAATTATATTATTATACTATATATATACAAAGTAAGGAGTAGGGACGGACGGACGGTGGAATTATTATACTATAATTATTATATTATATTATATTATTATATTATTATATTATATAATTATTATATTATATATTACATATATGTAAGGACGAATGAGAACTCACGGGCAAAGAAAAACATTAGAAACAAAACAAAACATGTGGGACCCACTTGGAAAATAATTTCAAACTTTCCGACGATCTTCACGTGAAGTTTTGAAAATTTGGCACGGGAAAAATTACGTAGAATGACCCGAGGTGTAAATTACATTAAGGACCCATTTCCAACAACTATATAAACACACACAACGCACGCGAGAAACGCATAACGAAGAAAGCAAAGAAAAGGAAAGAGAGAGAAGAGAAAGGAAGAAAGGAAGGAAAGAGAGAGAGAGAGAGTGAGGTGATAATTATTTGGGGATACCGGTAGTTGCTCTTTGGTGATTATTTGAGAGTTAGCAAGTAACGAGGTAACTCGGATATTTTCCTTATACTTGTGAATTATGTATGATTATATTTTTATGCTTATACTATTTATTTTAGTGATATATATGATACAATATTTTATGGGTTGTAAGGTTTTAAGATTACTGCTATGGAAATTTTAGATTGTATTTGTACATGGCACTAAATGCACGTATTATACATACCAATTTACTATTCTATTCATTTACTATTTACTATTTACTATTTTCATTTCTTGTTTACTATTTACTATTTCTTACTATTTACTATGTACTATTTACTATTTACTATTTACTATTTACTATTTACTATTTACTATTTACTATTTACTATTTACGTATGGTAAATTACTATTCACGAATACATACAGTGATACTATTTATTGATCATGAATTTCAATGGTTTTATTTGATATTAATGGAAGCGTAATGCATTATTTTTGAATGAGTGCATTTATCATGGCGGTTGTATTTGTGATGGGATGGAGTTTGGAGGAATCTGATATGTTATGATTTTATGCCACCACTCGGTGCACAGTGGATTGGTACTTTTCGGGGCCCCTTCTTCCATGTTTTCCTCGGCGGGATTGCATTGGAGTTGTGGGACATGTGACACCTCCTTTATTCGATAGGGAGGGCCATAGTCCATACTTAAGCTCTATACTTTTGGCGGGTATATCTTAAGTTTTGGTGAGCTTGGAACAATTCAGTCACATGAATATGTTTCATTGGACTATGTGTTAGCCTATGGCTCCATTCACGGTATAAGGACGGAAGAGGATATAAGGGTGGTTGCATCGCATGTTATATTATTGAATGGTTTAAGTTGATTAAATGATAAACGTTTTTGTAAAATCTTTTTATGAGAACTTTTGGAATATATATAGTTATATACAAAAATAAATGTATTTCATTATCTCTTGTTTTTAGTCATATATGATTTGCTTGTGTACGGTAGAATATTCAGTAGTTACTGAGATGTGGAAATCTCATCCCATATTAACATTTTTCAGGTGAATATCCTAGTAAGGAGCAAGGGAAGGCACCTATGGAGTGAGCTTTGAAGGCTCTTTGTACTCCTGTAGTTTATGTTATGTTATTTCTATTTGCCAAGACCCTAAGACTTCCGCTTTGTATTAAACTATGAAATATTTTGGAGACATATTTTGGGTTTTGTATTATAATTTCTATTTTAAACGGTTATATTTTTGAATGATTTGGTTAATGATTATCCTAGTGGGAGATATTTCAAATATTTTGGCCAAGTTTTCGGGTGATGGATTTGAGGTGTTACATTTTTGGTATCAGAGCTAAACATTCCATGAAAATTTTGTTATTTTCTAAAATGATTTCTTTAAATCTTTTTAGAGGTCGTGGCAAATTAAATATCATAACATGTGCCCTTCTCTTTGATTAGATTTAGAATTTTTTTAGCCACTTAACCCTTACATAGCATCCTTATAGTGTAGATCATAGGAGAAGAAAATGGGGAGAACTCGAAGGACTAATACAACCCCTGCTTCACGACAAAATGGTCCCTCTTCGCATCAAAATGTTCCCCCTCCTCAGGATAACAATGCCCTTCTAGCAGAATTACGCGATGCAATCTTGGAGGTAAGAGAGAAAGTGAATAGGCACGAGGACGAATTAGCAGAAAGAAGAGGTCAAGGTGGTAAGAAGAAGAAGCCTACGGCCAGGGAAGTCATTCCTTCTGACCATCAATCAGGGGGTGGGAGTCGTACTGGCACAGAATCAAGAGGTAGTAGTAGTTCCCATACTCAGTATAACCCTCCGCCTATTGCGAGGTTTGGGAAAAAGTCAGGAAGTTCACTCCTCCAATGTTCGAGGGAAGCTAGACCCAATCGAAGCACTAGAATGGTGAAGCGTCTCGAAAAGATATTCAAAGTTATCGAAATCAACTCA
This sequence comes from Acacia pycnantha, assembly GCA_025563575.1. Taxonomy (NCBI): domain Eukaryota; kingdom Viridiplantae; phylum Streptophyta; class Magnoliopsida; order Fabales; family Fabaceae; genus Acacia; species Acacia pycnantha. The sequence goes on along the minus strand of JAMWYP010000003.1, from coordinate 10,103,230 downwards.
CAACAAAAGGTACAAGTTGCGGAGCAGTTGATGGAGAAGCGGCCCAACAATGGTGGGAAAGCACCAAGAATGCTGATGAAGAGATGACATGGGAAGAATTTAAAGAAAAGTTCGAGAATTATTATTTTTCCCCTTCAATCAGAATAGAGAAAGAAACTGAATTCCTCACATTCAGGCAAGAGGGATTGCACGAGGATGAATTTATCACTCGCTTTTTGGAGTTGTCTAAATTTTGCAAATATTCGCAAAACAACCCAAAATGGATGTGTGCTCGGCTAGTGGAAAAAGCTAGACCAGATTTAAAGACGGCTTTGGCACCATTTCGGATGGAGCAAAGAACTTTGAAGAGATATGTGACAAATTACGCACGATAGCCGAAGCAAGCGAGAAGAAGAAGGCGAGAAGATGAAAGGACTTCAAGCCGATCTGCACCTCCTATGAGACCTATGGGGGAATCACTAAGAAGCACAGTCATAATTTCGGTGGTGTGAATACGCGATTTAGTCAACCATCAAGAAATCTTTACGGTGGACCACCAAGGGTAATTTCAATGGACCTCCAAGGAGTCATTTTAGTAGACCCCGGAGGAGCCATTTCGGTAGACCCCAAGGGAGTCAATTTAGTGGAGGACAAAACTCTTATAGGGGATCCACGGCTCACGTGGCTAGCACTTGCAAATAATCGAAGTGTGCAGTGTGGAAAGATACACCAAGGACATTGTGTGACATGTTTCAATTGCGGAAAGCCGGACACATCTCCGAGGTTACGTGAGGAAGAGCCTCGAAGGGCCAATGATGCTAGAAGCTGCAGTTCCGGGCAAGGTGTTCGCACTATCACACCGGGAGGCAAGTGCTTCACCAAATCTGATTAAAGGTACCCTCAAAATCCAAGGCCTTGAAGTTGAAGCTTTATTTGATTCGGGTGCTACACACTCTTTTATATCGTATGATTGTGTGCCTCGATTGAATTTAAGCATATGCGAAATGCCTTTTGCATGATTATTTCTACACCGGCAGGAGCTTCAGTGAAAACTTCTAGGGCTTGCTTAAATTGTACAATTGAGTTTGATAGTAGGACCTCAAACATAGATCTTGTTTGTCTACCCCTGAAGGGTATTGACGTGATAATAGGAATGGATTGGTTGTCAGCAAATGATGTCATCCTTGGTTGTAAGAGAAAGATTATATCTCTTGCGAGATGACTCTATGAGCCATAGTAAACCGCAATTGTCTGCGGTACAAGTTGAAAAGTCTATTCATAGGGATTGTCCGCGTACATGGTGTTTTTCTCCATTCTAGCAGAAGTGGAGGAAGGGATAGAAGGCATCGAAGTAGTAAACGAATTTCCGAGTATTTCCAAAAGAGATGATAGGTTTACCCCCAGAGAGAGAAGTAGAATTTTCTATCGATCTCGTACACAGAGCAGGACCTATCTCTAAAGCTCCGTCCGAATGTCTCCATCGGAACTAGCGAGTTGAAGAAGCGGATCGAAGAATTGATGGAAAAGGGCTTCATCGGACCTAGTGTATCTCCTTGGGGATCGCTTTGTGCTCTTTGTGAAGAAGAAAGATGGGAGCACGAGACTATGCATCGACTATCGCCGATTGAATAAAGTGACTATAAAGAACAAATATCCTTTACCCGGGATCGATGATCTACTTGATCGGTTGAATGGAGCATCCATATTCTCCAAGATTGATCTTAGATCGAGGCTACCACCGATTAAGGGTCAAAGCGAAGATATCCCGAAGGCGCATTGAGAACTAGATATGGCCATTATGAATTTCTTGTTATGCCATTTGGGCTAACAAACGCTCAGTTGTATTCATGGATTACATGAATAGAATTTTCGAGCCATATTTAGATAAATTTGTAGTGGTCTTCATTGATGACATCCTTATCTACTCTAAGGATGAAAAAGAGCATAAAGAGCATCTCAGAATTGTGTTACAAGTGTTGAAGGAACATAAGCTTTATGCGAAAGCTGTCTAAGTGTGAATTTTGGTTAAAGGAAGTAAAATTCCTTGGCCATGTCGTATCAGCTGAAGGTGTTGCGGTAGACCCTACCAAAATTGATGCGGTTCTTCAATGGGAACGACCAAAGTCGTGGCCAGAGATCGAAGTTTTCTAGGATTGGTGGCTATTATAGGAGATTTATTAAGGGCTTTTCACGAGTTAGCTATGCCCTTAACAAAGTTAACTAGGAAAGGTCAACCTTTTGTGTGGGACGAGAAGTGTGAAGCGGCTTTTCAAAATTTGAAGACTAAGTTGACTACGGCACCGGTACTTACAATTCCAGATCCTACTCGGACCTTTACCTTGTACACCGATGCTTCCAAGAAAGGTCTTGGGTGTGTACTAATGCGAGAATGGAAGAGTAGTGGCTTATGCTTCCCGACGACTGAGGCCACATGAAGAGAACTATCCTACTCACGACTTAGAGTTGGCGGCGGTGGTGTTTGCTCTAAAGATTTGGAGGCACCATCTCTATGGTTCACGATTCGAGGTTTTTAGTGACCATAAGAGTCGAAGTACTGTTTGACCAAAAGGAGCTCAACATGCGTCAAAGAAGGTGGATGGAGTTTCTCAAGGACTACGATTATGAATTGAAGTATCATCCCGGAAAGGCAAACGTTGTAGCCGATGCCTTAAGCGAAAGACGATCCATGCGGCCCGGATGATGATCGGGGAACACAAATTGTTAGAAGATGTACGAGTACATCTATTGATGTATTGTCAGGACAACTTGCTACCATGGAAGCATTAACTATTGAAAGTACGACTTGGAAAGAAATTAAATTCGCTCAGCTTGAAGATGAGTATCGGTAAGTGTTAGGGAAGAAATTGAAGAAGGAAGAGAGTCGAGTTTGAGATTGGGGAAGATGGGATAATAAGGTATAAGGGAAGAGTGTGTCTAGGCGACGATGGAGAAATAAGAAGGCTCGTGCTAGAGGAAGCTCATCGAAGCAAATATACTATTCACCCCGGAGCAACCAAGATGTATCATGATTTGAAGCGGAATTGGTGGTGGCGCGGCATGAAGAAAGACGTGGCGAGTTTGTTACTCGTTGTTTGATGAGAGGACAATACAAACTCTGGAAGACATGTTGCGAGCATGTGCAATCGAGCTGGCAGGAAGTTGGGACAATCATCTTCATTTGGCAGAGTTTGCATATAACAACAGTTATCACTCTAGCATTGAGATGGCACCTTATGAGGCTTTGTATGGAAGGAAATGTAGATCTCCTATTTGCTTGGACGAACTGAGTGAACGAAGTTTACTAGGTCCAGAGTTGGTGGATGAAACAACTCAAAAGATTAAGGTGATCCAGCAGAAACTTCTCACCGCTCAAAGTAGACAGAAAAGTTATGCTGATAGGAGAAGGCGACCGTTGCATTTCAAAGAGGGTGAACATGTATTTCTAAAAGTCACACCAATGGTGGCATTGGTAGAGCGATTCGAGCGAAGAAGCTTTCACCTCGTTATATGGGTCCCTATGAGATTTTAAAGAAAATAGGGTCAGTAGCTTATAGAATTGCGTTACCCCACAACTTGCAAATCTGCATGATGTTTTTCACGTATCGCAACTGAAGAAGTATCGACCAGATCCTTCTCATGTTATTGAAGCAGAGGAGGTAGAACTCAATGATAACATGACATATAAAGCATTGAGAAACAAGACCATTAAGCTTGTGAAGGTAGTATGGAAAGGAATGGCTCCGGGAGATGCTACTTGGGAAGCGAGGAGAGCATGCGACAAACCTATCCTCACTTATTTAATTAGGTAAGTAGAATTCTTACGTATATTAAATTTCGAGGACGAAATTTATTTAACGGGGAAGAAATGTAACATCCCAAATTTTTTCTAATGGTAATTAAGTAATTTTAGGATGATTTCTTAAGTATTTAAGGTTTAAAGGAGATCTAGAGGTAGAAAAAAAAAAATGATTATTTAAAAAAAAATATATAAATAAATAAAATATATTATTATAATATTTAATTATTATATTATTAAATTTATATTATATATATTATTATTATATTATTATACTCTATTATTCATAAGAAAGAAAGAGTAGTCACGAGACAAATAGTAAATTATTATTATATTATATATATTATATTATATTAATATTATATTATATTATTATATTATATTATATATTATAAATGTGTTGGCGAATGAGAAGTCACGGGTGAAGAAAAACATTAGAAACAAAACAAAACATGTGGGACCCATTGGAAAATAATTTCAAACTTTCCGACGATCTTCACGTGAAGTTTTGAAAATTTGGCACGGGAAAATTACGTAGAATGACCCAGAGGTGTAAATTACACTTAAGGACCCATTTCCAACAACTATATAAACACACACAACGCACGCAGAAACGCATAACGAAGAAAGCAAAAGAAAAGGAAAGAGAGAGAAAGAGAAAGGAAGAAAGGAAGGAAAGAGAGAGAGAGAGAGAGGTGGTAATTATTTGGGGATACCGGTAGTTGCTCTTTGGTGATTATTTGAGAGTTAGCAAGTAACGAGGTAACTCGGATATTTTCCTTATACTTGTGAATTATGTATGATTATATTTTTATGCTTATACTATTTATTTTAGACTGATATATATGATACAATATTTTATGGGTTGTAAGGTTTTAAGATTCTGCTATGGAAATTTTAGATTGTATTTGTACATGGCACTAAATGCACGTATTATACATACCAATTTACTATTCACTATTTACTATTTACTATTTACTGTTTACTATTTACTGTTTACTGTTTACTATTTACTGTTTACTATGTACTGTTTACTATGTACTATTTACTATTTACTATTTACTATTTACTATTTACTATTTACTATTTACGTATGGTAAATTACTATTCACGAATACATACAGTGATACTATTTATTGATAATAAATTTCAATGGTTTTATTTGATATTAATGGAAGCGTAATGCATTATTTTTGAATGAGTGCATTTATCATGGCGGTTGTATTTGTGATGGGATGGAGTTTGGAGGAATCGATATGTTATGATTTTATGCCACCACTCGGTGCACGGTGGATTGGTACTTTTCAGGGCCCCTTCTTCCATGTTTTCCTCGGCCGGGATAGCATTGGAGTTGTGGGACATGTGACACCTCCTTTATTCGATAAGGAGGAGCCATAGTCCATACTTAAGCTCTATACTTTTGGCCGGGTATATCTTAAGTTTTGGTGAGCTTGGAACAATTCGATCACATGAATATGTTTCGTTGGACTATGTGTTAGCCTATGGCTCCAGTCGGTGTATAAGGACGGAAGAGGATATAAGGGTGGTTGCATCTGCATGTTATATTATTGAATGGTTTAAGTTGATTAAATGATAAACGTTTTTGTAAAATCTTTTTATGAGAACTTTTGGAATATATATAGTTATATACAAAAATAAATGTATTTCATTATCTCTTGTTTTTAGTCATATATGATTTGCTTGTGTACGGTAGAATATTCAGTAGTTACTGAGATGTGGAAATCTCATCCCATATTAACATTTTTCAGGTGAATATCCTAGTAAGGAGCAAGGGAAGGCACCTATGGAGTGAGCTTTGAAGGCTCTTTGTACTCCTGTAGTTTATGTTATGTTATTTCTATTTGCCAAGACCCTAAGACTTCCGCTTTGTATTAAACTCTGAAATATTTTGGAGACATATTTTGGGTTTTGTATTATGATTTCTATTTTAAACGGTTATATTTTTGAATGATTTGGTTAATGATTATCCTAGTGGGAGATATTTCAAATATTTTGGCCAAGTTTTCAGGTGATGGATTTGAGGTGTTACATTTTTGGTATCGAGCCTCACTTATATTAATTAGGTAAATTAAATTCCTATGTATATTAAATTTCGAGGACGAAATTTATTTAACGGGGGAAGAAATGTAACATCCCAATTTTTCTAATGGTAATTAAGTAATTTATAGGATAATATTAATTATTATTGAGGTTTAAATGAGATCTAGAATAATATAAATATATAAATATACAAAAAAAATATATATTTTTATATTTAAATATTATTATATTATATTATATTATATTATTAAATTATATTATTATGATATATATACAAAGTAAGGAAGTAGAACGGATGGAAAAGGACAAAACTAAATATTATATTATATTATATTATTATATTATTATATTAAGATTATATTATATTATATAAATGTGTAGGCAATGAAGTCACGGAAGAAGGAAAACATTGGAAAGAAAACAAAACATGTGGGACCCACGGGAAAATATTTTCCAAACTTCACGTGATGTCTGTCGGGAAGTGTTGAAAATTTGGCACGGGGAAAATTACGTAGAATGACCCAAAGGTGTAAATTACACTTAAGGACCCATTTCCAACAACTATATAAACACACACAACGCACGCAGAAACGCATAACGAAGAAAGCAAAAGAAAAGGAAAGAGAGAGAAAGAAAGGAAGAAAGGAAGGAAAGAGAGAGAGAGAGAGTGAGGTGATAATTATTTGGGGATACGGTAGTTGCTCTTTGGTGATTATTTGGGAGTTAGCCAGTAACAGGTAACTCTGGATATTTTTCCTTATACTTGTGAATTATGTATGATTATATTTTTATGCTTATACTATTTATTTTAGACTGACATATATGATACAATATTTTATGGGTTGTAAGGTTTTAAGAATCTGCTATGGAAATTTTAGATTGTATTTGTACATGGCACTAAATGTTCGTATTATACATACCGATTTTACTATTCACTATTTACTATTTACTATTTACTGTTTACTATTTACTATTTACTGTTTACTGTTTACTATTTACTATTTACTGTTTACTATTTACTGTTTACTATTTACTGTATTTACTATTTACGTATGGTAAATTACTGTTCACAAATACATAGTTTCGCTATTTATTGATCATGAATTTCAATGGTTTTATTTGATATTAATGGAAGCGCAATGCATTATTTTTGAATGAGTGCATTTATCATGGCGGTTGTATTTGTGATGGGATGGAGTTTGGAGGAATCTGATATGTTATGATTTTATGCCACCACTCGGTGCACAGTGGATTGGTACTTTTCAGGGCCCCTTCTTCCATGTTTTCCTCTGGCCGGGATAGCATTGGAGTTGTGGGACATGTGACACCTCCTTTATTCTGATAAGGAGGGGAGCCATAGTCCATACTTAAGCTCTATACTTTTGGCCGAGTATATCTTAAGTTTTGGTGAGCTTGGAACAATTCAGTATTTTGGAGACATATTTTGGGTTTTGTGTTATGATTTCTATTTTAAACGGTTATGTTTTTGAATGATTTGGTTAATGATTATCCTTGTGGGAGATATTTCAAATATTTTGGCCAAGTTTTCAGGTGATGCATCGACTATCGCCAGTTGAATAAAGTGACTATAAAGAACAAATATCCTTTACCCAGGATCGATGATCTACTTGATCAGTTGAATGGAGCATCCATATTCTCCAAGATTGATCTTAGATCAGGCTACCACCGATTAAGGGTCAAAGCGAGAAGATATCCCGAAGACGCATTCGAACTAGATATGGCCATTATGAATTTCTTGTTATGCCATTTGGGCTAACAAACGCTCCAAATGTATTCATGGATTACATGAATAGAATTTTCAGAGCCATATTTAGATAAATTTGTAGTGGTCTTCATTGATGACATCCTTATCTACTCTAAGGATGAAAAAGAGCATAAAGAGCATCTCGAATTGTGTTACAAGTGTTGAAGGAACACAAGCTTTATGCGAAGTCGTCTAAGTGCGAATTTTGGTTAAAGGAAGTAAAATTCCTTGGCCATGTCGTATCACCGAAGGTGTTGCGGTAGACCCTACCAAAATTGATGCGGTTCTTCAATGGGAACACCAAAGTCTCGTGACCGAGATCGAAGTTTTCTAGGATTGGTGGCTATTATAGGAGATTTATTAAGGGCTTTTCACGATTAGCTATGCCCTTAACAAAGTTAACTAGGAAAGGTCAACCTTTTGTGTGGGACGAGAAGTGTGAAGCGGCTTTTCAAAATTTGAAGACTAAGTTGACTACGGCACCAAGACTTACAATTCCAGATCCTACTCGGACCTTTACCTTGTACACCGATGCTTCCAAGAAAGGTCTTGGGTGTGTACTAATGCAGAATGGAAGAGTAGTGGCTTATGCTTCCCGACGTTGAGGCCACATGAAGAGAACTATCCTACTCACGACTTAGAGTTGGCAAGCAGTGGTGTTTGCTCTAAAGATTTGGAGGCACCATCTCTATGGTTCACGATTCGAGGTTTTTAGTGACCATAAGAGTCTGAAGTACCTATTTGACCAAAAGGAGCTCAACATGCGGCAAAGAAGGTGGATGGAGTTTCTCAAGGACTACGACTATGAATTGAAGTATCATCCAGGAAGGCAAACGTTGTAGCCGATGCCTTAAGCGTAAAGACGATCCATGCAGCCCGGATGATGATCAGGGAACACAAATTGTTAGAAGATGTACAGAGTACATCTATTGATGTATTGTCAGGACAACTTGCTACCATGGAAGCATTAACTATTGAAAGTACGACTTGGAAAGAAATTAAATTCGCTCAGCTTGAAGATGAGTATCTGGATGGGATAATAAGGTATAAGGGAAGAGTGTGTCTAGCTGACGATGGAGAAATAAGAAGGCTCGTGCTAGAGGAAGCTCATCGAAGCAAATATACTATTCACCCCGGAGCAACCAAGATGTATCATGATTTGAAGCGGAATTGGTGGTGGCGCGGCATGAAGAAAGACGTGACTGAGTTTGTTACTCGTTGTTTGACTTGTCAGAAAGTCAAAATTGAACATCGAAAACCCCTGGACTATTACAAAATCTGGAAATCCCGAATGGAAATGGGATAGTATCTCAATGGATTTCATCACGGGACTTCCTTTAACTGCGTCTCGGACATAACGCTATCCGGGTAATTGTTGATAGATTGACTAAGTCGGCCCATTTTCTAGCCATAGCGACAGAATATTCTCTTGAGAAACTAGCGAAAATCTACATGAAAGAGATTGTCAGATTACATGGGATACCGAACAGCATCGTATCTGATCGTGATGCGCGATTTACTTCACATTTTTGGAAAGCATTGCAAGACGCTATGGGAACTCGACTAAGGTTTAGTACCGCTTACCATCCTCAGACTGACGGACAGACTGAGAGGACAATACAAACTCTGGAAGACATGTTGCGAGCATGTGCAATCGAGCTGGCAGGAAGTTGGGACAATCATCTTCATTTGGCAGAGTTTGCATATAACAACAGTTATCACTCTAGCATTGAGATGGCACCTTATGAGGCTTTGTATGGAAGGAAATGTAGATCTCCTATTTGCTGGACAGAACTGAGTGAACGAAGTTTACTAGGTCCAGAGTTGGTGGATGAAACAACTCAAAAGATTAAGGTGATCCAGCAGAAACTTCTCACCGCTCAAAGTAGACAGAAAAGTTATGCTGATAGGAGAAGGCGACCGTTGCATTTCAAAGAGGGTGAACATGTATTTCTAAAAGTCACACCAATGACTGGCATTGGTAGAGCGATTCGAGCGAAGAAGCTTTCACCTCGTTATATGGGTCCCTATGAGATTTTAAAGAAAATAGGGTCAGTAGCTTATAGAATTGCGTTACCCCACAACTTGCAAATCTGCATGATGTTTTTCACGTATCGCAACTGAAGAAGTACCGACCAGATCCTTCTCATGTTATTGAAGCAGAGGAGGTAGAACTCAATGATAACATGACATATAAAGGCGAGCTGAGCGAATTGTAGATGAAAGGGAAAAGCAATTGAGAAACAAGACCATTAAGCTTGTGAAGGTAGTATGGAAAGGAATGGCTCCAGGAGATGCTACTTGGGAAACTGAGGAGAGCATGCGACAAACCTATCCTCACTTATTTAATTAGGTAAGTAGAATTCTTACGTATATTAAATTTCGAGGACGAAATTTATTTAACGGGGGAAGAAATGTAATATCCCAAATTTTTTCTAATGGTAATTAAGTGTTTTTAGGATGATTTATTTAGTATTTAAGGTTTAAAGGAGATCTAGAGGTATATAAAAAAAAATGATTATTTAAAAAAAAAATATATAAATAAATAAAATATATTATTATAATATTTAATTATTATATTATTAAATTTATATTATATATATTATTATTATATTATTATGTTCTATTATTCGGCAGAAGAGAGTGAGGTGATAATTATTTGGGGATACCGGTAGTTGCTCTTTGGTGATTATTTGAGAGTTAGCAAGTAACAAGTAACTCTGGATATTTTTCCTTATACTTGTGAATTATGTATGATTATATTTTTATGCTTATACTATTTATTTTAGACTGACATATATGATACAATATTTTATGGGTTGTAAGGTTTTAAGAATCGCTATGGAAATTTTAGATTGTATTTGTACATGGCACTAAATGTTCGTATTATACATACCGATTTTACTATTCACTATTTACTATTTACTATTTACTGTTTACTATTTACTATTTATTGTTTAATTTGTTTACTATTTACTATTTACTTGTTTACTATTTACTTTTTTACTATTTACTATTTACGTATGGTAAATTACTATTCACAAATACATAGTTTCGCTATTTATTGATCATGAATTTCAATGGTTTTATTTGATATTAATGGAAGCGTAATGCATTATTTTTGAATGAGTGCATTTATCATGGCGGTTGTATTTGTGATGGGATGGAGTTTGGAGGAATCGATATGTTATGATTTTATGCCATCACTCGGTGCACAGTGGATTGGTACTTTTCAGGGCCCCTTCTTCCATGTTTTCCTCTGGCCGGGATAGCATTGGAGTTGTGGGACATGTGACACCTCCTTTATTCTGATAAGGAGGGGAGCCATAGTCCATACTTAAGCTCTATACTTTTGGCCGGGTATATCTTAAGTTTTGGTGAGCTTGGAACAATTCAGTCACATGAATATGTTTCTGTTGGACTGTGTGTTAGCCTATGGCTCCAGTCAGCGGTATAAGGACGGAAGAGGATATAAGGGTGGTTGCATCTGCATGTTATATTATTGAATGGTTTAAGTTGATTAAATGATAAACGTTTTTGTAAAATCTTTTATGAGAACTTTTGGAATATATATAGTTATATACAAAAATAAATGTATTTCATTATCTCTTGTTTTTAGTCATATATGATTTGCTTGTGTACGGTAGAATATTCGTGAGTTACTTGAGATGTGGAAATCTCATCCCATATTAACATTTTTCAGTGAATATCCTAGTAAGGAGCAAGGGAAGGCACCTATGGAGTGAGCTTTGAAGGCTCTTTGTACTCCCGTAGTTTATGTTATGTTATTTCTATTTGCCAAGACCCTAAGACTTCCGCTTTGTATTAAACTCTGAAATATTTTGGAGACATATTTTGGGTTTTGTATTATAATTTCTATTTTAAACGGTTATATTTTTGAATGATTTGGTTAATGATTATCCTAGTGGGAGATATTTCAAATATTTTGGCCAAGTTTTCGGGTGATGGATTTGAGGTGTTACATTTTTGGCACGGGGAAAATTACGTAGAATGACCCAAAGGTGTAAATTACACTTAAGGACCCATTTCCAACAACTATATAAACACACACAACGCACGCAGAAACGCATAACGAAGAAAGCAAAAGAAAAGGAAAGAGAGAGAAAGAGAAAGGAAGAAAGGAAGGAAAGAGAGAGAGAGAGAGAGTGAGGTGATAATTATTTGGGGATACCGGTAGTTGCTCTTTGGTGATTATTTGAGAGTTAGCAAGTAATGTAACTCGGATATTTTTCCTTATACTTGTGAATTATGTATGATTATATTTTTATGCTTATACTATTTATTTTAGACTGACATATATGATACAATATTTTATGGGTTGTAAGGTTTTAAGAATCTGCTATGGAAATTTTAGATTGTATTTGTACATGGCACTAAATGTTCGTATTATACATACCGATTTTACTATTCACTATTTACTATTTACTAATTTACTTGCTTTACTATTTATTTACAATTCTATGTTTACTATGTACTGTTTACTATTTACTATTTACTATTTACTGTTTACTATTTACTGTTTACTATTTACGTATGGTAAATTACTGTTCACAAATACATAGTTTCGCTATTTATTGATCATGAATTTCAATGGTTTTATTTGATATTAATGGAAGCGCAATGCATTATTTTTGAATGAGTGCATTTATCATGGCGGTTGTATTTGTGATGGGATGGAGTTTGGAGGAATCTGATATGTTATGATTTTATGCCACCACTCGGTGCACAGTGGATTGGTACTTTTCAGGGCCCCTTCTTCCATGTTTTCCTCTGGTCGGGATTACATTGGAGTTGTGGGACATGTGACACCTCCTTTATTCTGATAAGGAGGGGAGCCATAGTCCATACTTAAGCTCTATACTTTTGGCCGGGTATATCTTAAGTTTTGGTGAGCTTGGAACAATTCAAATCACATGAATATGTTTCGTTGAACTATGTGTTAGCCTATGGCTCCAGTCGTGTATAAGGACGGAAGAGGATATAAGGGTGGTTGCATCTGCATGTTATATTATTGAATGGTTTAAGTTGATTAAATGATAAACGTTTTTTGTAAAATCTTTTTATGAGAACTTTTGGAATATATATAGTTATATACAAAAATAAATGTATTTCATTATCTCTTGTTTTTAGATTTAATTATTATTATAATGTATTATTATATTATTAAATTATATTATTATACTATATATATACAAAGTAAGGAGTAGGGACGGACGGACGGTGGAATTATTATACTATAATTATTATATTATATTATATTATTATATTATTATATTATATAATTATTATATTATATATTACATATATGTAAGGACGAATGAGAAACTCACGGGCAAAGAAAAACATTAGAAACAAAACAAAACATGTGGGACCCATTTGGAAAATAATTTCAAACTTTCCGACGGTCTTCACGTGAAGTTTTGAAAATTTGGCACGGGAAAATTACGTAGAATGACCCGTAGGTGTAAATTACACTTAAGGACCCATTTCCAACAACTATATAAACACACACAACGCACGCAGAAACGCATAACGAAGAAAGCAAAAGAAAAGGAAAGAGAGAGAAAGAGAAAGGAAGAAAGGAAGGAAAGAGAGAGAGAGAGAGAGAGTGAGGTGATAATTATTTGGGGATACCGGTAGTTGCTCTTTGGTGATTATTTGAGAGTTAGCAAGTAAATGTAACTCGGATATTTTTCCTTATACTTGTGAATTATGTATGATTATATTTTTATGCTTATACTATTTATTTTAGATCACATATATGATACAATATTTTATGGGTTGTAAGGTTTTAAGAATCTGCTATGGAAATTTTAGATTGTATTTGTACATGGCACTAAATGTTCGTATTATACATACCGATTTTACTATTCACTATTTACTATTTACTATTTACCGTTTACTATTTACTATTTACTCAAGCATCTTGTTTACTATTTACTATTTAATGTTTACTATTTACTTGTTTACTATTTACTATTTACGTATGGTAAATTCATCGTTCACAAATACATAGTTTCGCTTATTTATTGATCATGAATTTCAATGGTTTTATTTGATATTAATGGAAGCGCAATGCATTATTTTTGAATGAGTGCATTTATCATGGCGGTTGTATTTGTGATGGGTTTCCATGTTATCCTCTGGCCGGGATAGCATTGGAGTTGTGGGACATGTGACACCTCCTTTATTCTGATAAGGAGGGGAGCCATAGTCCATACTTAAGCTCTATACTTTTGGCCGGGGTATATCTTAAGTTTTGGTGAGCTTGGAACAATTCACCACATGAATATGTTTCGTTGAACTATGTGTTAGCCTATGGCTCCAAATCACGTATAAGGACGAAGAGGATATAAGGGTGGTTGCATCTGCATGTTATATTATTGAATGGTTTAAGTTGATTAAATGATAAACGTTTTTTGTAAAATCTTTTTATGAGAACTTTTGGAATATATATAGTTATATACAAAAATAAATGTATTTCATTATCTCTTGTTTTTAGACATATATGATTTGCTTGTGTACGGTAGAATATTCAGTAGTTACTGAGATGTGGAAATCTCATCCCATATTAACATTTTTCAGGTGAATATCCTAGTAAGGAGCAAGGGAAGGCACCTATGGAGTGAGCTTTGAAGGCTCTTCTGTACTCCTGTAGTTTATGTTATGTTATTTCTATTTGCCAAGACCCTAAGACTTCCGCTTTGTATTAAACTCTGAAATATTTTTGGAGACATATTTTGGGTTTTGTATTATAATTTCTATTTTAAATCTGGTTATATTTTTGAATGATTTGGTTAATGATTATCCTAGTGGGACAATCATCTTCATTTGCGTAGTTTGCATATAACAACATGCTTATCACTCTAGCATTGAGATGGCACCATATGAGGCTTTGTATGGAAGGAAATGTAGATCTCCTATTTGTTGGTTTACGTAACCGAGTGAACGGTTTACTAGGTCCGAGTTGGTGGATGAAACAACTCAAAAGATTAAGGTGATCCACAGTAAACTTCTCACCGCTCAAAGTAGACAAAAGTTATGCCGATAGGAGAAGGCGACCGTTGCATTTCAAAGAGGGTGAACATGTATTTCTAAAAGTCACACCAATGACCGGCATTGGTAGAGCGATTCGAGCGAAGAAGCTTTCACCTCGTTATATGGGTCCCTATGAGATTTTAAAGAAAATAGGGTCGTAGCTTATAGAATTGCGTTACCCCCACAACTTGCAAATCACATGATGTTTTTCACGTATCGCAACCGAAGAAGTATCGACTCAGATCCTTCTCATGTTATTGAAGCAGAGGAGGTAGAACTCAATGATAACATGACATATAAAGTCGAGCCTGAGCGAATTGTAGATGAAAGGGAAAAGCAATTGAGAAACAAGACCATTAAGCTTGTGAAGGTAGTATGGAAAGGAATGGCTCCAGGAGATGCTACTTGGGAAACTGAGGAGAGCATGCGACAAACCTATCCTCACTTATTTAATTAGGTAAGTAGAATTCCTACGTATATTAAATTTCTGGGACGAAATTTATTTAACTGGGAAGAAATGTAACATCCCAAATTTTTCTAATGGTAATTAAGTAATTTTAGGATGATTTCTTAAGTATTTTAAGGTTTAAAGGAGATCTAGAGGTATAAAATAAAAATTTATTTTTTTAAAAATAAATATATATTTTTATATTTAATTATTATTATAATGTATTATTATATTATTAAATTATATTATTATACTATATATATACAAAGTAAGGAGTAGGGACTGATTTGATTTATGGAATTATTATACTATAATTATTATATTATATTATATTATTATATTATTATATTATATAATTATTATATTATATATTACATATATGTAAGGACGAATGAGAAACTCACTAGCAAAGAAAACATTAGAAACAAAACAAAACATGTGGGACCCACTGGAAAATAATTTCAAACTTTCCGATACGCCTTCACGTGAAGTTTTGAAAATTTGGCACGGGAAAATTACGTAGAATGACCCGAGGTGTAAATTACACTTAAGGACCCATTTCCAACAACTATATAAACACACACAACGCACGCAGAAACGCATAACGAAGAAAGCAAAAGAAAAGGAAAGAGAGAGAAAGAGAAAGGAAGAAAGGAAGGAAAGAGAGAGAGAGAGAGTGAGGTGATAATTATTTGGGGATACCTAGAGTTGCTCTTTGGTGATTATTTGAGAGTTAGCAAGCAATGTGTAACTCGGATATTTTTCCTTATACTTGTGAATTATGTATGATTATATTTTTATGCTTATACTATTTATTTTAGACTCGACATATATGATACAATATTTTATGGGTTGTAAGGTTTTAAGAATCTGCTATGGAAATTTTAGATTGTATTTGTACATGGCACTAAATGTTCGTATTATACATACCGATTTTACTATTCACTATTTACTATTTACTATTTAATGCTTACTATTTACTATTTAATCATTAATCGTTTACTATTTACTATTTACTGTTTACTATTTACTGTTTACTATTTACTATTTACGTATGGTAAATTACTGTTCACAAATACATAGTTTCGCTATTTATTGATCATGAATTTCAATGGTTTTATTTGATATTAATGGAAGCGCAATGCATTATTTTTGAATGAGTGCATTTATCATGGCGGTTGTATTTGTGATGGGATGGAGTTTGGAGGAATCTGATATGTTATGATTTTATGCCACCACTCGGTGCAAAAGGATTGGTACTTTTCGGGGCCCCTTCTTCCATGTTATCCTCTGGCCGGGATTGCATTGGAGCTGTGGGACATGTGACACCTCCTTTATTCTGATAGGGAGGGGAGCCATAGTCCATACTTAAGCTCTATACTTTGGCCTGTATATCTTAAGTTTTGGTGAGCTTGGAACAATTCAAATCACATGAATATGTTTCGTTGAACTATGTGTTAGCCTATGGCTCCAATAATATATAAGGACTAAGAGGATATAAGGGTGGTTGCATCTGCATGTTATATTATTGAATGGTTTAAGTTGATTAAATGATAAACGTTTTTTGTAAAATCTTTTTATGAGAACTTTTGGAATATATATAGTTATATACAAAAATAAATGTATTTCATTATCTCTTGTTTTTAGACATATATGATTTGCTTGTGTACGGTAGAATATTCGTGAGTTAATTGAGATGTGGAAATCTCATCCCATATTAACATTTTTCAGTGAATATCCTAGTAAGGAGCAAGGAAGGCACCTATGGAGTGAGCTTTGAAGGCTCTTCAGTACTTCGTAGTTTATGTTATGTTATTTCTATTTGCCAAGACCCTAAGACTTCCGCTTTGTATTAAACTCTGAAATATTTTTGGAGACATATTTTGGGTTTTGTATTATAATTTCTATTTTAAACGGTTATATTTTTGAATGATTTGGTTAATGATTATCCTAGTGGGACAATCATCTTCATTTGGCAGAGTTTGCATATAACAACAGTTATCACTCTAGCATTGAGATGGCACCTTATGAGGCTTTGTATGGAAGGAAATGTAGATCTCCTATTTGCTGGACAGAACTGAGTGAACGAAGTTTACTAGGTCCAGTTGGTGGATGAAACAACTCAAAAGATTAAGGTGATCCAGCAGAAACTTCTCACCGCTCAAAGTAGACAGAAAAGTTATGCTGATAGGAGAAGGCGACCGTTGCATTTCAAAGAGGTGAACATGTATTTCTAAAAGTCACACCAATGACTCGGCATTGGTAGAGCGATTCGAGCGAAGAAGCTTTCACCTCGTTATATGGGTCCCTATGAGATTTTAAAGAAAATAGGGTCAGTAGCTTATAGAATTGCGTTACCCCCACAACTTGCAAATCTGCATGATGTTTTTCACGTATCGCAACTGAAGAAGTATCGACCAGATCCTTCTCATGTTATTGAAGCAGAGGAGGTAGAACTCAATGATAACATGACATATAAAGTCGAGGAGCGAATTGTAGATGAAAGGGAAAAGCAATTGAGAAACAAGACCATTAAGCTTGTGAAGGTAGTATGGAAAGGAATGGCTCCAGGAGATGCTACTTGGGAAACTGAGGAGAGCATGCGACAAACCTATCCTCACTTATTTAATTAGGTAAGTAGAATTCCTACGTATATTAAATTTCGGGGACGAAATTTATTTAACTGGAAGAAATGTAACATCCCAAATTTTTCTAATGGTAATTAAGTAATTTTAGGATGATTTCTTAAGTATTTTAAGGTTTAAAGGAGATCTAGAGGTATAAAATAAAAATTTATTTTTTAAAAAAATAAATATATATTTTTATATTTAATTATTATTATAATGTATTATTATATTATTAAATTATATTATTATACTATATATATACAAAGTAAGGAGTAGGGACGGATTTGACGGTGGAATTATTATACTATAATTATTATATTATATTATATTATTATATTATTATATTATATAATTATTATATTATATATTACATATATGTAAGGACGAATGAGAAACTCACGGGCAAAGAAAAACATTAGAAACAAAACAAAACATGTGGGACCCAATGGAAAATAATTTCAAACTTTCCGACAGTCTTCACGTGAAGTTTTGAAAATTTGGCACGGGAAAATTACGTAGAATGACCCGGAGGTGTAAATTACACTTAAGGACCCATTTCCAACAACTATATAAACACACACACGCACGCAGAAACGCATAACGAAGAAAGCAAAAGAAAAGGAAAGAGAGAGAAAGAGAAAGGAAGAAAGGAAGGAAAGAGAGAGAGAGAGAGAGTGAGGTGATAATTATTTGGGGATACCGGTAGTTGCTCTTTGGTGATTATTTGAGAGTTAGCAAGTAACAGGTAACTCTGGATATTTTTCCTTATACTTGTGAATTATGTATGATTATATTTTTATGCTTATACTATTTATTTTAGACTGACATATATGATACAATATTTTATGGGTTGTAAGGTTTTAAGAATCTGCTATGGAAATTTTAGATTGTATTTGTACATGGCACTAAATGTTCGTATTATACATACCGATTTTACTATTCACTATTTACTATTTACTATTTACTGTTTACTATTTACTATTTATCATTTCTTGTTTACTATTTACTATTTAATGTTTACTATTTATTGTTTACTATTTACTATTTACGTATGGTAAATTACGTTCACAAATACATAGTTTCGCTATTTATTGATCATGAATTTCAATGGTTTTATTTGATATTAATGGAAGCGCAATGCATTATTTTTGAATGAGTGCATTTATCATGGCGGTTGTATTTGTGATGGGATGGAGTTTGGAGGAATCTGATATGTTATGATTTTATGCCACCACTCGGTGCACAGTGGATTGGTATTTTTTAGGCCCCTTCTTCCATGTTTTCCTCTGGCCAGGATTGCATTGGAGTTGTGGGACATGTGACACCTCCTTTATTCTGATAAGGAGGGGAGCCATAGTCCATACTTAAGCTCTATACTTTTGGCCGGTATATCTTAAGTTTTGGTGAGCTTGGAACAATTCGGTCACATGAATATGTTTCGTTGAACTATGTGTTAGCCTATGGCTCCAATCAATGAGTATAAGGACGGAAGAGGATATAAGGGTGGTTGCATCTGCATGTTATATTATTGAATGGTTTAAGTTGATTAAATGATAAACGTTTTTTGTAAAATCTTTTTATGAGAACTTTTGGAATATATATAGTTATATATAAAAATAAAACTTAGGCAAATAAAATCTAAACTATAAAGGGAAGTGCACATGTTATGATATTTAATTTGCCATGACCTCTAAAAGTTTAAAGAAATCATTTTGAAAAATAAAAAAATTGTCATGGAACGTTTAGCTTTGATACCAAAAATGTAACGCCTCAAATCCATCACCTGAAAACTTGGCCAAAATATTTGAAATATCTCCCACAAGGATAATCATTAACCAAATCATTCAAAAACATAACCGTTTAAAATAGAAATCATAACACAAAACCCAAAATATGTCTCCAAAATATTTCAGAGTTTAATACAAAGCGGAAGTCTTAGGGTCTTGGCAAATAGAAATAACATAACATAAACTACGGGAGTACAAAGAGCCTTCAAAGCTCACTCCATAGGTGCCTTCCTTGCTCCTTACTAGGATATTCACCTGAAAAATGTTAATATGGGATGAGATTTCCACATCTCAGTAACTACTGAATATTCTACCGTACACAAGCAAATCATATATGACTAAAAACAAGAGATAATGAAATACATTTATTTTTGTATATAACTATATATATTCCAAAAGTTCTCATAAAAAGATTTTACAAAAACGTTTATCATTTAATCAACTTAAACCATTCAATATATAACATGCGGATGCAACCACCCTTATATCCTCTTCCGTCCTTATACACGACCGGAGCCATAGGCTAACACATAGTCCAACGAAACATATTCATGTGACTCGAATTGTTCCAAGCTCACCAAAACTTAAGATATACCCTACCAAAAGTATAGAGCTTAAGTATGGACTATGGCTCCCTCCTTATCGAATAAAGGAGGTGTCACATGTCCCACAACTCCAATGTATTCCCTACCAGAGAAAAACATGGAAGAAGGGGCCACGAAAATACCAATCCACTGTGCACCGAGTGGTGGCATAAAATCATAACATATCAGATTCCTCCAAACTCCATCCCATCACAAATACAACCGCCATGATAAATGCACTTATTCAAAAATAATGCATTACGCTTTCATTAATATCAAATAAAACCATAGAAATTCATGATCAATAAATAGTATCACTGTATGTATTCGTGAATAGTAATTTACCATACGTAAATAGTAAATAGTAAACAGTAAACAGTAAATAGTAAACAGTAGTAAATAGTAAACAGTAAATAGTAAATAGTGAATAGTAAATTGGTATGTATAATACGTGCATTTAGTGCTAAATACAATCTAAAATTTCCATAGCAGGATCTTAAAACCTTACAACCCATAAAATATTGTATCATATATATCGACTAAAATAGTATAAGCATAAAAATATAATCATACATAATTCACAAGTATAAGGAAAAATATCCGAGTTACATTTACTCGCTAACTCCCAAATAATCACCAAAGAGCAACTACCTAGTATCCCCAAATAATTACCACCTCACACTCTCTCTCTTTCCTTCCTTTTTTTTCCTTTCTCTTTCTCTCTCTTCCCTTCTCTCTTCCTTTCTTCGTTATGCATTTCTGCGTTCGTTGTGTGTGTTTATATAGTTGTTGGAAATGGGTCCTTAAGTGTAATTTACACCTTTGGGTCATTCTACGTAATTTTCCCGTGCCAAATTTTCAACACTTCACGACAGGACATCACGTGAAGTTTGGAAAATATTTGCCCGTGGGTCCCACACCCTTTTGTCTTCTTTCCAATTCATTCCTTCTTCCGTGACTTCTTGCCTACACATTTATATAATATAATATAATATTAATATAATATAATAATAATATAATATAATATTATTTCTGTTTGTCCTTTTCTTCTTTCTTTTCCTTCGTCTATCACTTCCTATAACAATATAATATAATATAATATAATAATATTTTAATAAAAATAATATTTTTAACTGTATATTTATATATTTATATTTTACCCCATTTAAACCTCAAAATAATTAATATTATCCTATAAATACTTAATTACTATAAGAAAAATTGGGATGTTACATTTCTTCCCCCGTTAAATAAATTTCGTCCTCGAAATTTGCTACTGGTTTAATTCTTAGTAATACCTCAAGGAACCATTGTAGCGAGTTTCATTTCTTTACATCCCTTTAAGAACTCAAGTTCTAGAGATTTTCTCATTCAGTTCTATCCTTGTCTATCATGTGCCTGAGCTTCTCTAATCTAAGTTTTCAAACAGCATTCCTCTTGACTAGCACTATAACCAACAAAAACTATTTGACTTAATCAGTCTAGAGTTGTGAACCATTCTTATCGGTTCGTTTTGGTATCATCATAATCACCAACCGCACCTACCTTTCAATTCACTATTCAAATGAGTTTCTTAAAATGGTAAGTGATTCAAAAATAAATATTCTACATACATTTGGCAAGGCTTAGCAAACAAGTGTGCATACAACGCTTTCGACCTTCTCTAGCTTTATGCTACTTCCACTATACGCATGATTCAAAATTCATTTCCAAGTGTTGGTCTTATAGGAATCCTTTCCATGAGACAACATAGTTCAGGTATGACTACTACAAATTAATCTTAAATCCTATTAAAAATATTTTGTTCAAAAACTTTCAAATATAGCAGGTGCACTAGCAAGATCAAAATTCAATTTTTCAAATATACTCAGGAACCAGACAACTGTTTTAAATGGTCATCGACTTTGAATATAATCCGTGCTTCAACTTATACTACTCAACTTTCATAGAATACTCAATTCCTTCTTCCTAAGGGAATATTCTGAGATTAAAATCATCTTCTACATTAAATAAGCAACTAGTAACCTTCAAATACCTCATATACATTGATACCTCATTCTGTTTCCTTAATGCATTCAATCAACTAGTACCATATTCTAGTACCTCAATTTATTTAATCAATTAAACGCCTAAAGAATCGGTTCAATCTATCAAGTCGAATTCTAATGTCACATTTCGATTGGTAGCAATCTTCTAGAAACCTAAACAAATTTCAAGTTCATCATCCTAATTCAAACCTTCATCCATACCCAATATTCATGCTAAAATCATTATGATTCATAGTATAACATTCAAGAACTATCCTCAAATATTCCCAAAAGTGGCAATCGTCAAATTACAAATTAACTCTCGAAACCTCAATATCGCCTAGGCTGAGATATCATATTTCCTCAATAATACCCATAGTACATTCTAAAATCATAATTCACAATTCCTAGACTAATCTTCAAAACATTCAAATATTATTCTCACAACCTTAGTACTATGCACATGTTTCTAATTCAATTCACAATATCACAAAGACAAATACTAAACATCATTCGTTCACTTCATAGTTAACTATCAATCATACTTAAATAACATACTATCATTGTAGCATCAATCACCAGGTTTACACAATTCATACTTTTATGAATTAGACATACTATCTTAGCTTAGATTGAATATCCTACATTCGTAATAACATCCCCTTGGCATTCCTAAGGATCACCATTTTTCATACCTTTCCAGAAATCTCCTAACATGCATTCATCTAGAAGGAATCGGTCTCTTAATGATTTCTAACAAATTCATAGAATTTTACGGGATACTCAGGGAGTGAAGGATGCTCTCCAATTAGATAAGACTAAAATGTGATCATTCTAAATCTTCTAAGATCCTCTCTAATTACCATATTTAATGCCAACATGACATCTCGAATTGGCAGTATACTCCAAGTCAAATTACCTAGGGACAAGATCATAAATAATTACAGACGGAGTACAAACGGTCCAAACGGTGCAAGTCTAGCAATTACTAGGTTGCATTAGGTTGCATTAGGGTGCGGCGTTGTAAAGTTCCGCGTGATCAAAAGTTTACACGGTTTTGAGCTAACGACATATTAGGATATGGCGCGCTCAATTTCAAAAATAAAACGGTATTACTTTGAGTTATAAAACGTGGAAGACAAAGGTACCGGTTTCATACATTCTCAAACTTCCGAGAATACCGGTTTACTTTCTTACGTTTCCCTTCGTTCATCTCTTTCTCCTTACTACTTTTACTATCTTCAAACATGGCAGTCCAAGCAACTACATTCCCAGCTCGATTCATACAACCCTTTCTTTCTTGAAGCTTTACTAAATGACAATCAGCCTAACATGTTGGTGACTTGTCTAACAATGCAACAATTTCCTATTGCCTCAATAATTCATGGTCCAACTTCTCCTCCGAGGGTTCAAGATTCTAACCCTATGATTACTAACAGAGAAGAATCAAGCGGTCCATCAAAGCGACCTGTCAAGAAATGTCGTAATATGGCAGAACTTATGGAGTCTACGAGACCTTCTCCACCAAAGAATCCTGCTTCCAACCTGTCCAAAACCACCAATCCTTTCTCATGTAGTTGCTGCCACGTTTTACGGGAGATCATCCATACAAATGGACTTCAATATCATAAACTTGAGGTTCATGGGAGAATAGGTATGATATGTCATGCTATCTTTCACCAAGATGTACAAAGAGGTTCTTCCAATGCCGATAATCTTCAAATGTTTGATTTTAGTAATAAAAATATAGAAGAAATCAAACATTTCCTAGAACAAATTGCTCGTACTAAAATCATTAGGTTATGTCTTGGTGTCGATCCCTTAGAGAATATATCTTCTAAAGGAAAAGAGCCCGCGGTTGAAAATAATTTACCAAATGATTATTCAACCTTCGCTTTGAGTGAAGCATATAGGGCAGGAGTTGAACAACGCCAGAGAATAAAATCAATGTCACCGAAAGATTTTAGTGATCTTTTCCATCTAACCCTTGAAGAGGCATGCCAACAAATTAATTTGAAAAGAACGCCATAAAAGGAATATATCGAAGGAACGGGTTAAAAAGATGGCCACACAAAAAGCTTCAATGTCTTATGAGGCAAGTCTCTATTCTGAGAAAGAAATTACCTAATCGAAATCCCACATCAAGAGCTTCCATTCAAGATAAAATTAGGTTGCTTCAGAATGAGATGGTCCAGATTTTAATATTGTCTTTTCTTCTTAGTCTTCTTGTTTCGATTGCACCTTTTATTCTAAGGTTTATGCGTCCTTTCAAATTTGAATATTTTTCCGCCAAATCTAATTTATCACATCGCTTTAAGCTCAAGCGGGTAATTTTAAATTATTGTCAAAACTTATGTTCTAACCGAACTTCTAAATTAAATGCGAGATAATTCTATTACCAAAATTTCTTTTCTAATTCCAACTTGTCACTCGAATTATCCAAATTTTCATTATGAATACTATTCACATCATCCTGTGCATACTAGCCAAAAGCCAAAATTTCTACTCGTATAATAGAACTCGTAAGGTACGTTGAGGGTAAGCCTCCATAAAAATCCTCATCATGTTTTCAAAATAACTAAGTTTTGTTAAATCCCTTTTTCCAAAAACCTTGTCCAAATTGATGCTCTGATTTCTTTCACTACAAGGAAAAGAATTTATCATTTTTATAACTTTTCACAAAATCCTTAGATTCTGACAGTTCGCATATACTACAACATACTGAATTTATATATATCTACTAGCATATTGGATAATTAAAACTATATTAGTATACTTTTCTAATATTGCCATCAATTAACTATATAAATTAGCTAGATAAGTGTAAATCTAGTGGGAGTCTCTTCGTACATTTACAATGGTAACTAATTGAATAACCACCAAATAAAGGTTTAGCCTCGAACCACTTTTCTAGACACCAAAGGTTACTAAAAATGTTCCTCTCCTTCTAAAAAGGAATTTTGCCTACGAAATTCAACATCTAATAGATTTTATCTTCTACTTACCATCTTCGCTATACTTGCTCTTAATACGTAATTTAATCTCTGTCACCATCTTCAAATCATAAATCTTCATATCGATCACTTGAACATTTTGGATTAACCCATTTTTTTTCCTATAATAAATATCACAATAAAACTTAGGCAAATAAAATCTAAACTATAAAGGGAAGTGCACATGTTATGATATTTAATTTGCCATGACCTCTAAAAGTTTAAAGAAATCATTTTGAAAACTTGACCAAAATATTTGAAATATCTCCCACTAGGATAATCATTAACCAAATCATTCAAAAATATAACCGTTTAAAATAGAAATCATAATACAAAACCCAAAATATGTCTCCAAAATATTTCAGAGTTTAATACAAAGCGGAAGTCTTAGGGTCTTGGCAAATAGAAATAACATAACATAAACTACGGGAGTACAAAGAGCCTTCAAAGCTCACTCCATAGGTGCCTTCCCTTGCTCCTTACTAGGATATTCACTGAAAAATGTTAATATGGGATGAGATTTCCACATCTCAAGAACTCATCGAATATTCTACCGTACACAAGCAAATCATATATGACTAAAAACAAGAGATAATGAAATACATTTATTTTTGTATATAACTATATATATTCCAAAAGTTCTCATAAAAGATTTTACAAAAACGTTTATCATTTAATCAACTTAAACCATTCAATATATAACATGCAAGATGCAACCACCCTTATATCCTCTTCCGTCCTTATACCGATCGGAGCCATAGGCTAACACATAGTCCAACGAAACATATTCATGTGACCGAATTGTTCCAAGCTCACCAAAACTTAAGATATACCCGGCCAAAAGTATAGAGCTTAAGTATGGACTATGGCTCCCCTCCTTATCTGAATAAAGGAGGTGTCACATGTCCCACAACTCCAATGTATTCCCGCCGAGAAAAACATGGAAGAAGGGGCCTGAAAATACCAATCCACCGTGCACCGAGTGGTGGCATAAAATCATAACATATCAGATTCCTCCAAACTCCATCCCATCACAAATACAACCGCCATGATAAATGCACTCATTCAAAAATAATGCATTACGCTTCCATTAATATCAAATAAAACCATAGAAATTCATGATCAATAAATAGTATCACTGTATGTATTCGTGAATAGTAATTTACCATACGTAAATAGTAAATAGTAAACAAGAAATAGTAAATAGTAAACAAAATAGTAAATAGTAAACATAGATAGTAAATAATAAACAAGAATAAATAGTAAATAGTAAACAAAAACATAAATAGTAAATAGTAAATAGTAAACAAGAAACATAAATAGTAAATAGTAAACATTAAATAGTAAATAGTAAATAGTAAACGATAATGATAAATAGTAAATAGTAATCGTAAATAGTAAATAGTGAATAGTAAATTGGTATGTATAATACGTGCATTTAGTGCAAATACAATCTAAAATTTCCATAGCAGGATCTTAAAACCTTACAACCCATAAAATATTGTATCATATATATCGATCTAAAATAGTATAAGCATAAAAATATAATCATACATAATTCACAAGTATAAGGAAAAATATCCGAGTTACCTCGTTACTTGCTAACTCTCAAATAATCACCAAAGAGCAACTACCGGTATCCCCAAATAATTATCACCTCACTCTCTCTCTCTCTCTTTCCTTCCTTTCTTCCTTTCTCTTTCTCTCTCTTTCCTTTTCTTTTGCTTTCTTCGTTATGCGTTTCTGCGTGCGTTGTGTGTGTTTATATAGTTGTTGGAAATGGGTCCTTAAGTGTAATTTACACCTCTGGGTCATTCTACGTAATTTTTCCCGTGCCAAATTTTCAAAACTTCACGTGAAGACTGTCGGAAAGTTTGAAATTATTTTCCAGTGGGTCCCACATGTTTTGTTTTGTTTCTAATGTTTTTCTTTGCCCGTGAGTTTCTCATTCGTCCTTACATATATGTAATATATAATATAATAATTATATAATATAATAATATAATAATATAATATAATATAATAATTATAGTATAATAATTCCACCGTCCGTCCGTCCCTACTCCTTACTTTGTATATATATAGTATAATAATATAATTTAATAATATAATAATACATTATAATAATAATTAAATATAAAAATATATATTTATTTTTAAAAAAATAAATTTTTATTTTATACCTCTAGATCTCCTTTAAACCTTAAAATACTTAAGAAATCATCCTAAAATTACTTAATTACCATTAGAAAAATTTGGGATGTTACATTTCTTCCCAGTTAAATAAATTTCGTCCCCGAAATTTAATATACGTAGGAATTCTACTTACCTAATTAAATAAGTGAGGATAGGTTTGTCGCATGCTCTCCTCAGTTTCCCAAGTAGCATCTCCTGGAGCCATTCCTTTCCATACTACCTTCACAAGCTTAATGGTCTTGTTTCTCAATTGCTTTTCCCTTTCATCTACAATTCGCTCCTACTCGCCTTTATATGTCATGTTATCATTGAGTTCTACCTCCTCTGCTTCAATAACATGAGAAGGATCTGGTCGATACTTCTTCAGTTGCGATACGTGAAAAACATCATGCAGATTTGCAAGTTGTGGGGTAACGCAATTCTATAAGCTACTGACCCTATTTTCTTTAAAATCTCATAGGGACCCATATAACGAGGTGAAAGCTTCTTCGCTCGAATCGCTCTACCAATGCCAGTCATTGGTGTGACTTTTAGAAATACATGTTCACCCTCTTTGAAATGCAACGGTCTCCTTCTCCTATCGGCATAACTTTTTTGTATGCTCTGGGCAGTGAGAAGTTTTTGTTTGGATCACCTTAATCTTTTGAGTTGTTTCATCCACCAACTCGGACCTAGTAAACTTCGTTCACTCGGTTACTGTCCAAAGAAATAGGAGATCTACATTTCCCTCCATACAAAGCCTCATAAGGTGCCATCTCAATGCTAGAGTGATAACTGTTGTTATATGCAAACTCTGCCAAATGAAGATGATTGTCCCAACTTCCTGCCAGCTCGATTGCACATGCTCGCAACATGTCTTCCGAGTTTGTATTGTCCTCTCGTCCGTCCGTCGATCCGAGGATGGTAAGCGGTACTAAACCTTAGTCGAGTTCCCATAGCATCTTGCAATGCTTTCAAAAATGTGAAGTAAATCGCGCATCACGATCAGATACGATGCTGTTCGGTATCCCATGTAATCTGACAATCTCTTTCATGTAGATTTTCGCTAGTTTCTCAAGAGAATATTCTGTCGCTATGGCTAGAAAATGGGCCGACTTAGTCAATCTATCAACAATTACCCAGATAGCGTTATGTCCAGGCGCAGTTAAAGGAAGTCCCGTGATGAAATCCATTGAGATACTATCCCATTTCCATTCTGGGATTTCCAGATTTTGTAATAGTCCAGGGGGTTTTCGATGTTCAATTTTGACTTTCTGACAAGTCAAACAACGAGTAACAAACTCAGTCACGTCTTTCTTCATGCCGCGCCACCACCAATTCCGCTTCAAATCATGATACATCTTGGTTGCTCCGGGGTGAATAGTATATTTGCTTCGATGAGCTTCCTCTAGCACGAGCCTTCTTATTTCTCCATCGTCACTCATCTTCAAGCCGAGCGAATTTAATTTCTTTCAAGTCGTACTTTCAATAGTTAATGCTTCCATGGTAGCAAGTTGTCCACGACAATACATCAATAGATGTACTACGTACATCTTCTAACAATTTGTGTTCCCGATCATCATCTCGGGCTGCATGGATCGTCTTTACGCTTAAGGCATCGGCTACAACGTTTGCCTTTCTCGGATGATACTTCAATTCATAGTCGTAGTCCTTGAGAAACTCCATCCACCTTCTTTGCCGCATGTTGAGCTCCTTTTGGTCAAATAGGTACTTCAGACTCTTATGGTCACTAAAAACCTCGAATCGTGAACCATAGAGATGGTGCCTCCAAATCTTTAGAGCAAACACCATCGTGCCAACTCTAAGTCGTGAGTAGGATAGTTCTCTTCATGTGGCCTCAACGTCGGGAAGCATAAGCCACTACTCTTCCATTCTGCATTAGTACACACCCAAGACCTTTCTTGGAAGCATCGATGTACTGGTGCCGTAGTCAACTTAGTCTTCAAATTTTGAAAAGCTGCTTCACACTTCTCGTCCCACACAAAAGGTTGACCTTTCCTCTAGCTTTTTCCACTAGCCGAGCACACATCCATTTTGGGTTGTTTTGCGAATATTTGCAAAATTTAGACAACTCCAAAAAGCGAGTGATAAATTCATCCTCGTGCAATCCCTCTTGCCTGAATGTGAGGAATTTTCTTTCTCTATTCTGATTGAAGGGGAAAAATAATAATTCTCGAACTTTTCTTTAAATTCTTCCCATGTCATCTATTCATCAGCATTCTTGGTGCTTTCCCACCATTGTTGGGCCGCTTTCTCCATCAACTCGCTCACGCAACTTGTACCTTTGTTGTGAGTTGATTTCGATAACTTTGAATATCTTTTCGAGACGCTTCACCATTCTAGTGCTTCGATTGGGTCTAGCTTCCCCTCGAACATTGGAGGAGTGAACTTCCGGACTTTTTCCCAAACCTCAGTAATAGGCGGAGGGTTATACTGAGTATGGGAACTGCTACTACCTCTTGATTTTGTGCCAGTACGACTCCCACCCCCTGATTGATGGTCAGAAGGAATGACTTCCCTGGCCGTAGGCTTCTTCTTCTTACCACCTTGACTTCTTCTTTCTGCTAATTCGTCCTCGTGCCTATTCACTTTCTCTCTTACCTCCAGGATTGCATCGCGTAATTCTGCTAGAAGGGCATTGTTATCCTGAGGAGGGGGAACATTTTGATGCGAAGAGGGACCATTTTGTCGTGAAGCAGGGGTTGTATTAGTCCTTCGAGTTCTCCCCATTTTCTTCTCCTATGATCTACACTATAAGGATGCTAAGTAAGGGTTAAGTGGCTAAAAAAAAAATCTAAATCTAATCAAAGAGAAAGGCACATGTTATGATATTTAATTTGCCACGACCTCTAAAAAGTTTAAAGAAGTCATTTTAGAAAATAGACAAAATTTGTCATGGAATGTTTAGCTCTGATACCAAAAATGTAACACCTCAAATCCATCACCCGAAAACTTGGCCAAAATATTTGAAATATCTCCCACTAGGATAATCATTAACCAAATCATTCAAAAATATAACCGTTTAAAATAGAAATCATAATACAAAACCCAAAATATGTCTCCAAAATATTTCGTAGTTTAATACAAAGCGGAAGTCTTAGGGTCTTGGCAAATAGAAATAACATAACATAAACTACAGGAGTACAAAGAGCCTTCAAAGCTCACTCCATAGGTGCCTTCCCTTGCTCCTTACTAGGATATTCACCGAAAATGTTAATATGGGATGAGATTTCCACATCTCAAGAACTACTGAATATTCTACCGTACACAAGCAAATCATATATGACTAAAAACAAGAGATAATGAAATACATTTATTTTTGTATATAACTATATATATTCCAAAAGTTCTCATAAAAAGATTTTACAAAAACGTTTATCATTTAATCAACTTAAACCATTCAATAATATAACATGCAGATGCAACCACCCTTATATCCTCTTCCGTCCTTATACCGCTGACTGGAGCCATAGGCTAACACATAGTCCAACAGACATATTCATGTGATCGAATTGTTCCAAGCTCACCAAAACTTAAGATATACCCGGCCAAAAGTATAGAGCTTAAGTATGGACTATGGCTCCCTCCTTATCGAATAAAGGAGGTGTCACATGTCCCACAACTCCAATGCTATCCCTACGTAGGAAAACATGGAAGAAGGGGCCCCGAAAAGTACCAATCCACTGTGCACCGAGTGGTGGCATAAAATCATAACATATAAGATCCCTCCAAACTCCATCCCATCACAAACACAACCGCCATGATAAATGCACTCATTCAAAAATAATGCATTACGCTTCCATTAATATCAAATAAAACCATTGAAATTCATGATCAATAAATAGCGAAACTATGTATTTGTGAACAGTAATTTACCATACGTAAATAGTAAATAGTAAACAAAAGAATAGTAAACAAGTAAATAGTAAATAGTAAACAAGAAATCAAGAATAGTAAATAGTAAACAAGAAATAGTAAATAGTAAATAGTGAATAGTAAAATCGGTATGTATAATACGAACATTTAGTGCCATGTACAAATACAATCTAAAATTTCCATAGCAGATTCTTAAAACCTTACAACCCATAAAATATTGTATCATATATGTCACCTAAAATAAATAGTATAAGCATAAAAATATAATCATACATAATTCACAAGTATAAGGAAAATATCCAGAGTTACCTCGTTACTTGCTAACTCTCAAATAATCACCAAAGCAACTACCGTATCCCCAAATAATTACCACCTCACTCTCTCTCTCTCTTTTCCTTCCTTTCTCTTTCTCTCTTTCCTTTCTCTCTCCCCTTTTCTTTCCTTTCTTCTCTGCGTTTCTCGCGTGCGTTGTGTGTGTATTTATAGTTGAGAAAAATGGGTCCTTAATCATAATTTACACCTCCGGGTCATTCTACGTAATTTTCCCCGTACCAAATTTTCAAAACTTCACGTGAAGACCGTCGGAAAGTTTGAAATTATTTTCCAAAGGTCCCACATGTTTTGTTTTGTTTCTAATGTTTTTCTTTGCCCGTGAGTTTCTCATTCGTCCTTACATATATGTAATATATAATATAATAATTATATAATATAATAATATAATAATATAATATAATATAATAATTATAGTATAATAATTCCACCGTCCGTCCGTCCCTACTCCTTACTTTGTATATATATAGTATAATAATATAATTTAATAATATAATAATACATTATAATAATAATTAAATATAAAAATATATATTTATTTTTAAAAAAATAAATTTTTATTTTATACCTCTAGATCTCCTTTAAACCTTAAAATACTTAAGAAATCATCCTAAAATTACTTAATTACCATTAGAAAAAATTTGGGATGTTACATTTCTTCCCCCGTTAAATAAATTTCGTCCCCGAAATTTAATATACGTAGGAATTCTACTTACCTAATTAAATAAGTGAGGATAGGTTTGTCGCATGCTCTCCTCAGTTTCCCAAGTAGCATCTCCTGGAGCCATTCCTTTCCATACTACCTTCACAAGCTTAATGGTCTTGTTTCTCAATTGCTTTTCCCTTTCATCTACAATTCGCTCCTAGCCGCCTTTATATGTCATGTTATCATTGAGTTCTACCTCCTCTCGCTTCAATAACATGAGAAGGATCTGGTCGATACTTCTTCAGCTGCGATACGTGAAAAACATCATGCGATTTGCAAGTTGTGGGGTAACGCAATTCTATAAGCTACCGACCCTATTTTCTTTAAAATCTCATAGGGACCCATATAACGAGGTGAAAGCTTCTTCGCTCGAATCGCTCTACCAATGCCGCCATTGGTGTGACTTTTAGAAATACATGTTCACCCTCTTTGAAATGCAACTGCCGCCTTCTCCTATCGCATAACTTTTCTCGTCTACTTTGAGCGGTGAGAAGTTTCGCCGGATCACCTTAATCTTTTGAGTTGTTTCATCCACCAACTCGACCTAGTAAACTTCGCTCACTCGCTTCCGTCCAAAGAAATAGAGATCTACATTTCCTTCCATACAAAGCCTCATAAGGTGCCATCTCAATGCTAGAGTGATAACTGTTGTTATATGCAAACTCTGCCAAATGAAGATGATTGTCCCAACTTCCTGAGATAGCGTTATGTCCAGACGCAGTTAAAGGAAGTCCCGTGATGAAATCCATTGAGATACTATCCCATTTCCATTCTGGGATTTCCAGATTTTGTAATAGTCCAGGGGGTTTTCGATGTTCAATTTTGACTTTCTGACAAGTCAAACAACGAGTAACAAACTCACCGATTAATACATCAATAGATGTACTGCACATCTTCTAACAATTTGTGTTCCCCGATCATCATCTCTGGGCCGCATGGATCGTCTTCCGCTTAAGGCATCGGCTACAACGTTTGCCTTTCCGGGATGATACTTCAATTCATAGTCGTAGTCCTTGAGAAACTCCATCCACCTTCTTTGCCGCATGTTGAGCTCCTTTTGGTCAAATAGGTACTTCGACTCTTATGGTCACTAAAAACCTCGAATCGTGAACCATAGAGATGGTGCCTCCAAATCTTTAGAGCAAACACCACCGCCGCCAACTCTAAGTCGTGAGTAGGATAGTTCTCTTCATGTGGCCTCAACTCGTCGGGAAGCATAAGCCACTACTCTTCCATTCTCGCATTAGTACACACCCAAGACCTTTCTTGGAAGCATCGCTGTACAAGGTAAAGGTCCGAGTAGGATCTGGAATTGTAAGTACCGGTGCCGTAGTCAACTTAGTCTTCAAATTTTGAAAAGCCGCTTCACACTTCTCGTCCCACACAAAAGGTTGACCTTTCCTAGTTAACTTTGTTAAGGGCATAGCTAATCGTGAAAAGCCCTTAATAAATCTCCTATAATAGCCACCATCCTAGAAAACTTCGATCTCGATCTCTGGCCACGACTTTGGTACAGTTCCCATTGAAGAACCGCATCAATTTTGGTAGGGTCTACCGCAACACCTTCAACTGATACGACATGGCCAAGGAATTTTACTTCCTTTAACCAAAATTCGCACTTAGACAGCCTTCGCATAAAGCTTGTGTTCCTTCAACACTTGTAACACAATTCTGAGATGCTCTTTATGCTCTTTTTCATCCTTAGAGTAGATAAGGATGTCATCAATGAAGACCACTACAAATTTATCTAAATATGGCTCGAAAATTCTATTCATGTAATCCATGAATACACTGAGCGTTTGTTAGCCCAAATGGCATAACAAGAAATTCATAATGGCCATATCTAGTTCGAATGCGCCTTGGAAATTCGTTTACTACTTCAATGCCTTCTATCCCTTCCTCCACTTCTGCTAGAATGGAGAAAAACACCATGTACGCGGGACAATCCCTATGAATAGACTTTTCAACTTGTACCGCAGACAATTGCGGTTTACTATGGCTCATAGAGTCATCTGCAAGAGATATAATCTTTCTCTTACAGTGGGCTTTCCGCAATTGAAACATGTCACACAATGTCCTTGGTGTATATAACTATATATATTCATTGATGACATCCTTATCTACTCTAAGGATGAAAAAGAGCATAAAGAGCATCTCAGAATTGTGTTACAAGTGTTGAAGGAACACAAGCTTTATGCGAAGCTGTCTAAGTGCGAATTTTGGTTAAAGGAAGTAAAATTCCTTGGCCATGTCGTATCACCAAGGTGTTGCGGTAGACCCTACCAAAATTGATGCATTTCTTCAATGGGAACAGCCAAAGTCTGTGACCGAGATCGAAGTTTTCTAGGATTGGTCCGGCTATTATAGGAGATTTATTAAGGGCTTTTCACAGTTAGCTATGCCCTTAACAAAGTTAACTAGGAAAGGTCAACCTTTTGTGTGGGACAAGAAGTGTGAAGCAACTTTTCAAAATTTGAAGACTAAGTTGACTACGGCACCAGTACTTACAATTCCAGATCCTACTCAGACCTTTACCTTGTACACTGATGCTTCCAAGAAAGGTCTTGGGTGTGTACTAATGCAGAATGGTAGAGTAGTGGCTTATGCTTCTCGACAGCTAAGGCCACATGAAGAGAACTATCCTACTCACGACTTAGAGTTGGCAGCAGTGGTGTTTGCTCTAAAGATTTGGAGGCACCATCTCTATGGTTCACGATTCGAGGTTTTTAGTGACCATAAGAGTCTGAAGTACCTGTTTGACCAAAAGGAGCTCAACATGCGGCAAAGAAGGTGGATGGAGTTTCTCAAGGACTACGACTATGAATTGAAGTATCATCCAGGAAAGGCAAACGTTGTAGCCGATGCCTTAAGCAGAAAGACGATCCATGCAGCCCGAGATGATGATCGGGGAACACAAATTGTTAGAAGATGTCGAGTACATCTATTGATGTATTGTCAGGACAACTTGCTACCATGGAAGCATTAACTATTGAAAGTACGACTTGGAAAGAAATTAAATTCGCTCAGCTTGAAGATGAGTATCTCGTTAAGTGTTAGGGAAGAAATTGAAGAAGGAAGAGAGTCGAGTTTGAGATTGGGGAAGATGGGATAATAAGGTATAAGGGAAGAGTGTGTCTAGGCGACGATGGAGAAATAAGAAGGCTCGTGCTAGAGGAAGCTCATCGAAGCAAATATACTATTCACCCCGGAGCAACCAAGATGTATCATGATTTGAAGCGGAATTGGTGGTGGCGCGGCATGAAGAAAGACGTGACTGAGTTTGTTACTCGTTGTTTGACTTGTCAGAAAGTCAAAATTGAACATCGAAAACCCCCTGGACTATTACAAAATCTGGAAATCCCAGAATGGAAATGGGATAGTATCTCAATGGATTTCATCACGGGACTTCCTCTAACTGCGTCTGGACATAACGCCATCTGGGTAATTGTTGATAGATTGACTAAGTCGGCCCATTTTCTAGCCATAGCGACATCGGATTACATGGAGTACCGAACAAGATCGTATCGATCGTGCTGGCATTGGTAGAGCAATTCGAGCGAAGAAGCTTTCACCTCGTTATATGGGTCCCTATGAGATTTTAAAGAAAATAGGGTCAGTAGCTTATAGAATTGCGTTACCCCCACAACTTGCAAATCTGCATGATGTTTTTCACGTATCGCAGCTGAAGAAGTATCGACCAGATCCTTCTCATGTTATTGAAGCAGAGGAGGTAGAACTCAATGATAACATGACATATAAAGTCGAGGCGGAGCGAATTGTAGATGAAAGGGAAAAGCAATTGAGAAACAAGACCATTAAGCTTGTGAAGGTAGTATGGAAAGGAATGGCTTCAGGAGATGCTACTTGGGAAGCCGAGGAGAGCATGCGACAAACCTATCCTCACTTATTTAATTAGGTAAGTAGAATTCCTACGTATATTAAATTTCGGGACGAAATTTATTTAACGGGGAAGAAATGTAACATCCCAAATTTTTCTAATGGTAATTAAGTAATTTTAGGATGATTTCTTAAGTATTTTAAGGTTTAAAGGAGATCTAGAGGTATAAAATAAAAATTTATTTTTTCAAAAATAAATATATATTTTTATATTTAATTATTATTATAATGTATTATTATATTATTAAATTATATTATTATACTATATATATACAAAGTAAGGAGTAGGGACGGACGGACGGTGGAATTATTATACTATAATTATTATATTATATTATATTATTATATTATTATATTATATAATTATTATATTATATATTACATATATGTAAGGACGAATGAGAAACTCACGGGCAAAGAAAAACATTAGAAACAAAACAAAACATGTGGGACCTTTGGAAAATAATTTCAAACTTTCCGGCGCCTTCACGTGAAAGTTTTGAAAATTTGGTACGGGGAAAATTACGTAGAATGACCCAGGAGGTGTAAATTATGATTAAGGACCCATTTTTCTCAACTATAAATACACACACAACGCACGCGAAACGCAGAGAAGAAAGGAAAGAAAAGGGGAGAGAGAAAGGAAGAGAGAGAAAGAGAAAGGAAGAAAGAGAGAGAGAGTGAGGTGGTAATTATTTGGGGATACTTTGGTAGTTGCTTTGGTGATTATTTGGGAGTTAGCCAAGTAACAGGTAACTCGGATATTTTTCCTTATACTTGTAAATTATGTATGATTATATTTTTATGCTTATACTATTTATTATATATGATACAATATTTTATGGGTTGTAAGGTTTTAAGATTCTGCTATGGAAATTTTAGATTGTATTTGTACATGACACTAAATGCACGTATTATACATACCAATTTACTATTCACTATTTACTATTTACTAATTTACTGTTTACTATTTACTGTTTACTGTTTACTATTTACTGTTTACTATTTACTGTTTACTATGTACTGTTTACTATGTACTATTTACTATTTACTATTTACTATTTACTATTTACTATTTACGTATGGTAAATTACTATTCACAAATACATAGTTGATACTATTTATTGATCATGAATTTCAATGGTTTTATTTGATATTAATGGAGCGCAATGCATTATTTTTGAATGAGTGCATTTATCATGGCGGTTGTGTTTGTGATGGGATGGAGTTTGGAGGGATCTTATATGTTATGATTTTATGCCACCACTCGGTGCACAGTGGATTGGTATTTTCCAGTGCCCCTTTTTCCATGTTTTCCTCGGTAGGGATAGCATTGGAGTTGTGGGACATGTGACACCTCCTTTATTCGATAGGGAGGAGCCATAGTCCATACTTAAGCTCTATACTTTTGGCGGGTATATCTTAAGTTTTGGTGAGCTTGGAACAATTCAGTCACATGAATATGTTTCTGTTGGACTATGTGTTAGCCTATGGCTCCAGTCAGCGGTATAAGGACGGAAGAGGATATAAGGGTGGTTGCATCTGCATGTTATATTATTGAATGGTTTCAGTTGATTAAATGATAAACGATTTTGTAAAAACTTTTTATGAGAACTTTTGGAATATATATAGTTATATACAAAAATAAATGTATTTCATTATCTCTTGTTTTTAGTCATATATGATTTGCTTGTGTACGGTAGAATATTCAGTAGTTACTGAGATGTGGAAATCTCATCCCATATTAACATTTTTCAGGTGAATATCCTAGTAAGGAGCAAGGGAAGGCACCTATGGAGTGAGCTTTGAAGGCTCTTCTGTACTCCTGTAGTTTATGTTATGTTATTTCTATTTGCCAAGACCCTAAGACTTCAGCTTTGTATTAAACTCTGAAATATTTTTGGAGACATATTTTGGGTTTTGTATTATAATTTCTATTTTAAACGGTTATATTTTTGAATGATTTGGTTAATGATTATCCTAGTGGGAGATATTTCAAATATTTTGGCCAAGTTTTCGGGTGATGGATTTGAGGTGTTACATTTTTGGTATCAGAGCAAAAATGTAACGCCTCAAATCCATCACCTGAAAACTTGGCCAAAATATTTGAAATATCTCCCACAAGGATAATCATTAACCAAATCATTCAAAAACATAACCGTTTAAAATAGAAATCATAACACAAAACCCAAAATATGTCTCCAAAATATTTCAGAGTTTAATACAAAGCGGAAGTCTTAGGGTCTTGGCAAATAGAAATAACATAACATAAACTACAGGAGTACAAAGAGCCTTCAAAGCTCACTCCATAGGTGCCTTCCTTGCCCTTACTAGGATATTCACCTGAAAATGTTAATATGGGATGAGATTTCCACATCTCAAGAACTTCACCGAATATTCTACCGTACACAAGCAAATCATATATGACTAAAAACAAGAGATAATGAAATACATTTATTTTTGTATATAACTATATATATTCCAAAAGTTCTCATAAAAGATTTTACAAAAACGTTTATCATTTAATCAACTTAAACCATTCAATATATAACATGCGGATGCAACCACCCTTATATCCTCTTCCGTCCTTATACCGACGGAGCCATAGGCTAACACATAGTCCAACAAACATATTCATGTGACCGAATTGTTCCAAGCTCACCAAAACTTAAGATATACCCGGCCAAAAGTATAGAGCTTAAGTATGGACTATGGCTCCCTCCTTATCGAATAAAGGAGGTGTCACATGTCCCACAACTCCAATGTATTCCGACGGAAAACATGGAAGAAGGGGCCCCTGAAAATACCAATCCACCGTGCACCGAGTGGTGGCATAAAATCATAACATATCGATTCCTCCAAACTCCATCCCATCACAAATACAACCGCCATGATAAATGCACTTATTCAAAATAATGCATTACGCTTTCATTAATATCAAATAAAACCATAGAAATTCATGATCAATAAATAGTATCACTGTATGTATTCGTGAATAGTAATTTACCATACGTAAATAGTAAATAGTAAACAGTAAACAGTAAATAGTAAACAGTAAATAGTAAATAGTAAACAGTAGATAGTAAATAATAAACAGTAAACAGTAAATAGTAAATAGTAAACAGTAAACAGTAAATAGTAAATAGTAAATAGTAAACAGTAAACAGTAAATAGTAAATAGTAAACAGTAAATAGTAAATAGTAAATAGTAAACAGTAAACAGTAAATAGTAAATAGTAATCAGTAAATAGTAAATAGTGAATAGTAAATTGGTATGTATAATACGTGCATTTAGTGCTAAATACAATCTAAAATTTCCATAGCAGGATCTTAAAACCTTACAACCCATAAAATATTGTATCATATATATCAGTCTAAAATAGTATAAGCATAAAAATATAATCATACATAATTCACAAGTATAAGGAAAAATATCCAGAGTTACCTGTTACTCGCTAACTCCCAAATAATCACCAAAGAGCAACTACCGGTATCCCCAAATAATTACCACCTCACTCTCTCTCTCTTTCCTTCCTTTTTTTTTCCTTTCTCTTTCTCTCTTCCCTTCTCTCTTCCTTTCTTCGTTATGCATTTCTGCGTTCGTTGTGTGTGTTTATATAGTTGTTGGAAATGGGTCCTTAAGTGTAATTTACACCTTTGGGTCATTCTACGTAATTTTCCCCGTGCCAAATTTTCAACACTTCCGAGAGAGACATCACGTGAAGTTTGGAAAATATTTGCCCGTGGGTCCCACACCCTTTTGTCTTCTTTCCAATTCATTCCTTCTTCCGTGACTTCTTGCCTACACATTTATATAATATAATATAATATTAATATAATATAATAATAATATAATATAATATTATTTCGTTTGTCCTTTTCTTCTTTCTTTTCCTTCGTCTATCACTTCCGCCAACAATATAATATAATATAATATAATAATATTTTAATAAAAATAATATTTTTAATCGTATATTTATATATTTATATTTTACCCCATTTAAACCTCAAAATAATTAATATTATCCTATAAATACTTAATTACTATAAGAAAAATTGGGATGTTACATTTCTTCCCCCGTTAAATAAATTTCGTCCTCGAAATTTGCTACTCTGTTTAATTCTTAGTAATACCTCAAGGAACCATTGTAGCGAGTTTCATTTCTTTACATCCCTTTAAGAACTCAAGTTCTAGAGATTTTCTCATTCAGTTCTATCCTTGTCTATCATGTGCCTGAGCTTCTCTAATCTAAGTTTTCAAACAAAGATTCCTCTTGACTAGCACTATAACCAACAAAAACTATTTGACTTAATCAGTCTAGAGTTGTGAACCATTCTTATCAGTTTCTGTTTTGGTATCATCATAATCACCAACTGCACCTACCTTTCAATTCACTATTCAAATGAGTTTCTTAAAATGGTAAGTGATTCAAAAATAAATATTCTACATACATTTGGCAAGGCTTAGCAAACAGTGTGCATACAACAGTTTCTGACCTTCTCTAGCTTTATGCTACTTCCACTATACGCATGATTCAAAATTCATTTCCAGTGTTGGTCTTATAGGAATCCTTTCCATGAGACAACATAGTTCAGGTATGACTACTACAAATTAATCTTAAATCCTATTAAAAATATTTTGTTCAAAAACTTTCAAATATAGCAGGTGCACTAGCAAGATCAAAATTCAATTTTTCAAATATACTCAGGGAACCGCACAACCTGTTTTAAATGGTCATCGACTTTGAATATAATCCAGGCTTCAACTTATACTACTCAACTTTCATAGAATACTCAATTCCTTCTTCCTAAGGGAATATTCTGAGATTAAAATCATCTTCTACATTAAATAAGCAACTAGTAACCTTCAAATACCTCATATACATTGATACCTCATTCGTTTCCTTAATGCATTCAATCAACTAGTACCATATTCTAGTACCTCAATTTATTTAATCAATTAAACGCCTAAAGAATCAGTTCAATCTATCAAGTCGGAATTCTAATGTCACATTTCGATTGGTAGCAATCTTCTAGAAACCTAAACAAATTTCAAGTTCATCATCCTAATTCTGAAACCTTCATCCATACCCAATATTCATGCTAAAATCATTATGATTCATAGTATAACATTCAAGAACTATCCTCAAATATTCCCAAAAGTGGCAATCGTCAAATTACAAATTAACTCTCGAAACCTCAATATCAGCTAGGCTGAGATATCATATTTCCTCAATAATACCCATAGTACATTCTAAAATCATAATTCACAATTCCTAGACTAATCTTCAAAACATTCAAATATTATTCTCACAACCTTAGTACTATGCACATGTTTCTAATTCAATTCACAATATCACAAAGACAAATACTAAACATCATTCGCTCACTTCATAGTTAACTATCAATCATACTTAAATAACATACTATCATTGTAGCATCAATCACCAGGTTTACACAATTCATACTTTTATGAATTAGACATACTATCTTAGCTTAGATTGAATATCCTACATTCGTAATAACATCCCCTTGGCATTCCTAAGGATCACCATTTTTCATACCTTTCCAGAAATCTCCTAACATGCATTCATCTAGAAGGAATCGGTCTCTTAATGATTTCTAACAAATTCATAGAATTTTACTGATACTCGTGGAGTGAAGGATGCTCTC
Source organism: Acacia pycnantha (assembly GCA_025563575.1). Lineage (NCBI taxonomy): Eukaryota > Viridiplantae > Streptophyta > Magnoliopsida > Fabales > Fabaceae > Acacia > Acacia pycnantha. The sequence continues at coordinate 10,061,426 of JAMWYP010000003.1, read as the reverse complement.
CAATTAGATAAGACTAAAATGTGATCATTCTAAATCTTCTAAGATCCTCTCTAATTACCATATTTAATGCCAACATGACATCTCGAATTGGCGATACTCCAAGTCAAATTACCTAGGGACAAGATCATAAATAATTACCAGACGGAGTACAAACGGTCAAACGGTGCAAGTCTAGCAATTACTAGGTTGCATTAGGTTGCATTAGGGTGCGGCGTTGTAAAGTTCCGCGTGATCAAAAGTTTACACGGTTTTGAGCTAACGACATATTAGGATATGGCGCTGCTCAATTTCAAAAATAAAACGGTATTACTTTGAGTTATAAAACGTGGAAGACAAAGGTACCAGTTTCATACATTCTCAAACTTCCGAGAATACCAGTTTACTTTCTTACGTTTCCCTTCGTTCATCTCTTTCTCCTTACTACTTTTTACTATCTTCAAACATGGCAGGTCCAAGCAACTACATTCCCAGCTCTGATTCATACAACCCTTTCTTTCTTGAAGCTTTACTAAATGACAATCAGTCTAACATGTTGGCTGACTTGTCTAACAATGCAACAATTTCCTATTCTTCTTTACTTTCTCAGAATCCCTTAGAAATGAATGTTCCTCCTTCGCCTCAATAATTCATGTTCCAACTTCTCCTCCGAGGGTTCAAGATTCTAACCCTATGATTACTAACAGAGAAGAATCAAGCAGGTCCATCAAAGCGACTTTGTCAAGAAATGTCGTAATATGGCGGAACTTATGGAGTCTACGAGACCTTCTCCACCAAAGAATCCTGCTTCCAACCTGTCCAAAACCACCAATCCTTTCTCATGTAGTTGCTGCCACGTTTTACGGGAGATCATCCATACAAATGGACTTCAATATCATAAACTTGAGGTTCATGGGAGAATAGGTATGATATGTCATGCTATCTTTCACCAAGATGTACAAAGAGGTTCTTCCAATGTTGATAATCTTCAAATGTTTGATTTTAGTAATAAAAATATAGAAGAAATCAAACATTTCCTAGAACAAAGATTGCTCGTACCAAAATCATTAGGTTATGTCTTGGTGTCGATCCCCTTATCTGCCTATTATGAAGCTCTCTGTATTGGTTTAGAATGGACTATAAATCAAAATGAAACCCTCAGTAGTTCATTCCCAATCAACACAGAGAATATATCTTCTAAAGGAAAAGAGCCGCGCGTTGAAAATAATTTACCAAATGATTATTCAACCTTCGCTTTGAGTGAAGCATATAGGCAGGAGTTGAACAACGCCGGAGAATAAAATCAATGTCACTGAAAGATTTTAGTGATCTTTTCCATCTAACCCTTGAAGAGGCATGCCAACAAATTAATTTGAAAAGAACTGCCATAAAAGGAATATATCGAAGGAACGGGTTAAAAAGATGGCCACACAAAAAGCTTCAATGTCTTATGAGGCAAGTCTCTATTCTGAGAAAGAAATTACCTAATCGAAATCCCACATCAAGAGCTTCCATTCAAGATAAAATTAGGTTGCTTCAGAATGAGATGGTCCAGATTTGTGGCGGGGTTGTACCAACTGTTGCTCTTACTACTTGAAATAATATTGTCTTTTCTTCTTAGTCTTCTTGTTTCTGATTGCACCTTTTATTCTAAGGTTTATGCGTCCTTTCAAATTTGAATATTTTTCCGCCAAATCTAATTTATCACATCAGTTTAAGCTCAAGCAGGTAATTTTAAATTATTGTCAAAACTTATGTTCTAACTGAACTTCTAAATTCTGTGCAGATAATTCTATTACCAAAATTTCTTTTCTAATTCCAACTTGTCACTCAGAATTATCCAAATTTTCATTATGAATACTATTCACATCATCCTGTGCATACTAGCCAAAAGCCAAAATTTCTACTCGTATAATAGAACTCGTAAGGTACGTTGAGGGGTAAGCCTCCATAAAAAATCCTCATCATGTTTTCAAAATAACTAAGTTTTGTTAAATCTTTCTTTTTTTTTTTTTCCAAAAACCTTGTCCAAACTGATGCTCTGATTTCTTTTACTACAAGGAAAAGAATTTATCATTTTTATAACTTTTCACAAAATCCTTAGATTCTGACAGTTCGCATATACTACAACATACTGAATTTATATATATCTACTAGCATATTGGATAATTAAAACTATATTAGTATACTTTTCTAATATTGCCATCAATTAACTATATAAATTAGCTAGATAAGTGTAAATCTAGTGGGAGTCTCTTCGTACATTTACAATGGTAACTAATTGAATAACCACCAAATAAAGGTTTAGCCTCTGAACCACTTTTCTAGACACCAAAGGTTACTAAAAATGTTCCTCTCCTTCTAAAAAGGAATTTTGCCTACAGAATTCAACATCTAATAGATTTTATCTTCTACTTACCATCTTCTGCTATACTGCTCTTAATACAGAATTTAAGTGTAATTTACTAGTTGCTTATTTAATGTAGAAGATGATTTTAATCTCAGAATATTCCCTTAGGAAGAAGGAATTGAGTATTCTATGAAAGTTGAGTAGTATAAGTTGAAGCCTGGATTATATTCAAAGTCGATGACCATTTAAAACAGTTGTCTGGTTCCTGAGTATATTTGAAAAATTGAATTTTGATCTTGCTAGTGCACCTGCTATATTTGAAAGTTTTTGAACAAAATATTTTTAATAGGATTTAAGATTAATTTGTAGTAGTCATACCTGAACTATGTTGTCTCATGGAAAGGATTCCTATAAGACCAACACTGGAAATGAATTTTGAATCATGCGTATAGTGGAAGTAGCATAAAGCTAGAGAAGGTCAGAAACTGTTGTATGCACACCGTTTGCTAAGCCTTGCCAAATGTATGTAGAATATTTATTTTTGAATCACTTACCATTTTAAGAAACTCATTTGAATAGTGAATTGAAAGGTAGGTGCAGTTGGTGATTATGATGATACCAAAACAGAAACTGATAAGAATGGTTCACAACTCTAGACTGATTAAGTCAAATAGTTTTTGTTGGTTATAGTGCTAGTCAAGAGGAATGCTGTTTGAAAACTTAGATTAGAGAAGCTCAGGCACATGATAGACAAGGATAGAACTGAATGAGAAAATCTCTAGAACTTGAGTTCTTAAAGGGATGTAAAGAAATGAAACTCGCTACAATGGTTCCTTGAGGTATTACTAAGAATTAAACATTAAGAGTAAATTTCGAGGACGAAATTTATTTAACGGGGGAAGAAATGTAACATCCCAATTTTTCTTATAGTAATTAAGTATTTATAGGATAATATTAATTATTTTGAGGTTTAAATGGGGTAAAATATAAATATATAAATATACAGTTAAAAATATTATTTTTATTAAAATATTATTATATTATATTATATTATATTGTTAACAGGAAGTGATAGACGAAGGAAAAGAAAGAAGAAAAGGACAAACAGTAAATAATATTATATTATATTATTATTATATTATATTAATATTATATTATATTATATAAATGTGTAGGCAAGAAGTCACGGAAGAAGGAATGAATTGGAAAGAAGACAAAGGGTGTGGGACCCACGGGCAAATATTTTCCAAACTTCACGTGATGTCTCAGTTTAAGTGTTGAAAATTTGGCACGGGGAAAATTACGTAGAATGACCCAAAGGTGTAAATTACACTTAAGGACCCATTTCCAACAACTATATAAACACACACAACGCACGCAGAAACGCATAACGAAGAAAGCAAAAGAAAAGGAAAGAGAGAAAAGAGAAAGGAAGAAAGGAAGGAAAGAGAGAGAGAGAGAGAGTGAGGTGATAATTATTTGGGGATACCTAGTAGTTGCTCTTTGGTGATTATTTGAGAGTTAGCAAGTAAATGTAACTCGGATATTTTTCCTTATACTTGTGAATTATGTATGATTATATTTTTATGCTTATACTATTTATTTTAGATCGACATATATGATACAATATTTTATGGGTTGTAAGGTTTTAAGAATCGCTATGGAAATTTTAGATTGTATTTGTACATGGCACTAAATGTTCGTATTATACATACCGATTTTACTATTCACTATTTACTATTTACTGTTTACTCGTTTACTATTTACTATTTACTCGTTTATCGTTTACTATTTACTATTTACTCGTTTACTATTTAATGTTTACTATTTACTATTTACGTATGGTAAATTACTTTGTTCACAAATACATAGTTTCGCTATTTATTGATCATGAATTTCAATGGTTTTATTTGATATTAATGGAAGCGCAATGCATTATTTTTGAATGAGTGCATTTATCATGGCGGTTGTATTTGTGATGGGATGGAGTTTGGAGGAATCTGATATGTTATGATTTTATGCCACCACTCGGTGCACGGTGGATTGGTACTTTTCGTGGCCCCTTCTTCCATGTTTTCCTCTCGGCCGGATAGCATTGGAGTTGTGGGACATGTGACACCTCCTTTATTCTCGATAAGGAGGGAGCCATAGTCCATACTTAAGCTTTTTTATGAGAACTTTTGGAATATATATAGTTATATACAAAAATAAATGTATTTCATTATCTCTTGTTTTTAGTCATATATGATTTGCTTGTGTACGGTAGAATATTCAGTAGTTACTGAGATGTGGAAATGGGTCCTTAAGTGTAATTTACACCTCTGGGTCATTCTACGTAATTTTCCCCGTACCAAATTTTCAAAACTTTCACGTGAAGACTGTCGGAAAGTTTGAAATTATTTTCCAGTGGGTCCCACATGTTTTGTTTTGTTTCTAATGTTTTTCTTTGCCCGTGAGTTTCTCATTCGTCCTTACATATATGTAATATATAATATAATAATTATATAATATAATAATATAATAATATAATATAATATAATAATTATAGTATAATAATTCCACCGTCCGTCCGTCCCTACTCCTTACTTTGTATATATATAGTATAATAATATAATTTAATAATATAATAATACATTATAATAATAATTAAATATAAAAATATATATTTATTTTTGAAAAAATAAATTTTTATTTTATACCTCTAGATCTCCTTTAAACCTTAAAATACTTAAGAAATCATCCTAAAATTACTTAATTACCATTAGAAAAATTTGGGATGTTACATTTCTTCCCCGTTAAATAAATTTCGTCCCCGAAATTTAATATACGTAGGAATTCTACTTACCTAATTAAATAAGTGAGGATAGGTTTGTCGCATGCTCTCCTCGCTTCCCAAGTAGCATCTCCTGGAGCCATTCCTTTCCATACTACCTTCACAAGCTTAATGGTCTTGTTTCTCAATTGCTTTTCCCTTTCATCTACAATTCGCTCCGCCGCCTTTATATGTCATGTTATCATTGAGTTCTACCTCCTCTGCTTCAATAACATGAGAAGGATCTGGTCGATACTTCTTCAGCTGCGATACGTGAAAAACATCATGCAGATTTGCAAGTTGTGGGGTAACGCAATTCTATAAGCTATCGACCCTATTTTCTTTAAAATCTCATAGGGACCCATATAACGAGGTGAAAGCTTCTTCGCTCGAATCGCTCTACCAATGCCAGTCATTGGTGTGACTTTTAGAAATACATGTTCACCCTCTTTGAAATGCAACTGTCGCCTTCTCCTATCAAAGATAACTTTTCTGTCTACTTTGAGCGGTGAGAAGTTTCGCCGGATCACCTTAATCTTTTGAGTTGTTTCATCCACCAACTCGGACCTAGTAAACTTCGTTCACTCGCCATCCAGCAAATAGGAGATCTACATTTCCTTCCATACAAAGCCTCATAAGGTGCCATCTCAATGCTAGAGTGATAATCTGTTGTTATATGCAAACTCGCCAAATGAAGATGATTGTCCCAACTTCCGCCGCCACTCGATCGCACATGCTCGCAACATGTCTTCCGAGTTTGTATTGTCCTCTCGCCCGTCCATCGGTCTCGAGGATGGTAAGCGGTACTAAACCTTAGTCGAGTTCCCATAGCATCTTGCAATGCTTTCCAAAATGTGAAGTAAATCGTGCATCACGATCGATACGATGCGTTCGGTATCCCATGTAATCGACAATCTCTTTCATGTAGATTTTCGCTAGTTTCTCAAGAGAATACTCGTCGCTATGGCTAGAAAATGGGCCGACTTAGTCAATCTATCAACAATTACCCGGATAGCGTTATGTCCAGACGCAGTTAAAGGAAGTCCCGTGATGAAATCCATTGAGATACTATCCCATTTCCATTCTGGGATTTCCAGATTTTGTAATAGTCCAGGGGGTTTTCGATGTTCAATTTTGACTTTCTGACAAGTCAAACAACGAGTAACAAACTCAGTCACGTCTTTCTTCATGCCGCGCCACCACCAATTCCGCTTCAAATCATGATACATCTTGGTTGCTCCGGGGTGAATAGTATATTTGCTCCGATGAGCTTCCTCTAGCACGAGCCTTCTTATTTCTCCATCGTCAGCTAGACACACTCTTCCCTTATACCTTATTATCCCATCTTCCCCAATCTCAAACTCGACTCTCTTCCTTCTTCAATTTCTTCCCTAACACTTAACGTATACTCATCTTCAAGCTGAGCGAATTTAATTTCTTTCCAAGTCGTACTTTCAATAGTTAATGCTTCCATGGTAGCAAGTTGTCCTGACAATACATCAATAGATGTACTCTGTACATCTTCTAACAATTTGTGTTCCCTGATCATCATCTGGGCTGCATGGATCGTCTTTCTGCTTAAGGCATCGGCTACAACGTTTGCCTTTCCTGGATGATACTTCAATTCATAGTCGTAGTCCTTGAGAAACTCCATCCACCTTCTTTGCCGCATGTTGAGCTCCTTTTGGTCAAACAGGTACTTCAGACTCTTATGGTCACTAAAAACCTCGAATCGTGAACCATAAAGATGGTGCCTCCAAATCTTTAAAGCAAACACCACCGCCGCCAACTCTAAGTCGTGAGTAGGATAGTTCTCTTCATGTGGCCTCAGCTGTCGGGAAGCATAAGCCACTACCCTACCATTCTGCATCAGTACACATCCAAGACCTTTCTTGGAAGCATCAGTGTACAAGGTAAAGGTCTGAGTAGGATCTGGAATTGTAAGTACTGGTGCCGTAGTCAACTTAGTCTTCAAATTTTGAAAAGCTGCTTCACACTTCTCGTCCCACACAAAAGGTTGACCTTTCCTAGTTAACTTTGTTAAGGGCATAGCTAACTGTGAAAAGCCCTTAATAAATCTCCTATAATAGCCAGCCAATCCTAGAAAACTTCTGATCTCGGTCACAGACTTTGGCTGTTCCCATTGAAGAACCGCATCAATTTTGGTAGGGTCTACCGCAACACCTTCAGCTGATACGACATGGCCAAGGAATTTTACTTCCTTTAACCAAAATTCGCACTTAGACAGCTTCGCATAAAGCTTGTGTTCCTTCAACACTTGTAACACAATTCTGAGATGCTCTTTATGCTCTTTTTCATCCTTAGAGTAGATAAGGATGTCATCAATGAAGACCACTACAAATTTATCTAAATATGGCCTGAAAATTCTATTCATGTAATCCATGAATACAAACTGAGCGTTTGTTAGCCCAAATGGCATAACAAGAAATTCATAATGGCCATATCTAGTTCGAATGCGCCTTCGGGATATCTTCTCTTTGACCCTTAATCGGTGGTAGCCTGATCTAAGATCAATCTTGGAGAATATGGATGCTCCATTCAACTGATCAAGTAGATCATCGATCCTGGGTAAAGGATATTTGTTCTTTATAGTCACTTTATTCAACGGCGATAGTCGATGCATAGTCTCGTGCTCCCATCTTTCTTCTTCACAAAGAGCACAAAGGCGATCCCCAAGGAGATACACTAGGTCCGATGAAGCCCTTTTCCATCAATTCTTCGATCCGCTTCTTCAACTCGCTAGTTCGATGGAGACATTCGGTACGGAGCTTTAGAGATAGGTCCTGTTCAGTACGAGATCGATAGAAAATTCTACTTCTCTCTGGGGGTAAACCTATCATCTCTTTTGGAAATACTTCTGGAAATTCGTTTACTACTTCAATGCCTTCTATCCCTTCCTCCACTTCTGCTAGAATGGAGAAAAACACCATGTACGCGGGACAATCCCTATGAATAGACTTTTCAACTTGTACCGCAGACAATTGCGGTTTACTATGGCTCATAGAGTCATCTGCAATAGATATAATCTTTCTCTTACGGTCAAGGATGACATCATTTGCCGACAACCAATCCATTCCTATTATCACGTCAATACCCTTCGGGGTAGACAAACAAGATCTATGTTTGAGGTCCTACTATCAAACTCAATTGTACAATTTAAGCAAGCCCTAGAAGTTTTCACTGAAGCTCCCGCCGGTGTAGAAATAATCATGCAAAAAGGCATTTCGCATATGCTTAAATTCAATCGAGGCACACAATCATACGATATAAAAGAGTGTGTAGCACCCGAATCAAATAAAGCTTCAACTTCAAGGCCTTGGATTTTGAGGGTACCTTTAATCAGATTTGGTGAAGCACTTGCCTCCCGGTGTGATAGTGCGAACACCTTGCACGGAACTGCAGTTCTAGCATCATTGGCCCTTCGAGGCTCTTCCTCACAGAACCTGGAGATGTGTCCGGCTTTCCGCAATTGAAACATGTCACACAATGTCCTTGGTGTATCTTTCCACACTGGCACACTTCGATTATTTGCGGTGCTAGCCACGGAGCTGTGGATCCCCTATAAGAGTTTTGTCCTCCACTAAATTGACTCCCTTGGGGTCTACCGAAATGGCTCCTCTGGGGTCTACTAAAATGACTCCTTGGAGGTCCATTGAAATTACCCCTTGGTGGTCCACCGGAAAGATTTCTTGATGGTTGACTAAATCGCGTATTCACACCACTGAAATTATGACTGTGCTTCTTAGTGATTCCCCCCATAGGTCTCATAGGAGGTGCAGATCTGGCTTGAAGTCCTTTCATCTTCTCGCCTTCTTCTTCTCGCTTGCTTCTGGCTATCGTGCGTAATTTGTCACATATCTCTTCAAAGTTCTTTGCTCCATCCAGAAATGGTGCCAAAGCCGTCTTTAAATCTGGTCTAGCTTTTTCCACTAGCCGAGCACACATCCATTTTGGGTTGTTTTGCGAATATTTGCAAAATTTAGACAACTCCAAAAAGCGAGTGATAAATTCATCCTCGTGCAATCCCTCTTGCCTGAATGTGAGGAATTCAGTTTCTTTCTCTATTCTGATTGAAGGGGAAAAATAATAATTCTCGAACTTTTCTTTAAATTCTTCCCATGTCATCTCTTCATCAGCATTCTTGGTGCTTTCCCACCATTGTTGGGCCGCTTTCTCCATCAACTGCTCCGCAACTTGTACCTTTTGTTGTGAGTTGATTTCGATAACTTTGAATATCTTTTCGAGACGCTTCAGCCATTCTAGTGCTTCGATTGGGTCTAGCTTCCCCTCGAACATTGGAGGAGTGAACTTCCGGACTTTTTCCCAAACCTCAGTAATAGGCGGAGGGTTATACTGAGTATGGGAACTGCTACTACCTCTTGATTTTGTGCCAGTACGACTCCCACCCCCTGATTGATGGTCAGAAGGAATGACTTCCCTGGCCGTAGGCTTCTTCTTCTTACCACCTTGACCTCTTCTTTCGCTAATTCGTCCTCGTGCCTATTCACTTTCTCTCTTACCTCCGTGATTGCATCGCGTAATTCGCTAGAAGGGCATTGTTATCCCGAGGAGGGGAACATTTTGATGCGAAGAGGGACCATTTTGTCGTGAAGCGGGGTTGTATTAGTCCTTCGAGTTCTCCCCATTTTCTTCTCCTATGATCTACACTATAAGGATGCTATGTAAGGGTTAAGTGGCTAAAAAAATTCTAAATCTAATCAAAGAGAAAGGCACATGTTATGATATTTAATTTGCCACGACCTCTAAAAAGTTTAAAGAAGTCATTTTAGAAAATAGACAAAATTTGTCATGGAATGTTTAGCTCTGATACCAAAATGTAACACCTCAAATCCATCACCCGAAAACTTGGCCAAAATATTTGAAATATCTCCCACTAGGATAATCATTAACCAAATCATTCAAAAATATAACCGTTTAAAATAGAAATTATAATACAAAACCCAAAATATGTCTCCAAAATATTTCAGAGTTTAATACAAAGCGGAAGTCTTAGGGTCTTGGCAAATAGAAATAACATAACATAAACTACAGGAGTACAAAGAGCCTTCAAAGCTCACTCCATAGGTGCCTTCCCTTGCTCCTTACTAGGATATTCACCGAAAAATGTTAATATGGGATGAGATTTCCACATCTCAAGAACTACTGAATATTCTACCGTACACAAGCAAATCATATATGACTAAAAACAAGAGATAATGAAATACATTTATTTTTGTATATAACTATATATATTCCAAAAGTTCTCATAAAAAGATTTTACAAAAACGTTTATCATTTAATCAACTTAAACCATTCAATAATATAACATGCAGATGCAACCACCCTTATATCCTCTTCCGTCCTTATACCGCGATCGGAGCCATAGGCTAACACATAGTCCAACGAAACATATTCATGTGACCGAATTGTTCCAAGCTCACCAAAACTTAAGATATACCCGCCAAAAGTATAGAGCTTAAGTATGGACTATGGCTCCCTCCTTATCGAATAAAGGAGGTGTCACATGTCCCACAACTCCAATGCTATCCCGGCCGTAGGAAAACATGGAAGAAGGGGCCCGAAAAGTACCAATCCACCGTGCACCGAGTGGTGGCATAAAATCATAACATATCAGATTCCTCCAAACTCCATCCCATCACAAATACAACCGCCATGATAAATGCACTCATTCAAAAATAATGCATTGCGCTTCCATTAATATCAAATAAAACCATTGAAATTCATGATCAATAAATAGCGAAACTATGTATTTGTGAATAGTAATTTACCATACGTAAATAGTAAACAGTAAACAGTAAATAGTAAACAAGAAATAGTAAATAGTAAACAAGAAATAGTAAGAAATAGTAAATAGTAAACAAAAGAAATAGTAAATAGTAAATAGTGAATAGTAAAATCGGTATGTATAATACGAACATTTAGTGCCATGTACAAATACAATCTAAAATTTCCATAGCAGATTCTTAAAACCTTACAACCCATAAAATATTGTATCATATATGTCAGTCTAAAATAAATAGTATAAGCATAAAAATATAATCATACATAATTCACAAGTATAAGGAAAATATCCAGAGTTACCTGTTACTTGCTAACTCTCAAATAATCACCAAAGAGCAACTACCGTATCCCCAAATAATTATCACCTCACTCTCTCTCTCTCTCTCTTCCTTCCTTTCTTCCTTTCTCTTTCTCTCTCTTTCCTTTTCTTTTGCTTTCTTCGTTATGCGTTTCGCGTGCGTTGTGTGTGTTTATATAGTTGTTGGAAATGGGTCCTTAAGTGTAATTTACACCTCTCGGGTCATTCTACGTAATTTTCCCGTCCAAATTTTCAAAACTTCACGTGAAGACTTGGCCAAAATATTTGAAATATTTTCTCCCACATGTTTTGTTTTGTTTCTAATCATTGACCAAATCATTCAAAAATATATAATATAATAATAAAATATAAATATAATAATATAAATAATATAATAATATGTCTCCAAAAATATTTCCTTAGTTTAATACAAAGCGGAAGTCTTAGGGTCTTAAATTAATAGAAATAACATAACATAAACTACAGAGTACAAAGAGCCTTCAAAGCTCACTCCATAGGTGCCTTCCCTTGCTCCTTACTAGGATATTCACCTGAAAATGTTAATATGGGATGAGATTTCCACATCTCAAGAATTACCGAATATTCTACCGTACACAAGCAAATCATATATGACTAAAAACAAGAGATAATGAAATACATTTATTTTTGTATATAACTATATATATTCCAAAAGTTCTCATAAAAAGATTTTACAAAAACGTTTATCATTTAATCAACTTAAACCATTCAATAATATAACATGCAGATGCAACCACCCTTATATCCTCTTCCGTCCTTATACCGACCGGGAGCCATAGGCTAACACATAGTCCAACGTAAACATATTCATGTGACCGAATTGTTCCAAGCTCACCAAAACTTAAGATATACCCGGCCAAAAGTATAGAGCTTAAGTATGGACTATGGCTCCCCTCCTTATCAGAATAAAGGAGGTGTCACATGTCCCACAACTCCAATGCTATCCCGCCGAGGAAAACATGGAAGAAGGGGCCCCGAAAAGTACCAATCCACCGTGCACCGAGTGGTGGCATAAAATCATAACATATCGATTCCTCCAAACTCCATCCCATCACAAATACAACCGCCATGATAAATGCACTCATTCAAAAATAATGCATTACGCTTCCATTAATATCAAATAAAACCATTGAAATTCATGATCAATAAATAGCGAAACTATGTATTTGTGAACAGTAATTTACCATACGTAAATAGTAAATAGTAAACAGTAAATAGTAAACAAAAAATAGTAAATAGTAAACAAGAAATGTAGTAAATAGTAAACAGTAAACAGTAGTAAATAGTAAATAGTGAATAGTAAAATCGGTATGTATAATACGAACATTTAGTGCCATGTACAAATACAATCTAAAATTTCCATAGCAGATTCTTAAAACCTTACAACCCATAAAATATTGTATCATATATGTCACTAAAATAAGTAGTATAAGCATAAAAATATAATCATACATAATTCACAAGTATAAGGAAAATATCCGAGTTACCCGTTACTTGCTAACTCTCAAATAATCACCAAAGAGCAACTACCGTATCCCCAAATAATTATCACCTCACTCTCTCTCTCTCTCTTTCCTTCCTTTCTTCCTTTCTCTTTCTCTCTCTTTCCTTTTCTTTTGCTTTCTTCGTTATGCGTTTCTGCGTGCGTTGTGTGTGTTTATATAGTTGTTGGAAATGGGTCCTTAAGTGTAATTTACACCTCTCGGGTCATTCTACGTAATTTTTCCCGTGCCAAATTTTCAAAACTTCACGTGAAGACTGTCGGAAAGTTTGAAATTATTTTCCAAAGGGTCCCACATGTTTTGTTTTGTTTCCAATGTTTTTCTTCACCCGTGACTTCACATTCGTCCAACACATTTATAATATACAATATAATATAATAATATAATATAATATTAATATAATATAATATATATATATAATAATAATTTACTATTTGTCTCGTGACTACTCTTTCGTTTCTTCCCGAATAATAGAACATAATAATATAATAATAATATATATATATTATAAATTTAATAATATAATAATTAAATATTATAATAATATATTTTATTTATTTATATATTTTTTTTTAAATAATCATTTTTTTTTTATACCTCTAGATCTCCTTTAAACCTTAAATACTTAATAAATCATCCTAAAATTACTTAATTACCATTAGAAAAATTGGGATATTACATTTCTCCCCCGTTAAATAAATTTTGTCCTCGAAATTTAATATACGTAAGAATTCTACTTACCTAATTAAATAAGTGAGGATAGGTTTGTCGCATGCTCTCCTCGCTTCCCAAGTAGCATCTCCTGGAGCCATTCCTTTCCATACTACCTTCACAAGCTTAATGGTCTTGTTTCTCAATTGCTTTTCCCTTTCATCTACAATTCGCTCCGCCGCCTTTATATGTCATGTTATCATTGAGTTCTACCTCCTCTCGCTTCAATAACATGAGAAGGATCTGGTCGATACTTCTTCGCCATGATACGTGAAAAACATCATGCAGATTTGCAAGTTGTGGGGTAACGCAATTTATAAGCTACCGACCCTATTTTCTTTAAAATCTCATAGGGACCCATATAACGAGGTGAAAGCTTCTTCGCTCGAATCGCTCTACCAATGCCACCATTGGTGTGACTTTTAGAAATACATGTTCACCCTCTTTGAAATGCAACGGTCGCCTTCTCCTATCAAGATAACTTTTCTGTCTACTTTGAGCGGTGAGAAGTTTCGCTGGATCACCTTAATCTTTTGAGTTGTTTCATCCACCAACTCGACCTAGTAAACTTCGTTCACTCGCCCGTCCAAAGAAATAGGAGATCTACATTTCCTTCCATACAAAGCCTCATAAGGTGCCATCTCAATGCTAGAGTGATAATCGTTGTTATATGCAAACTCGCCAAATGAAGATGATTGTCCCAACTTCCTCGCCACTCGATTGCACATGCTCGCAACATGTCTTCCGAGTTTGTATTGTCCTCTCGCCCGTCCGTCGGTCCCGAGGATGGTAAGCGGTACTAAACCTTAGTCGAGTTCCCATAGCGTCTTGCAATGCTTTCAAAAATGTGAAGTAAATCGCGCATCACGATCAGATACGATGCTGTTCGGTATCCCATGTAATCTGACAATCTCTTTCATGTAGATTTTCGCTAGTTTCTCAAGAGAATATTCTGTCGCTATGGCTAGAAAATGGGCCGACTTAGTCAATCTATCAACAATTACCCAGATAGCGTTATGTCCAGACGCAGCTAAAGGAAGTCCCGTGATGAAATCCATTGAGATACTATCCCATTTCCATTCTCGGGATTTCCAGATTTTGTAATAGTCCGGGGTTTTCGATGTTCAATTTTGACTTTCGACAAGTCAAACAACGAGTAACAAACTCGGCCACGTCTTTCTTCATGCCGCGCCACCACCAATTCCGCTTCAAATCATGATACATCTTGGTTGCTCCGGGTGAATAGTATATTTGCTTCGATGAGCTTCCTCTAGCACGAGCCTTCTTATTTCTCCATCGTCGCCTAGACACACTCTTCCCTTATACCTTATTATCCCATCTTCCCCAATCTCAAACTCGACTCTCTTCCTTCTTCAATTTCTTCCCTAACACTTAATGTATACTCATCTTCAAGCTGAGCGAATTTAATTTCTTTCCAAGTCGTACTTTCAATAGTTAATGCTTCCATGGTAGCAAGTTGTCCTGACAATACATCAATTGCTTAAGGCATCGGCTACAACGTTTGCCTTTCCGGGATGATACTTCAATTCATAATCGTAGTCCTTGAGAAACTCCATCCACCTTCTTTGACGCATGTTGAGCTCCTTTTGGTCAAACAGGTACTTCAGACTCTTATGGTCACTAAAAACCTCGAATCGTGAACCATAAAGATGGTGCCTCCAAATCTTTAGAGCAAACACCACCGCCGCCAACTCTAAGTCGTGAGTAGGATAGTTCTCTTCATGTGGCCTCAACTGTCGGGAAGCATAAGCCACTACTCTTCCATTCTCGCATTAGTACACACCCAAGACCTTTCTTGGAAGCATCGCTGTACAAGGTAAAGGTCCGAGTAGGATCTGGAATTGTAAGTACCGGTGCCGTAGTCAACTTAGTCTTCAAATTTTGAAAAGCCGCTTCACACTTCTCGTCCCACACAAAAGGTTGACCTTTCCTAGTTAACTTTGTTAAGGGCATAGCTAATCGTGAAAAGCCCTTAATAAATCTCCTATAATAGCCACCAATCCTAGAAAACTTCGATCTCTGGTCACGACTTTGGTCGTTCCCATTGAAGAACCGCATCAATTTTGGTAGGGTCTACCGCAACACCTTCACTGATACGACATGGCCAAGGAATTTTACTTCCTTTAACCAAAATTCGCACTTAGACAGCCTTCGCATAAAGCTTGTGTTCCTTCAACACTTGTAACACAATTCTGAGATGCTCTTTATGCTCTTTTTCATCCTTAGAGTAGATAAGGATGTCATCAATGAAGACCACTACAAATTTATCTAAATATGGCTCGAAAATTCTATTCATGTAATCCATGAATACAAACTGAGCGTTTGTTAGCCCAAATGGCATAACAAGAAATTCATAATGGCCATATCTAGTTCTGAATGCAGTCTTCGGGATATCTTCTGCTTTGACCCTTAATCGGTGGTAGCCTCGATCTAAGATCAATCTTGGAGAATATGGATGCTCCATTCAACCGATCAAGTAGATCATCGATCCCGGGTAAAGGATATTTGTTCTTTATAGTCACTTTATTCAACTCGGCGATAGTCGATGCATAGTCTCGTGCTCCCATCTTTCTTCTTCACAAAGAGCACAAAGCGATCCCCAAGGAGATACACTAGGTCCGATGAAGCCCTTTTCCATCAATTCTTCGATCCGCTTCTTCAACTCGCTAGTTCTCGATGGAGACATTCGGTACGGAGCTTTAGAGATAGGTCCTGCCTGTGTACGAGATCGATAGAAAATTCTACTTCTCTCTCTGGGGGTAAACCTATCATCTCTTTTGGAAATACTGAAATTCGTTTACTACTTCGATGCCTTCTATCCCTTCCTCCACTTCGCTAGAATGGAGAAAAACACCATGTACGCGGACAATCCCTATGAATAGACTTTTCAACTTGTACCGCGACAATTGCGGTTTACTATGGCTCATAGAGTCATCTCGCAAGAGATATAATCTTTCTCTTACAACCAAGGATGACATCATTTGCCGACAACCAATCCATTCCTATTATCACGTCAATACCCTTCAGGGTAGACAAACAAGATCTATGTTTGAGGTCCTACTATCAAACTCAATTGTACAATTTAAGCAAGCCCTAGAAGTTTTCACCGAAGCTCCCGCCGGTGTAGAAATAATCATGCAAAAGGCATTTCGCATATGCTTAAATTCAATCGAGGCACACAATCATACGATATAAAAGAGTGTGTAGCACCCGAATCAAATAAAGCTTCAACTTCAAGGCCTTGGATTTTGAGGGTACCTTTAATCAGATTTGGTGAAGCACTTGCCTCCCGGTGTGATAGTGCGAACACCTTGCCCGGAACTGCAGCTTCTAGCATCATTGGCCCTTCGAGGCTCTTCCTCACGTAACCCGGAGATGTGTCCGGCTTTCCGCAATTGAAACATGTCACACAATGTCCTTGGTGTATCTTTCCACACCTGGCACACTTCGATTATTTGCAAGGCTAGCCACGTGAGCCGTGGATCCCCTATAAGAGTTTTGTCCTCCACTAAATTGACTCCCTTGGGGTCTACCGAAATGGCTCCTCCGGGGTCTACTAAAATGACTCCTTGGAGGTCCATTGAAATTACCCTTGGTGGTCCACCGAAAGATTTCTTGATGGTTGACTAAATCGCATATTCACACCACCGAAATTATGACTGTGCTTCTTAGTGATTCCCCCATAGGTCTCATAGAGGTGCAGATCCGGCTTGAAGTCCTTTCATCTTCTCAGCCTTCTTCTTCTCGCTTGCTTCGGCTATCGTGCGTAATTTGTCACATATCTCTTCAAAGTTCTTTGCTCCATCCGAAATGGTGCCAAAGCCGTCTTTAAATCTGGTCTAGCTTTTTCCACTAGCCGAGCACACATCCATTTTGGGTTGTTTTGCGAATATTTGCAAAATTTAGACAACTCCAAAAAGCGAGTGATAAATTCATCCTCGTGCAATCCCTCTTGCCTGCCTCGAACATTGGAGGAGTGAACTTCCTGACTTTTCCCAAACCTCGTAATAGGCGGAGGGTTATACTGAGTATGGGAACTGCTACTACCTCTTGATTTTGTGCCAGTACGACTCCCACCCCCTGATTGATGGTCAGAAGGAATGACTTCCCTGGCCGTAGGCTTCTTCTTCTTACCACCTTGACCTCTTCTTTCTGCTAATTCGTCCTCGTGCCTATTCACTTTCTCTCTTACCTCCAGGATTGCATCGCGTAATTCTGCTAGAAGGGCATTGTTATCCCGAGGAGGGGAACATTTTGATGCGAAGAGGGACCATTTTGTCGTGAAGCAGGGGTTGTATTAGTCCTTCGAGTTCTCCCCATTTTCTTCTCCTATGATCTACACTATAAGGATGCTAAGTAAGGGTTAAGTGGCTAAAAAAATTCTAAATCTAATCAAAGAGAAGGGCACATGTTATGATATTTAATTTGCCACGACCTCTAAAAAGTTTAAAGAAGTCATTTTAGAAAATAGACAAAATTTGTCATGGAATGTTTAGCTCTGATACCAAAAATGTAACACCTCAAATCCATCACCCGAAAACTTGGCCAAAATATTTGAAATATCTCCCACTAGGATAATCATTAACCAAATCATTCAAAAATATAACCGTTTAAAATAGAAATTATAATACAAAACCCAAAATATGTCTCCAAAATATTTCAGAGTTTAATACAAAGCGGAAGTCTTAGGGTCTTGGCAAATAGAAATAACATAACATAAACTACAGGAGTACAAAGAGCCTTCAAAGCTCACTCCATAGGTGCCTTCCCTTGCTCCTTACTAGGATATTCACCTGAAAAATGTTAATATGGGATGAGATTTCCACATCTCAGTAACTACTGAATATTCTACCGTACACAAGCAAATCATATATGACTAAAAACAAGAGATAATGAAATACATTTATTTTTGTATATAACTATATATATTCCAAAAGTTCTCATAAAAAGATTTTACAAAAACGTTTATCATTTAATCAACTTAAACCATTCAATAATATAACATGCAGATGCAACCACCCTTATATCCTCTCCCGTCCTTATACCGCTGACTGGAGCCATAGGCTAACACATAGTCCAACAGAAACACATTCATGTGACTGAATTGTTCCAAGCTCACCAAAACTTAAGTTATACCCGACCAAAAGTATAGAGCTTAAGTATGGACTATGGCTCCCCTCCTTATCAGAATAAAGGAGGTGTCACATGTCCCACAACTCCAATGCTATCCCTGCCGGAGGAAAACATGGAAGAAGGGGCCCCGAAAAGTACCAATCCACCGTGCACCGAGTGGTGGCATAAAATCATAACGTATCAGATTCCTCCAAACTCCATCCCATCACAAATACAACCGCCATGATAAATGCACTCATTCAAAAATAATGCATTACGCTTCCATTAATATCAAATAAAACCATTGAAATTCATGATCAATAAATAGCGAAACTATGTATTTGTGAACAGTAATTTACCATACGTAAATAGTAAATAGTAAACAGTAAATAGTAAATAGTAAACAGTAAACAGTAAATAGTAAATAGTAAACAGTAAATAGTAAATAGTGAATAGTAAAATCGGTATGTATAATACGAACATTTAGTGCCATGTACAAATACAATCTAAAATTTCCATAGCAGATTCTTAAAACCTTACAACCCATAAAATATTGTATCATATATATCGAGTCTAAAATAAATAGTATAAGCATAAAAATATAATCATACATAATTCACAAGTATAAGGAAAAATATCCGAGTTACCTCGTTACTTGCTAACTCTCAAATAATCACCAAAGAGCAACTACCGGTATCCCCAAATAATTATCACCTCACTCATTTCTGCGTGCGTTGTGTGTGTTTATATAGTTGTTGGAAATGGGTCCTTAAGTGTAATTTACACCTCTGGGTCATTCTACGTAATTTTTCCCGTGCCAAATTTTCAAAACTTCACGTGAAGACTGTCGGAAAGTTTGAAATTATTTTCCAGTGGGTCCCACATGTTTTGTTTTGTTTCTAATGTTTTTCTTTTATTACATTTCTTCCCAGTTAAATAAATTTCGTCCTCGAAATTTAATATACGTAAGAATTCTACTTACCTAATTAAATAAGTGAGGATAGGTTTGTCGCATGCTCTCCTCAGTTTCCCAAGTAGCATCTCCTGGAGCCATTCCTTTCCATACTACCTTCACAAGCTTAATGGTCTTGTTTCTCAATTGCTTTTCCCTTTCATCTACAATTCGCTCCGGCTCAGCTTTATATGTCATGTTATCATTGAGTTCTACCTCCTCTGCTTCAATAACATGAGAAGGATCTGGTCGATACTTCTTCAGTTGCGATACGTGAAAAACATCATGCAGATTTGCAAGTTGTGGGGGTAACGCAATTCTATAAGCTACTGACCCTATTTTCTTTAAAATCTCATAGGGACCCATATAACGAGGTGAAAGCTTCTTCGCTCGAATCGCTCTACCAATGCCAGTCATTGGTGTGACTTTTAGAAATACATGTTCACCCTCTTTGAAATGCAACGGTCGCCTTCTCCTATCAGCATAACTTTTCTGTCTACTTTGAGCGGTGAGAAGTTTCTGCTGGATCACCTTAATCTTTTGAGTTGTTTCATCCACCAACTCTGGACCTAGTAAACTTCGTTCACTCAGTTCTGTCCAGCAAATAGGAGATCTACATTTCCTTCCATACAAAGCCTCATAAGGTGCCATCTCAATGCTAGAGTGATAACTGTTGTTATATGCAAACTCTGCCAAATGAAGATGATTGTCCCAACTTCCTGCCAGCTCGATTGCACATGCTCGCAACATGTCTTCCAGAGTTTGTATTGTCCTCTCAGTCTGTCCGTCAGTCTGAGGATGGTAAGCGGTACTAAACCTTAGTCGAGTTCCCATAGCGTCTTGCAATGCTTTCCAAAAATGTGAAGTAAATCGTGCATCACGATCAGATACGATACTGTTCGGTATCCCATGTAATCGACAATCTCTTTCATGTAGATTTTCGCTAGTTTCTCAAGAGAATATTCTGTCGCTATGGCTAGAAAATGGGCCGACTTAGTCAATCTATCAACAATTACCCAGATAGCGTTATGTCCAGACGCAGTTAAAGGAAGTCCCGTGATGAAATCCATTGAGATACTATCCCATTTCCATTCTGGGATTTCCAGATTTTGTAATAGTCCAGGGGGCTTTCGATGTTCGATTTTGACTTTCTGACAAGTCAAACAACGAGTAACAAACTCAGTCACGTCTTTCTTCATGCCGCGCCACCACCAATTCCGCTTCAAATCATGATACATCTTGGTTGCTCCGGGGTGAATAGTATATTTGCTTCGATGAGCTTCCTCTAGCACGAGCCTTCTTATTTCTCCATCGTCATAGTTAATGCTTCCATGGTAGCAAGTTGTCCTGACAATACATCAATAGATGTACTCGTACATCTTCTAACAATTTGTGTTCCCGATCATCATCCGGGCTGCATGGATCGTCTTTACGCTTAAGGCATCGGCTACAACGTTTGCCTTCCTGGATGATACTTCAATTCATAGTCGTAGTCCTTGAGAAACTCCATCCACCTTCTTTGCCGCATGTTGAGCTCCTTTTGGTCAAATAGGTACTTCAGACTCTTATGGTCACTAAAAACCTCGAATCGTGAACCATAGAGATGGTGCCTCCAAATCTTTAGAGCAAACACCACTGCTGCCAACTCTAAGTCGTGAGTAGGATAGTTCTCTTCATGTGGCCTCAACTGTCGGGAAGCATAAGCCACTACTCTTCCATTCTGCATTAGTACACACCCAAGACCTTTCTTGGAAGCATCAGTGTACAAGGTCTAGGATCTGGAATTGTAAGTACTGGTGCCGTAGTCAACTTAGTCTTCAAATTTTGAAAAGCTGCTTCACACTTCTCGTCCCACACAAAAGGTTGACCTTTCCTAGTTAACTTTGTTAAGGGCATAGCTAACTGTGAAAAGCCCTTAATAAATCTCCTATAATAGCCAGCCAATCCTAGAAAACTTCTGATCTCGGTCACAGACTTTGGCTGTTCCCATTGAAGAACTGCATCAATTTTGGTAGGGTCTACCGCAACACCTTCAGCTGATACGACATGGCCAAGGAATTTTACTTCCTTTAACCAAAATTCGCACTTAGACAGCTTCGCATAAAGCTTGTGTTCCTTCAACACTTGTAACACAATTACGAGATGCTCTTTATGCTCTTTTTCATCCTTAGAGTAGATAAGGATGTCATCAATGAAGACCACTACAAATTTATCTAAATATGGCACGAAAATTCTATTCATGTAATCCATGAATACAGCTGGAGCGTTTGTTAGCCCAAATGGCATAACAAGAAATTCATAATGGCCATATCTAGTTCGAATGCGATCTTCGGGATATCTTCGCTTTGACCCTTAGCGGTGGTAGCTTGATCTAAGATCAATCTTGGAGAATATGGATGCTCCATTCAACGATCAAGTAGATCATCGATCTGGGTAAAGGATATTTGTTCTTTATAGTCACTTTATTCAACGGCGATAGTCGATGCATAGTCTCGGGCTCCCATCTTTCTTCTTCACAAAGAGCACAAAGCGATCCCCACGGAGATACACTAGGTCTGATGAAGCCCTTTTCCATCAATTCTTCGATCTGCTTCTTCAACTCGCTAGTTCGATGGAGACATTCGGTACGGAGCTTTAGAGATAGGTCCTGTTCAGTGCGAGATCGATAGAAAATTCTACTTCTCTCTGGGGGTAAACCTATAATCTCTTTTGGAAATACTTCCGGAAATTCGTTTACTACTTCGATGCCTTCTATCCCTTCCTCCACTTCTGCTAGAATGGAGAAAAACACCATGTACGCGGG
This sequence comes from Acacia pycnantha, assembly GCA_025563575.1. NCBI lineage: Eukaryota > Viridiplantae > Streptophyta > Magnoliopsida > Fabales > Fabaceae > Acacia > Acacia pycnantha. The sequence goes on along the minus strand of JAMWYP010000003.1, from coordinate 10,039,027 downwards.
ACAATCCCTATGAATAGACTTTTCAACTTGTACCGCAGACAATTGCGGTTTATTATGGCTCATAGAGTCATCTGCAAGAGATATAATCTTTCTCTTACAGTCAAGGATGACATCATTTGCTGACAACCAATCCATTCCTATTATCACGTCAATACCCTTCAGGGGTAGACAAACAAGATCTATGTTTGAGGTCCTACTATCAAACTCAATTGTACAATTTAAGCAAGCCCTAGAAGTTTTCACTGAAGCTCCTGCCGGTGTAGAAATAATCATGCAAAAAGGCATTTCGCATATGCTTAAATTCAATCGAGGCACACAATCATACGATATAAAAGAGTGTGTAGCACCCGAATCAAATAAAGCTTCAACTTCAAGGCCTTGGATTTTGAGGGTACCTTTAATCAAATTTGGTGAAGCACTTGCCTCTGGTGTGATAGTGCGAACACCTTGCACAGGAACTGCAGTTCTAGCATCATTGGCCCGTCGAGGCTCTTCCTCACAGAACCTGGAGATGTGTCCGGGCTTTCCGCAATTGAAACATGTCACACAATGTCCTTGGTGTATCTTTCCACACCTGGCACACTTCTGATTATTTGCAGTGCTAGCCACAGGAGCTGTGGATCCCCTATAAGAGTTTTGTCCTCCACTAAATTGACTCCCTTGGGGTCTACTGAAATGGCTCCTCTGGGGTCTACTAAAATGACTCCTTGGAGGTCCATTGAAATTACCCCTTGGTGGTCCACCAGAAAGATTTCTTGATGGTTGACTAAATCGCATATTCACACCACTTGAAATTATGACTGTGCTTCTTAGTGATTCCCCCCATAGGTCTCATAGGAGGTGCAGATCTGGTTGTTTTGCGAATATTTGCAAAATTTAGACAACTCCAAAAAGCGAGTGATAAATTCATCCTCGTGCAATCCCTCTTGCACGAATGTGAGGAATTCAGTTTCTTTCTCTATTCTGATTGAAGGGGAAAAATAATAATTCTCGAACTTTTCTTTAAATTCTTCCCATGTCATCTCTTCATCAGCATTCTTGGTGCTTTCCCACCATTGTTGGGCCGCTTTCTCCATCAAGCTGCTCTGCAACTTGTACCTTTTGTTGTGAGTTGATTTCGATAACTTTGAATATCTTTTCGAGACGCTTGACCATTCTAGTGCTTCGATTGGGTCTAGCTTCCCCTCGAACATTGGAGGAGTGAACTTCGGACTTTTCCCAAACCTCGGTAATAGGCGGAGGGTTATGCGAGTATGGGAACTGCTACTACCTCTTGATTTTGTGCCAGTACGACTCCCACCCCCTGATTGATGGTCAGAAGGAATGACTTCCCTGGCCGTAGGCTTCTTCTTCTTACCACCTTGACCTCTTCTTTTTGCTAATTCGTCCTCGTGCCTATTCACTTTCTCTCTTACCTCCAGGATTGCATCGCGTAATTACGCTAGAAGGGCATTGTTATCTGAGGAGGGGAACATTTTGATGCGAAGAGGGACCATTTTGTCGTGAAGCGGGGTTGTATTAGTCCTTCGAGTTCTCCCCATTTTCTTCTCCTATGATCTACACTATAAGGATGCTAAGTAAGGGTTAAGTGGCTAAAAAAATTCTAAATCTAATCAAAGAGAAGGGCACATGTTATGATATTTAATTTGCCACGACCTCTAAAAAGTTTAAAGAAGTCATTTTAGAAAATAGACAAAATTTGTCATGGAATGTTTAGCTCTGATACCAAAAATGTAACACCTCAAATCCATCACCCGAAAACTTGGCCAAAATATTTGAAATATCTCCCACTAGGATAATCATTAACCAAATCATTCAAAAATATAACCGTTTAAAATAGAAATTATAATACAAAACCCAAAATATGTCTCCAAAATATTTCAGAGTTTAATACAAAGCGGAAGTCTTAGGGTCTTGGCAAATAGAAATAACATAACATAAACTACGGGAGTACAAAGAGCCTTCAAAGCTCACTCCATAGGTGCCTTCCCTTGCTCCTTACTAGGATATTCACTGAAAAATGTTAATATGGGATGAGATTTCCACATCTCGGTAACTACGAATATTCTACCGTACACAAGCAAATCATATATGACTAAAAACAAGAGATAATGAAATACATTTATTTTTGTATATAACTATATATATTCCAAAAGTTCTCATAAAAGATTTTACAAAAACGTTTATCATTTAATCAACTTAAACCATTCAATAATATAACATGCGGATGCAACCACCCTTATATCCTCTTAGTCCTTATACCGTTGATTGGAGCCATAGGCTAACACATAGTCCAACGAAACATATTCATGTGGTGAATTGTTCCAAGCTCACCAAAACTTAAGATATACCCGGCCAAAAGTATAGAGCTTAAGTATGGACTATGGCTCCCTCCTTATCGAGAATAAAGGAGGTGTCACATGTCCCACAACTCCAATGCTATCCCGGCCGAGAGGAAAACATGGAAGAAGGGGCCACGAAAAGTACCAATCCACTTGTGCACCGAGTGGTGGCATAAAATCATAACATATCGATTCCTCCAAACTCCATCCCATCACAAATACAACCGCCATGATAAATGCACTCATTCAAAAATAATGCATTACGCTTCCATTAATATCAAATAAAACCATTGAAATTCATGATCAATAAATAGCGAAACTATGTATTTGTGAACAGTAATTTACCATACGTAAATAGTAAATAGTAAACAGTAAATAGTAAACAGTAAATAGTAAATAGTAAACAGTAAACAGTAAATAGTAAATAGTAAATAGTGAATAGTAAAATCGGTATGTATAATACGAACATTTAGTGCCATGTACAAATACAATCTAAAATTTCCATAGCGAGATTCTTAAAACCTTACAACCCATAAAATATTGTATCATATATATCGAGTCTAAAATAAATAGTATAAGCATAAAAATATAATCATACATAATTCACAAGTATAAGGAAAAATATCCGAGTTACACATTACTTGCTAACTCTCAAATAATCACCAAAGAGCAACTACCGGTATCCCCAAATAATTATCACCTCACTCTCTCTCTCTCTCTCTTTCCTTCCTTTCTTCCTTTCTCTTTCTCTCTCTTTCCTTTTCTTTTGCTTTCTTCTTATGCGTTTACGCGTGCGTTGTGTGTGTTTATATAGTTGTTGGAAATGGGTCCTTAAGTGTAATTTACACCTCGGGTCATTCTACGTATTTTTCCCGTGCCAAATTTTCAAAACTTCACGTGAAGACTGTCGGAAAGTTTGAAATTATTTTCCAGTGGGTCCCACATGTTTTGTTTTGTTTCTAATGTTTTTCTTTGCCCGTGAGTTTCTCATTCGTCCTTACATATATGTAATATATAATATAATAATTATATAATATAATAATATAATAATATAATATAATATAATAATTATAGTATAATAATTCCACCGTCCGTCCGTCCCTACTCCTTACTTTGTATATATATAGTATAATAATATAATTTAATAATATAATAATACATTATAATAATAATTAAATATAAAAATATATATTTATTTTTAAAAAAATAAATTTTTATTTTATACCTCTAGATCTCCTTTAAACCTTAAAATACTTAAGAAATCATCCTAAAATTACTTAATTACCATTAGAAAAAATTTAGCATTGAGATGGCACCTTATGAGGCTTTGTATGGAAGGAAATGTAGATCTCCTATTTGCCGGACAGAACGAGTGAACGAAGTTTACTAGGTCCGAGTTGGTGGATGAAACAACTCAAAAGATTAAGGTGATCCAGCCAGAAACTTCTCACCGCTCAAAGTAGACAGAAAAGTTATGCTGATAGGAGAAGGCGACCGTTGCATTTCAAAGAGGGTGAACATGTATTTCTAAGAGTCACACCGATGACTGGCATTGGTAGAGCAATTCGAGCGAAGAAGCTTTCACCTCGTTATATGGGTCCCTATGAGATTTTAAAGAAAATAGGGTCAGTAGCTTATAGAATTGCGTTACCCCCACAACTTGCAAATCTGCATGATGTTTTTCACGTATCGCAACTGAAGAAGTACCGACCAGATCCTTCTCATGTTATTGAAGCAGAGGAGGTAGAACTCAATGATAACATGACATATAAAGCTGAGCCGGAGCGAATTGTAGATGAAAGGGAAAAGAAATTGAGAAACAAGACTATTAAGCTTGTGAAGGTAGTATGGAAAGGAATGGCTCCAGGAGATGCTACTTGGGAAACTGAGGAGAGCATGCGACAAACCTATCCTCACTTATTTAATTAGGTAAGTAGAATTCTTACGTATATTAAATTTCGAGGACGAAATTTATTTAACGGGGGAGAAATGTAATATCCCAGTTTTTTCTAACAAGAATTAAGTGTTTTTAGGATGATTTATTTAGTATTTAAGGTTTAAAGGAGATCTAGAGGTATAAGAAAAAAAAATGATTATTTAAAAAAATATATAAATAAATAAAATATATTATTATAATATTTAATTATTATATTATTAAATTTATATTATATATATTATTATTATATTATTATGTTCTATTATTCGGCGTAAGAAACGAAAGAGTAGTCACGAGACAAATAGTAAATTATTATTATATTATATATATTATATTATATTAATATTATATTGTATTATTATATTATATTGTATATTATAAATGTGTTGGCGAAATGTGAAGTCACGGGTGAAGAAAAACATTGGAAACAAAACAAAACATGTGGGACCCACTGGAAAATAATTTCAAACTTTCCGACAGTCTTCACGTGAAGTTTTGAAAATTTGGCACGGGAAAATTACGTAGAATGACCCGTAGGTGTAAATTACACTTAAGGACCCATTTCCAACAACTATATAAACACACACAACGCACGCAGAAACGCATAACGAAGAAAGCAAAAGAAAAGGAAAGAGAGAGAAAGAGAAAGGAAGAAAGGAAGGAAAGAGAGAGAGAGAGAGTGAGGTGATAATTATTTGGGGATACCGGTAGTTGCTCTTTGGTGATTATTTGAGAGTTAGCAAGTAACAGTGTAACTCGGATATTTTTCCTTATACTTGTGAATTATGTATGATTATATTTTTATGCTTATACTATTTATTTTAGACTCGACATATATGATACAATATTTTATGGGTTGTAAGGTTTTAAGAATCTGCTATGGAAATTTTAGATTGTATTTGTACATGGCACTAAATGTTCGTATTATACATACCGATTTTACTATTCACTATTTACTATTTACTATTTACTGTTTACTATTTACTATTTACTGTTTACTGTTTACTATTTACTATTTACTGTTTACTATTTACTGTTTACTATTTACTATTTACGTATGGTAAATTACTGTTCACAAATACATAGTTTCGCTATTTATTGATCATGAATTTCAATGGTTTTATTTGATATTAATGGAAGCGCAATGCATTATTTTTGAATGAGTGCATTTATCATGGCGGTTGTATTTGTGATGGGATGGAGTTTGGAGGAATCTGATATGTTATGATTTTATGCCACCACTCGGTGCACAGTGGATTGGTACTTTTTCAGGGCCCCTTCTTCCATATTTTCCCCTGGCCGGGATTGCATTGGAGTTGTGGGACATGTGACACCTCCTTTATTCTGATAAGGAGGGGAGTCATAGTCCATACTTAAGCTCTATACTTTTGGCCGGGTATATCTTGAGTTTTGGTCAGCTTGGAACAATTCAGTATTCGTAGTTACCGAGATGTGGAAATCTCATCCCATATTAACATTTTTCAGTGAATATCCTAGTAAGGAGCAAGGAAGGCACCTATGGAGTGAGCTTTGAAGGCTCTTTGTACTCCTGTAGTTTATGTTATGTTATTTCTATTTGCCAAGACCCTAAGACTTCCGCTTTGTATTAAACTCTGAAATATTTTGGAGACATATTTTGGGTTTTGTATTTTAAACGGTTATATTTTTGAATGATTTGGTTAATGATTATCCTAGTGGGAGATATTTCAAATATTTTGGTCAAGTTTTCAGGTGATGGATTTGAGGTGTTACATTTTTGGTATCAGAGCTAAACATTCCATGACAAATTTTGTCTATTTTCTAAAATGACTTCTTTAAACTTTTTAGAGGTCGTGGCAAATTAAATATCATAACATGTGCCTTTCTCTTTGATTAGATTTAGATTTTTTTTTTTTAGCCACTTAACCCTTACTTAGCATCCTTATAGTGTAGATCATAGGAGAAGAAAATGGGGGACCCAATCGAAGCACTAGAATGGCTGAAGCGTCTCGAAAAGATATTCAAAGTTATCGAAATCAACTCACAACAAAAGGTACAAGTTGCAGAGCAGTTGATGGAGAAAGCGGCCCAACAATGGTGGGAAAGCACCAAGAATGCCGATGAAGAGATGACATGGGAAGAATTTAAAGAAAAGTTCGAGAATTATTATTTTTCCCCTTCAATCAGAATAGAGAAAGAAACCGAATTCCTCACATTCAGGCAAGAGGGATTGCACGAGGATGAATTTATCACTCGCTTTTTGGAGTTGTCTAAATTTTGCAAATATTCGCAAAACAACCCAAAATGGATGTGTGCTCGGCTAGTGGAAAAAGCTAGACCAGATTTAAAGACGGCTTTGGCACCATTTCTGGATGGAGCAAAGAACTTTGAAGAGATATGTGACAAATTACGCACGATAGCCAGAAGCAAGCGAGAAGAAGAAGCTGAGAAGATGAAAGGACTTCAAGCCAGATCTGCACCTCCTATGAGACCTATGGGGGGAATCACTAAGAAGCACACATAATTTCAAGTGGTGTGAATACGCGATTTAGTCAACCATCAAGAAATCTTTCTGGTGGACCACCAAGGGGTAATTTCAATGGACCTCCAAGGAGTCATTTTAGTAGACCCCAGAGGAGCCATTTCAGTAGACCCCAAGGGAGTCAATTTAGTGGAGGACAAAACTCTTATAGGGGATCCACAGCCTCCCGTGGCTAGCACCGCAAATAATCGAAGTGTGCCAGTGTGGAAAGATACACCAAGGACATTGTGTGACATGTTTCAATTGCGGAAAGCTCTGACACATCTCCGTGTTCTCGTGAGGAAGAGCCTCGAAGGGCCAATGATGCTAGAACTGCAGCCTCCGTGCAAGGTGTTCGCACTATCACACCAGAGGCAAGTGCTTCACCAAATTTGATTAAAGGTACCCTCAAAATCCAAGGCCTTGAAGTTGAAGCTTTATTTGATTCGGGTGCTACACACTCTTTTATATCGTATGATTGTGTGCCTCGATTGAATTTAAGCATATGCGAAATGCCTTTTGCATGATTATTTCTACACCTATAGAGCTTCAGTGAAAACTTCTAGGGCTTGCTTAAATTGTACAATTGAGTTTGATAGTAGGACCTCAAACATAGATCTTGTTTGTCTACCCTGAAGGGTATTGACGTGATAATAGGAATGGATTGGTTGTCAGCAAATGATGTCATCCTTGACTGTAAGAGAAAGATTATATCTCTTGCAGATGACTCTATGAGCCATAGTAAACCGCAATTGTCTCGGTACAAGTTGAAAAGTCTATTCATAGGGATTGTCCCGCGTACATGGTGTTTTTCTCCATTCTAGCAGAAGTGGAGGAAGGGATAGAAGGCATCGAAGTAGTAAACGAATTTCCAGAAGTATTTCCAAAAGAGATGATAGGTTTACCCCCAGAGAGAAGTAGAATTTTCTATCGATCTCGCACTGAACAGACCTATCTCTAAAGCTCCGTACCGAATGTCTCCATCGAACTAGCGAGTTGAAGAAGCGATCGAAGAATTGATGGAAAAGGGCTTCATCGACCTAGTGTATCTCCTTGGGGATCGCCTTGTGCTCTTTGTGAAGAAGAAAGATGGGAGCTCGAGACTATGCATCGACTATCGCCGCTTGAATAAAGTGACTATAAATAACAAATATCCTTTACCCAGGATCGATGATCTACTTGATCGCTGAATGGAGCATCCATATTCTCCAAGATTGATCTTAGATCGTGCTACCACCAGCTAAGGGTCAAAGCGTAAGATATCCCGAAGACGCATTCGAACTAGATATGGCCATTATGAATTTCTTGTTATGCCATTTGGGCTAACAAACGCTCCAGCTGTATTCATGGATTACATGAATAGAATTTTCAGCCATATTTAGATAAATTTGTAGTGGTCTTCATTGATGACATCCTTATCTACTCTAAGGATGAAAAAGAGCATAAAGAGCATCTCGTAATTGTGTTACAAGTGTTGAAGGAACACAAGCTTTATGCGAAGTTGTCTAAGTGCGAATTTTGGTTAAAGGAAGTAAAATTCCTTGGCCATGTCGTATCAGCTGAAGGTGTTGCGGTAGACCCTACCAAAATTGATGCAGTTCTTCAATGGGAACAGCCAAAGTCTGTGACCGAGATCAGAAGTTTTCTAGGATTGGCTGGCTATTATAGGAGATTTATTAAGGGCTTTTCACAGTTAGCTATGCCCTTAACAAAGTTAACTAGGAAAGGTCAACCTTTTGTGTGGGACGAGAAGTGTGAAGCACTTTTCAAAATTTGAAGACTAAGTTGACTACGGCACCGGACTTACAATTCCAGATCCTACTCGGACCTTTACCTTGTACACTCGATGCTTCCAAGAAAGGTCTTGGGTGTGTACTAATGCAGAATGGTAGAGTAGTGGCTTATGCTTCTCGACAGCTAAGGCCACATGAAGAGAACTATCCTACTCACGACTTAGAGTTGGCAGCAGTGGTGTTTGCTCTAAAGATTTGGAGGCACCATCTCTATGGTTCACGATTCGAGGTTTTTAGTGACCATAAGAGTCTGAAGTACCTATTTGACCAAAAGGAGCTCAACATGCGGCAAAGAAGGTGGATGGAGTTTCTCAAGGACTACGACTATGAATTGAAGTATCATCCAGGCGTGCTAGAGGAAGCTCATCGAAGCAAATATACTATTCACCCCGAGCAACCAAGATGTATCATGATTTGAAGCGGAATTGGTGGTGGCGCGGCATGAAGAAAGACGTGATCGAGTTTGTTACTCGTTGTTTGACTTGTCAGAAAGTCAAAATTGAACATCGAAAACCCCCTGGACTATTACAAAATCTGGAAATCCCAGAATGGAAATGGGATAGTATCTCAATGGATTTCATCACGGGACTTCCTTTAACTGCGTCTGGACATAACGCTATCTGGGTAATTGTTGATAGATTGACTAAGTCGGCCCATTTTCTAGCCATAGCGACAGAATATTCTCTTGAGAAACTAGCGAAAATCTACATGAAAGAGATTGTCAGATTACATGGGATACCGAACAGCATCGTATCTGATCGTGATGCGCGATTTACTTCACATTTTTGGAAAGCATTGCAAGACGCTATGGGAACTCGACTAAGGTTTAGTACCGCTTACCATCCTCAGACTGACGGACGACCGAGAGGACAATACAAACTCTGGAAGACATGTTGCGAGCATGTGCAATCGAGCTGGCAGGAAGTTGGGACAATCATCTTCATTTGGCAGAGTTTGCATATAACAACAGTTATCACTCTAGCATTGAGATGGCACCTTATGAGGCTTTGTATGGAAGGAAATGTAGATCTCCTATTTGCTGGACAGAACTGAGTGAACGAAGTTTACTAGGTCCAGAGTTGGTGGACGAAACAACTCAAAAGATTAAGGTGATCTAGCATAAACTTCTCACTGCTCAAAGTAGACAAAAAAGTTATGCTGATAGGAGAAGGCGACCGTTGCATTTCAAAGAGGGTGAACATGTATTTCTAAAAGTCACACCAATGACTGGCATTGGTAGAGCGATTCGAGCGAAGAAGCTTTCACCTCGTTATATGGGTCCCTATGAGATTTTAAAGAAAATAGGGTCAGTAGCTTATAGAATTGCGTTACCCCCACAACTTGCAAATCTGCATGATGTTTTTCACGTATCGCAACTGAAGAAGTATCGACCAGATCCTTCTCATGTTATTGAAGCAGAGGAGGTAGAACTCAATGATAACATGACATATAAAGCTGAGCCGGAGCGAATTGTAGATGAAAGGGAAAAGCAATTGAGAAACAAGACCATTAAGCTTGTGAAGGTAGTATGGAAAGGAATGGCTCCAGGAGATGCTACTTGGGAAACTGAGGAGAGCATGCGACAAACCTATCCTCACTTATTTAATTAGGTAAGTAGAATTCCTACGTATATTAAATTTCGGGACGAAATTTATTTAACGGGGAAGAAATGTAACATCCCAAATTTTTCTAATGGTAATTAAGTAATTTTAGGATGATTTCTTAAGTATTTTAAGGTTTAAAGGAGATCTAGAGGTATAAAATAAAAATTTATTTTTTTCAAAAATAAATATATATTTTTATATTTAATTATTATTATAATGTATTATTATATTATTAAATTATATTATTATACTATATATATACAAAGTAAGGAGTAGGGACGGACGGACGGTGGAATTATTATACTATAATTATTATATTATATTATATTATTATATTATTATATTATATAATTATTATATTATATATTACATATATGTAAGGACGAATGAGAAACTCACGGGCAAAGAAAAACATTAGAAACAAAACAAAACATGTGGGACCCACTGGAAAATAATTTCAAACTTTCCGACAGTCTTCACGTGAAAGTTTTGAAAATTTGGCACGGGAAAATTACGTAGAATGACCCAGAGGTGTAAATTATGATTAAGGACCCATTTTTCTCAACTATAAATACACACACAACGCACGCAGAAACGCAGAGAAGAAAGGAAAGAAAAGGGGAGAGAGAAGGAAGAGAGAGAAAGAGAAAGGAAGAAAAGAGAGAGAGAGAGTGAGGTGGTAATTATTTGGGGATACCTGGTAGTTGCTTTGGTGATTATTTGGGAGTTAGCAAGAATGTAACTCTGGATATTTTTCCTTATACTTGTGAATTATGTATGATTATATTTTTATGCTTATACTATTTTAGACTGATATATATGATACAATATTTTATGGGTTGTAAGGTTTTAAGAATCTGCTATGGAAATTTTAGATTGTATTTGTACATGGCACTAAATGTTCGTATTATACATACCGATTTTACTATTCACTATTTACTATTTACTATTTACTGTTTACTATTTACTATTTAATGTTTTCATCGTTTACTATTTACTATTTACTTGTTTACTATTTATCTATTTACTGTTTACTATTTACGTATGGTAAATTACTATTCACAAATACATAGTTTCGCTATTTATTGATCATGAATTTCAATGGTTTTATTTGATATTAATGGAAGCGCAATGCATTATTTTTGAATGAGTGCATTTATCATGGCGGTTGTATTTGTGATGGGATGGAGTTTGGAGGAATCTGATATGTTATGATTTTATGCCACCACTCGGTGCACGGTGGATTGGTACTTTTCGTGGCCCCTTCTTCCATGTTTTCCTCGGCCGGATAGCATTGGAGTTGTGGGACATGTGACACCTCCTTTATTCGATAGGAGGGGAGCCATAGTCCATACTTAAGCTCTATACTTTTGGCCTAGGTATATCTTAAGTTTTGGTGAGCTTGGAACAATTCGGTCACATGAATATGTTTCGTTGGACTATGTGTTAGCCTATGGCTCCAGTCAGTATAAGGACGGAAGAGGATATAAGGGTGGTTGCATCGCATGTTATATTATTGAATGGTTTAAGTTGATTAAATGATAAACGATTTTGTAAAATCTTTTATGAGAACTTTTGGAATATATATAGTTATATACAAAAATAAATGTATTTCATTATCTCTTGTTTTTAGTCATATATGATTTGCTTGTGTACGGTAAAATATTCGTGAGTTACCGAGATGTGGAAATCTCATCCCATATTAACATTTTTCAGTGAATATCCTAGTAAGGAGCAAGGGAAGGCACCTATGGAGTGAGCTTTGAAGGCTCTTTGTACTCCTGTAGTTTATGTTATGTTATTTCTATTTGCCAAGACCCTAAGACTTCCGCTTTGTATTAAACTCTGAAATATTTTGGAGGTCGTGGCAAATTAAATATCATAACATGTGCCCTTCTCTTTGATTAGATTTAGAATTTTTTTTTAGCCACTTAACCCTTACATAGCATCCTTATAGTGTATTTTAAGGTTTAAAGGAGATCTAGAGGTATAAGAAAAAAAAAATGATTATTTAAAAAAAAATATATAAATAAATAAAATATATTATTATAATATTTAATTATTATATTATTAAATTTATATTATATATATTATTATTATATTATTATGTTCTATTATTCGGCAGAAGAAACGAAAAGAGTAGTCACGAGACAAATAGTAAATTATTATTATATTATATATATTATATTATATTAATATTATAATGTATTATTATATTATATTGTATATTATAAATGTGTTGGCGAATGTGAAGTCACGGGTGAAGAAAAACATTGGAAACAAAACAAAACATGTGGGACCCACTGGAAAATAATTTCAAACTTTCCGACGAGTCTTCACGTGAAGTTTTGAAAATTTGGCACGGGAAAAATTACGTAGAATGACCCGAGGTGTAAATTACACTTAAGGACCCATTTCCAACAACTATATAAACACACACAACGCACGCAGTGACGCATAACGAAGAAAGCAAAAGAAAAGGAAAGAGAGAGAAAGAGAAAGGAAGAAAGGAAGGAAAGAGAGAGAGAGAGAGAGAGGTGATAATTATTTGGGGATACCTGTAGTTGCTCTTTGGTGATTATTTGAGAGTTAGCAAGCAATGGTAACTCGGATATTTTTCCTTATACTTGTGAATTATGTATGATTATATTTTTATGCTTATACTATTTATTTTAGATCGACATATATGATACAATATTTTATGGGTTGTAAGGTTTTAAGAATCTGCTATGGAAATTTTAGATTGTATTTGTACATGGCACTAAATGTTCGTATTATACATACCGATTTTACTATTCACTATTTACTATTTACTATTTAATGCTTTACTATTTACTATTTAATGTTTCGTTTACTATTTACTATTTACAATTTTACTATTTACTGTTTACTATTTACTATTTACGTATGGTAAATTACTGTTCACAAATACATAGTTTCGCTATTTATTGATCATGAATTTCAATGGTTTTATTTGATATTAATGGAAGCGCAATGCATTATTTTTGAATGAGTGCATTTATCATGGCGGTTGTATTTGTGATGGGATGGAGTTTGGAGGAATCTGATATGTTATGATTTTATGCCACCACTCGGTGCACAAAGGATTGGTACTTTTCGGGCCCCTTCTTCCATGTTTTCCTCCTCGCCGGGATAGCATTGAGCCGTGGGACATGTGACACCTCCTTTATTCTCGATAAGGAGGGGAGCCATAGTCCATACTTAAGCTCTATACTTTTGGCCTAGTATATCTTAAGTTTTGGTGAGCTTGGAACAATTCACCACATGAATATGTTTCGTTGGACTATGTGTTAGCCTATGGCTCCAAATAATGTATAAGGACTGGAAGAGGATATAAGGGTGGTTGCATCCGCATGTTATATTATTGAATGGTTTAAGTTGATTAAATGATAAACGTTTTTGTAAAATCTTTTTATGAGAACTTTTGGAATATATATATAGTTATATACAAAAATAAATGTATTTCATTATCTCTTGTTTTTAGTCATATATGATTTGCTTGTGTACGGTAGAATATTCGTGAGTTACCGAGATGTGGAAATCTCATCCCATATTAATATTTTTCAGTGAATATCCTAGTAAGGAGCAAGGGAAGGCACCTATGGAGTGAGCTTTGAAGGCTCTTTGTACTCCTCGTAGTTTATGTTATGTTATTTCTATTTGCCAAGACCCTAAGACTTCCGCTTTGTATTAAACTCTGAAATATTTTGGAGACATATTTTGGGTTTTGTATTATGATTTCTATTTTAAACGGTTATATTTTTGAATGATTTGGTTAATGATTATCCTAGTGGGAGATATTTCAAATATTTTGGTCAAGTTTTCAGGTGATGGATTTGAGGTGTTACATTTTTGGAAAATATTTGCCCGTGGGTCCCACACCCTTTTGTCTTCTTTCCAATTCATTCCTTCTTCCGTGACTTCTTGCCTACACATTTATATAATATAATATAATATTAATATAATATAATAATAATATAATATAATATTATTTCGTTTGTCCTTTTCTTCTTTCTTTTCCTTCGTCTATCACTTCCTCGCCAACAATATAATATAATATAATATAATAATATTTTAATAAAAATAATATTTTTAATCGTATATTTATATATTTATATTTTACCCCATTTAAACCTCAAAATAATTAATATTATCCTATAAATACTTAATTACTATAAGAAAAATTGGGATGTTACATTTCTTCCCCCGTTAAATAAATTTCGTCCTCGAAATTTGCTACCGGTTTAATTCTTAGTAATACCTCAAGGAACCATTGTAGCGAGTTTCATTTCTTTACATCCCTTTAAGAACTCAAGTTCTAGAGATTTTCTCATTCAGTTCTATCCTTGTCTATCATGTGCCTGAGCTTCTCTAATCTAAGTTTTCAAACAAAGATTCCTCTTGACTAGCACTATAACCAACAAAAACTATTTGACTTAATCAGTCTAGAGTTGTGAACCATTCTTATCGGCTTCTTTTGGTATCATCATAATCACCAACTGCACCTACCTTTCAATTCACTATTCAAATGAGTTTCTTAAAATGGTAAGTGATTCAAAAATAAATATTCTACATACATTTGGCAAGGCTTATCAAACAAAGGTGCATACAACAGCTTTCGACCTTCTCTAGCTTTATGCTACTTCCACTATACGCATGATTCAAAATTCATTTCCAAAGTGTTGGTCTTATAGGAATCCTTTCCATGAGACAACATAGTTCAGGTATGACTACTACAAATTAATCTTAAATCCTATTAAAAATATTTTGTTCAAAAACTTTCAAATATAGCAGTGCACTAGCAAGATCAAAATTCAATTTTTCAAATATACTCAGGAACCAGACAACTGTTTTAAATGGTCATCGACTTTGAATATAATCCAGGCTTCAACTTATACTACTCAACTTTCATAGAATACTCAATTCCTTCTTCCTAAGGGAATATTCTGAGATTAAAATCATCTTCTACATTAAATAAGCAACTAGTAACCTTCAAATACCTCATATACATTGATACCTCATTCTGTTTCCTTAATGCATTCAATCAACTAGTACCATATTCTAGTACCTCAATTTATTTAATCAATTAAACGCCTAAAGAATCAGTTCAATCTATCAAGTCGGAATTCTAATGTCACATTTCGATTGGTAGCAATCTTCTAGAAACCTAAACAAATTTCAAGTTCATCATCCTAATTCTGAAACCTTCATCCATACCCAATATTCATGCTAAAATCATTATGATTCATAGTATAACATTCAAGAACTATCCTCAAATATTCCCAAAAGTGGCAATCGTCAAATTACAAATTAACTCTCGAAACCTCAATATCGCCTAGGCTGAGATATCATATTTCCTCAATAATACCCATAGTACATTCTAAAATCATAATTCACAATTCCTAGACTAATCTTCAAAACATTCAAATATTATTCTCACAACCTTAGTACTATGCACATGTTTCTAATTCAATTCACAATATCACAAAGACAAATACTAAACATCATTCGTTCACTTCATAGTTAACTATCAATCATACTTAAATAACATACTATCATTGTAGCATCAATCACCAGGTTTACACAATTCATACTTTTATGAATTAGACATACTATCTTAGCTTAGATTGAATATCCTACATTCGTAATAACATCCCCTTGGCATTCCTAAGGATCACCATTTTTCATACCTTTCCAGAAATCTCCTAACATGCATTCATCTAGAAGGAATCGGTCTCTTAATGATTTCTAACAAATTCATAGAATTTTACTGGATACTCGTGGAGTGAAGGATGCTCTCCAATTAGATAAGACTAAAATGTGATCATTCTAAATCTTCTAAGATCCTCTCTAATTACCATATTTAATGCCAACATGACATCTCGAATTGGCAGTATACTCCAAGTCAAATTACCTAGGGACAAGATCATAAATAATTACCAGACGGAGTACAAACGGTCAAACGGTGCAAGTCTAGCAATTACTAGGTTGCATTAGGTTGCATTAGGGTGCGGCGTTGTAAAGTTCCGCGTGATCAAAAGTTTACACGGTTTTGAGCTAACGACATATTAGGATATGGCGCGCTCAATTTCAAAATAAAACGGTATTACTTTGAGTTATAAAACGTGGAAGACAAAGGTACCAGTTTCATACATTCTCAAACTTCCGAGAATACCAGTTTACTTTCTTACGTTTCCCTTCGTTCATCTCTTTCTCCTTACTACTTTTTACTATCTTCAAACATGGCAGGTCCAAGCAACTACATTCCCAGCTCTGATTCATACAACCCTTTCTTTCTTGAAGCTTTACTAAATGACAATCAGTCTAACATGTTGGCTGACTTGTCTAACAATGCAACAATTTCCTATTCTTCTTTACTTTCTCAGAATCCCTTAGAAATGAATGTTCCTCCTTCTGCCTCAATAATTCATGTTCCAACTTCTCCTCCGAGGGTTCAAGATTCTAACCCTATGATTACTAACAGAGAAGAATCTGAAGCAGGTCCATCAAAGCGACCTGTCAAGAAATGTCGTAATATGGCAGAACTTATGGAGTCTACGAGACCTTCTCCACCAAAGAATCCTGCTTCCAACCTGTCCAAAACCACCAATCCTTTCTCATGTAGTTGCTGCCACGTTTTACGGGAGATCATCCATACAAATGGACTTCAATATCATAAACTTGAGGTTCATGGGAGAATAGGTATGATATGTCATGCTATCTTTCACCAAGATGTACAAAGAGGTTCTTCCAATGTTGATAATCTTCAAATGTTTGATTTTAGTAATAAAAATATAGAAGAAATCAAACATTTCCTAGAACAGATTATTCAACCTTCGCTTTGAGTGAAGCATATAGGGCAGGAGTTGAACAACGCCAGAGAATAAAATCAATGTCACTGAAAGATTTTAGTGATCTTTTCCATCTAACCCTTGAAGAGGCATGCCAACAAATTAATTTGAAAAGAACTGCCATAAAAGGAATATATCGAAGGAACGGGTTAAAAAGATGGCCACACAAAAAGCTTCAATGTCTTATGAGGCAAGTCTCTATTCTGAGAAAGAAATTACCTAATCGAAATCCCACATCAAGAGCTTCCATTCAAGATAAAATTAGGTTGCTTCAGAATGAGATGGTCCAGTTTGTGGCGGGGTTGTACCAACTGTTGCTCTTACTACTTGAAATAATATTGTCTTTTCTTCTTAGTCTTCTTGTTTCTGATTGCACCTTTTATTCTAAGGTTTATGCGTCCTTTCAAATTTGAATATTTTTCCGCCAAATCTAATTTATCACATCAGTTTAAGCTCAAGCGGGTAATTTTAAATTATTGTCAAAACTTATGTTCTAACTGAACTTCTAAATTCTGTGCAGATAATTCTATTACCAAAATTTCTTTTCTAATTCCAACTTGTCACTCAGAATTATCCAAATTTTCATTATGAATACTATTCACATCATCCTGTGCATACTAGCCAAAAGCCAAAATTTCTACTCGTATAATAGAACTCGTAAGGTACGTTGAGGGGTAAGCCTCCATAAAAATCCTCATCATGTTTTCAAAATAACTAAGTTTTGTTAAATCCCTTTTTCCAAAAACCTTGTCCAAATTGATGCTCTGATTTCTTTCACTACAAGGAAAAGAATTTATCATTTTTATAACTTTTCACAAAATCCTTAGATTCTGACAGTTCGCATATACTACAACATACTGAATTTATATATATCTACTAGCATATTGGATAATTAAAACTATATTAGTATACTTTTCTAATATTGCCATCAATTAACTATATAAATTAGCTAGATAAGTGTAAATCTAGTGGGAGTCTCTTCGTACATTTACAATGGTAACTAATTGAATAACCACCAAATAAAGGTTTAGCCTCTGAACCACTTTTCTAGACACCAAAGGTTACTAAAAATGTTCCTCTCCTTCTAAAAAGGAATTTTGCCTACAGAATTCAACATCTAATAGATTTTATCTTCTACTTACCATCTTCTGCTATCTTGCTCTTAATACAGAATTTAATCTCTGTCACCATCTTCAAATCATAAATCTTCATATCGATCACTTGAACATTTTGGATTAACCCATTTTTTTTCCTATAATAAATATCACAATAAAACTTAGGCAAATAAAATCTAAACTATAAAGGGAAGTGCACATGTTATGATATTTAATTTGCCATGACCTCTAAAAGTTTAAAGAAATCATTTTGAAAACTTGACCAAAATATTTGAAATATCTCCCACTAGGATAATCATTAACCAAATCATTCAAAAATATAACCGTTTAAAATAGAAATCATAATACAAAACCCAAAATATGTCTCCAAAATATTTCGTAGTTTAATACAAAGCGGAAGTCTTAGGGTCTTGGCAAATAGAAATAACATAACATAAACTACAGGAGTACAAAGAGCCTTCAAAGCTCACTCCATAGGTGCCTTCCCTTGCTCCTTACTAGGATATTCACCTGAAAAATGTTAATATGGGATGAGATTTCCACATCTCAGTAACTACTGAATATTCTACCGTACACAAGCAAATCATATATGACTAAAAACAAGAGATAATGAAATACATTTATTTTTGTATATAACTATATATATTCCAAAAGTTCTCATAAAAGATTTTACAAAAACGTTTATCATTTAATCAACTTAAACCATTCAATAATATAACATGCGATGCAACCACCCTTATATCCTCTTCCGTCCTTATACACTGATGGAGCCATAGGCTAACACATAGTCCAACAAACATATTCATGTGACTGAATTGTTCCAAGCTCACCAAAACTTAAGATATACCCGGCCAAAAGTATAGAGCTTAAGTATGGACTATGGCTCCCCTCCCTATCAGAATAAAGGAGGTGTCACATGTCCCACAGCTCCAATGCTATCCCGGCCAGAGGAAAACATGGAAGAAGGGGCCCGAAAAGTACCAATCCACCGTGCACCGAGTGGTGGCATAAAATCATAACATATCAGATTCCTCCAAACTCCATCCCATCACAAATACAACCGCCATGATAAATGCACTCATTCAAAAATAATGCATTACGCTTCCATTAATATCAAATAAAACCATTGAAATTTATTATCAATAAATAGTATCACTGTATGTATTCGTGAATAGTAATTTACCATACGTAAATAGTAAATAGTAAATAGTAAATAGTAAATAGTAAATAGTACATAGTAAACAGTACATAGTAAACAGTAAATAGTAAACAGTAAATAGTAAACAGTAAACAGTAAATAGTAAACAGTAAATTAGTAAATAGTAAATAGTGAATAGTAAATTGGTATGTATAATACGTGCATTTAGTGTCATGTACAAATACAATCTAAAATTTCCATAGCAGAATCTTAAAACCTTACAACCCATAAAATATTGTATCATATATATCAGGTCTAAAATAGTATAAGCATAAAAATATAATCATACATAATTCACAAGTATAAGGAAAAATATCCGAGTTACATTACTTGCTAACTCTCAAATAATCACCAAAGAGCAACTACCGGTATCCCCAAATAATTATCACCTCACTCTCTCTCTCTCTCTCTTTCCTTCCTTTCTTCCTTTCTCTTTCTCTCTCTTTCCTTTTCTTTTGCTTTCTTCGTTATGCGTTTCTGCGTGCGTTGTGTGTGTTTATATAGTTGTTGGAAATGGGTCCTTAAGTGTAATTTACACCTCTGGGTCATTCTACGTAATTTTTCCCGTACCAAATTTTCAAAACTTTCACGTGAAGACTGTCGGAAAGTTTGAAATTATTTTCCAGTGGGTCCCACATGTTTTGTTTTGTTTCCAATGTTTTTCTTCACCCGTGACTTCACATTCGCCAACACATTTATAATATACAATATAATATAATAATACAATATAATATTAATATAATATAATATATATAATATAATAATAATTTACTATTTGTCTCGTGACTACTCTTTCGTTTCTTCTCGCCTAATAATAGAACATAATAATATAATAATAATATATATAATATAAATTTAATAATATAATAATTAAATATTATAATAATATATTTTATTTATTTATATTTTTTTTTAAATAATCATTTTTTTTTTTATACCTCTAGATCTCCTTTAAACCTTAAAATACTTAACAAATCATCCTAAAAATACTTAATTACTATTAGAAAAATTGGGATGTTACATTTCTTCCCCGTTAAATAAATTTCGTCCTCGAAATTTAATATACGTAAGAATTCTACTTACCTAATTAAATAAGTGAGGATAGGTTTGTCGCATGCTCTCCTCAGTTTCCCAAGTAGCATCTCCTGGAGCCATTCCTTTCCATACTACCTTCACAAGCTTAATGGTCTTGTTTCTCAATTGCTTTTCCCTTTCATCTACAATTCGCTCCGGCTCAGCTTTATATGTCATGTTATCATTGAGTTCTACCTCCTCTGCTTCAATAACATGAGAAGGATCTGGTCGATACTTCTTCAGTTGCGATACGTGAAAAACATCATGCAGATTTGCAAGTTGTGGGGGTAACGCAATTCTATAAGCTCTTGACCCTATTTTCTTTAAAATCTCATAGGGACCCATATAACGAGGTGAAAGCTTCTTCGCTCGAATCGCTCTACCAATGCCACCATTGGTGTGACTTTTAGAAATACATGTTCACCCTCTTTGAAATGCAACGGTCGCCTTCTCCTATCGGCATAACTTTTCTCGTCTACTTTGAGCGGTGAGAAGTTTCTGCTGGATCACCTTAATCTTTTGAGTTGTTTCATCCACCAACTCTGGACCTAGTAAACTTCGTTCACTCAGTTCTGTCCAGCAAATAGGAGATCTACATTTCCTCCCATACAAAGCCTCATAAGGTGCCATCTCAATGCTGGAGTGATAACTGTTGTTATATGCAAACTCTGCCAGATGAAGATGATTGTCCCAGCTTCCTGCCAGCTCGATCGCACATGCTCGCAACATGTCTTCCAGAGTCTGTATAGTCCTCTCAGTCTGTCCATCGGTCTGAGGATGGTAAGCGGTACTAAACCTTAGTCGAGTTCCCATAGCATCTTGCAATGCTTTCCAAAAATGTGAAGTAAATCGTGCATCACGATCAGATACGATACTGTTCGGTACTCCATGTAATCTGATGATCTCCTTCATATAGATTTTTGCTAGTTTCTCAAGAGAATACTCTGTCGCTATGGCTAGAAAATGGGCCGACTTAGTCAATCTATCAACAATTACCCGGATGGCGTTATGTCAGACGCGGTTAGAGGAAGTCCCGTGATGAAATCCATTGAGATACTATCCCATTTCCATTCGGGATTTCCAGATTTTGTAATAGTCCAGGGGTTTTCGATGTTCAATTTTGACTTTCGACAAGTCAAACAACGAGTAACAAACTCGGTCACGTCTTTCTTCATGCCGCGCCACCACCAATTCCGCTTCAAATCATGATACATCTTGGTTGCTCAGGGTGAATAGTATATTTGCTCGATGAGCTTCCTCTAGCACGAGCCTTCTTATTTCTCCATCGTCAGCTAGACACACTCTTCCCTTATACCTTATTATCCCATCTTCCCCAATCTCAAACTCGACTCTCTTCCTTCTTCAATTTCTTCCCTAACACTTAATGTATACTCATCTTCAAGCTGAGCGAATTTAATTTCTTTCCAAGTCGTACTTTCAATAGTTAATGCTTCCATGGTAGCAAGTTGTCCTGACAATACATCAATAGATGTACTACGTACATCTTCTAACAATTTGTGTTCCCCGATCATCATCCGGCTTGCATGGATCGTCTTTCGCTTAAGGCATCTGCTACAACGTTTGCCTTTCTGGATGATACTTCAATTCATAGTCGTAGTCCTTGAGAAACTCCATCCACCTTCTTTGCCGCATGTTGAGCTCCTTTTGGTCAAACAGGTACTTCAGACTCTTATGGTCACTAAAAACCTCGAATCGTGAACCATAGAGATGGTGCCTCCAAATCTTTAGAGCAAACACCACTGCTGCCAACTCTAAGTCGTGAGTAGGATAGTTCTCTTCATGTGGCCTTAGCTGTCGAGAAGCATAAGCCACTACTCTACCATTCTGCATTAGTACACACCCAAGACCTTTCTTGGAAGCATCAGTGTACAAGGTAAAGGTCTGAGTAGGATCTGGAATTGTAAGTACTGGTGCCGTAGTCAACTTAGTCTTCAAATTTTGAAAAGCTGCTTCACACTTCTCGTCCCACACAAATGGTTGACCTTTCCTAGTTAACTTTGTTAAGGGCATAGCTATGAAGACCACTACAAATTTATCTAAATATGGTCTGAAAATTCTATTCATGTAATCCATGAATACAGCTGGAGCGTTTGTTAGCCCAAATGGCATAACAAGAAATTCATAATGGCCATATCTAGTTCTGAATGCGATCTTCGGGATATCTTACGCTTTGACCCTTAATCGGTGGTAGCCTCGATCTAAGATCAATCTTGGAGAATATGGATGCTCCATTCAACCGATCAAGTAGATCATCGATCCTGGGTAAAGGATATTTGTTCTTTATAGTCACTTTATTCAACCGGCGATAGTCGATGCATAGTCTCGTGCTCCCATCTTTCTTCTTCACAAAGAGCACAAGGCGATCCCCACGGAGATACACTAGGTCTGATGAAGCCCTTTTCCATCAATTCTTCGATCTGCTTCTTCAACTCTGCTAGTTCTGATGGAGACATTCGGTACGGAGCTTTAGAGATAGGTCCTGTTCCAGGTACGAGATCGATAGAAAATTCTACTTCTCTCTCTGGGGGTAAACCTATCATCTCTTTTGGAAATACTTCTGGAAATTCGTTTACTACTTCAATGCCTTCTATCCCTTCCTCCACTTCTGCTAGAATGGAGAAAAACACCATGTACGCAGGACAATCCCTATGAATAGACTTTTCAACTTGTACCGCAGACAATTGCGGTTTATTATGGCTCATAGAGTCATCTGCAAGAGATATAATCTTTCTCTTACAGTCAAGGATGACATCATTTGCTGACAACCAATCCATTCCTATTATCACGTCAATACCCTTCAGGGGTGAGGGTACCTTTAATCAGATTTGGTGAAGCACTTGCCTCCTGGTGTGATAGTGCGAACACCTTGCCTGGAACTGCAGTTCTAGCATCATTGGCCCTTCGAGGCTCTTCCTCACGTAACTCGGAGATGTGTCCGGCTTTCCGCAATTGAAACATGTCACACAATGTCCTTGGTGTATCTTTCCACACTGGCACACTTCGATTATTTGCGGTGCTAGCCACGAGAGCTGTGGATCCCCTATAAGAGTTTTGTCCTCCACTAAATTGACTCCCTTGGGGTCTACTTTGAAATGGCTCCTCCGGGGTCTACTAAAATGACTCCTTGGAGGTCCATTGAAATTACCCCTTGGTGGTCCACCGAAAGATTTCTTGATGGTTGACTAAATCGCGTATTCACACCACCGAAATTATGACCGTGCTTCTTAGTGATTCCCCCATAGGTCTCATAGGAGGTGCAGATCGGCTTGAAGTCCTTTCATCTTCTCGGCTTCTTCTTCTCGTTTGCTTCGGCTATCGTGCGTAATTTGTCACATATCTCTTCAAAGTTCTTTGCTCCATCCGAAATGGTGCCAAAGCCGTCTTTAAATCTGGTCTAGCTTTTTCCACTAGCCGAGCACACATCCATTTTGGGTTGTTTTGCGAATATTTGCAAAATTTAGACAACTCCAAAAAGCGAGTGATAAATTCATCCTCGTGCAATCCCTCTTGCACGAATGTGAGGAATTCAGTTTCTTTCTCTATTCTGATTGAAGGGGAAAAATAATAATTCTCGAACTTTTCTTTAAATTCTTCCCATGTCATCTCTTCATCAGCATTCTTGGTGCTTTCCCACCATTGTTGGGCCGCTTTCTCCATCAACCGCTCCGCAACTTGTACCTTTTGTTGTGAGTTGATTTCGATAACTTTGAATATCTTTTCGAGACGCTTCAGCCATTCTAGTGCTTCGATTGGGTCTAGCTTCCCCTCGAACATTGGAGGAGTGAACTTCCGGACTTTTTCCCAAACCTCAGTAATAGGCGGAGGGTTATACTGAGTATGGGAACTGCTACTACCTCTTGATTTTGTGCCAGTACGACTCCCACCCCCTGATTGATGGTCAGAAGGAATGACTTCTCTGGCCGTAGGCTTCTTCTTCTTACCACCTTGACCTCTTCTTTCTGCTAATTCGTCCTCGTGTCTATTCACTTTCTCTCTTACCTCCAGGATTGCATCGCGTAATTCTGCTAGAAGGGCATTGTTATCCTGAGGAGGGGGAACATTTTGATGCGAAGAGGGACCATTTTGTCGTGAAGCAGGGGTTGTATTAGTCCTTCGAGTTCTCCCCATTTTCTTCTCCTATGATCTACACTATAAGGATGCTAAGTAAGGGTTAAGTGGCTAAAAAAATTCTAAATCTAATCAAAGAGAAGGGCACATGTTATGATATTTAATTTGCCACGACCTCTAAAAAGATTTCAAAAAATCATTTTAGAAAAACAAAATTTTCATGGAACCTTTAGCTCTGATACCAAAAATGTAACACCTCAAATCCATCACCCGAAAACTTGGCCAAAATATTTGAAATATCTCCCACTAGGATAATCATTAACCAAATCATTCAAAAATATAACCGTTTAAAATAGAAATCATAATACAAAACCCAAAATATGTCTCCAAAATATTTCAGAGTTTAATACAAAGCGGAAGTCTTAGGGTCTTGGCAAATAGAAATAACATAACATAAACTACGGGAGTACAAAGAGCCTTCAAAGCTCACTCCATAGGTGCCTTCCTTGCTCCTTACTAGGATATTCACCGAAAAATGTTAATATGGGATGAGATTTCCACATCTCAGTAACTACTGAATATTCTACCGTACACAAGCAAATCATATATGACTAAAAACAAGAGATAATGAAATACATTTATTTTTGTATATAACTATATATATTCCAAAAGTTCTCATAAAAAGATTTTACAAAAACGTTTATCATTTAATCAACTTAAACCATTCAATAATATAACATGCAGATGCAACCACCCTTATATCCTCTTCCGTCCTTATACCGCTGACTGGAGCCATAGGCTAACACATAGTCCAACAGAAACATATTCATGTGACTGAATTGTTCCAAGCTCACCAAAACTTAAGATATACCCGGCCAAAAGTATAGAGCTTAAGTATGGACTATGGCTCCCCCCTTATCGAATAAAGGAGGTGTCACATGTCCCACAACTCCAATGCAATCCCTACGTAGGAAAACATGGAAGAAGGGGCCTGAAAAGTACCAATCCACTGTGCACCGAGTGGTGGCATAAAATCATAACATATCAGATTCCTCCAAACTCCATCCCATCACAAATACAACCGCCATGATAAATGCACTCATTCAAAAATAATGCATTACGCTTCCATTAATATCAAATAAAACCATTGAAATTCATGATCAATAAATAGTATCACTGTATGTATTCGTGAATAGTAATTTACCATACGTAAATAGTAAATAGTAAACAGTAAATAGTAAATAGTAAACAGTAAATAGTAAATAGCAAATAGTAAACAGTAAACAGTAAACAGTAAACAGTAAAAAAAAATAGTAAACAAGAAATAGTAAATAGTAAATAGTGAATAGTAAATTGGTATGTATAATACGTGCATTTAGTGCCATGTACAAATACAATCTAAAATTTCCATAGCGTAATCTTAAAACCTTACAACCCATAAAATATTGTATCATATATATCACCTATAAATAGTATAAGCATAAAAATATAATCATACATAATTCACAAGTATAAGGAAAATATCCGTAGTTACCTCGTTACTTGCTAACTCTCAAATAATCACCAAAGAGCAACTACCTAGATCCCCAAATAATTACCACCTCACTCTCTCTCTCTCTCTTTCCTTCCTTTCTTCCTTTCTTTCTCTCTCTTTCCTTTCTTTTGCTTTCTTCTTATGCGTTTCGCGTGCGCTGTGTGTGTTTATATAGTTGTTGGAAATGGGTCCTTAAGTGTAATTTACACCTTCGGTCATTCTACGTAATTTTTCCCGTACAAATTTTCAAAACTTCACGTGAAGACTGTCGGAAAGTTTGAAATTATTTTCCAAAGGGGTCCCACATGTTTTGTTTTGTTTCCAATGTTTTTCTTCACCCGTGACTTCACATTCTCCCAACACATTTATAATATACAATATAATATAATAATACAATATAATATTAATATAATATAATATATATAATATAATAATAATTTACTATTTGTCTCGTGACTACTTTTTCGTTTCTTCGCCTAATAATAGAACATAATAATATAATAATAATATATATAATATAAATTTAATAATATAATAATTAAATATTATAATAATATATTTTATTTATTTATATATTTTTTTTTAAATAATCATTTTTTTTTTTCTTATACCTCTAGATCTCCTTTAAACCTTAAATACTAAATAAATCATCCTAAAAACACTCAATTACGTATATTAAATTTCGAGGACGAAATTTATTTAACGGGGGAAGAAATGTAATATCCCAGTTTTTCTAACAGTAATTGAGTGTTTTTAGGATGATTTATTTAGTATTTAAGGTTTAAAGGAGATCTAGAGGTATAAGAAAA
The DNA here is from genome assembly GCA_025563575.1 of Acacia pycnantha. Lineage (NCBI taxonomy): Eukaryota > Viridiplantae > Streptophyta > Magnoliopsida > Fabales > Fabaceae > Acacia > Acacia pycnantha. The sequence goes on along the minus strand of JAMWYP010000003.1, from coordinate 10,012,161 downwards.
AAAAAATGATTATTTAAAAAAAAATATATAAATAAATAAAATATATTATTATAATATTTAATTATTATATTATTAAATTTATATTATATATATTATTATTATATTATTATGTTCTATTATTCGGTGTAAATTACACTTAAGGACCCATTTCCAACAACTATATATACACACACAACGCACGCAGTAAACGATAACGAAGAAAGCAAAAGAAAAGGAAAGAGAGAGAAGAGAAAGGAAGAAAGGAAGGAAAGAGAGAGAGAGTAGAGAGCGAGGTGATAATTATTTCGGGGATACTCTAGCTTGCTCTTTGGTGATTATTTGAGAGTTAGCAAGTAATGTGTAACTCTCGATATTTTTCCTTATACTTGTGAATTATGTATGATTATATTTTTATGCTTATACTATTTATTTTAGACTCGACATATATGATACAATATTTTATGGGTTGTAAGGTTTTAAGAATCTCTGCTATGGAAATTTTAGATTGTATTTGTACATGGCACTAAATGTTCGTATTATACATACCGATTTTACTATTCACTATTTACTATTTACTATTTACTGCTTACTATTTACTATTTATCAAGCATACTATGCTTTTTTACTATTTACTATTTACTCGCTTTACTATTTACTGCTTACTATTTACTATTTACGTATGGTAAATTACCTGCTCACAAATACATAGTTTCATACTATTTATTGATCATGAATTTCAATGGTTTTATTTGATATTAATGGAAGCGCAATGCATTATTTTTGAATGAGTGCATTTATCATGGCGGTTGTATTTGTGGATGGGATTTGAGTTTGAGGAATCTGACATGTTATGATTTTATGCCACCACTGGCACAAGTGGATTGGTACTTTCCGATGGCCCCCTTCTTCCATGTTTTTATCCTCTCGGCCTGATAGCATTGGAGTTGCGGGGACATGTGACACTTCCTTTATTCTGAAAAGGAGGGGAGCCATAGTCCATACTTAAGTTCTATACTTTTGGCCGGTATATCTTAAGTTTTGAAGTAGCTTGAACAATTCGGTCACATGAATATGTTTCCGTTGAACTATGTGTTAGCCTATGGCTCCACCATGTGTATAAGGACTAAGAGGATATAAGGGTGGTTTTTTATGAGAACTTTTGGAATATATATAGTTATATACAAAAATAAATGTATTTCATTATCTCTTGTTTTTAGTCATATATGATTTGCTTGTGTACGGTAGAATATTCAGTAGTTACTGAGATGTGGAAATCTCATCCCATATTAACATTTTTCAGGTGAATATCCTAGTAAGGAGCAAGGGAAGGCACCTACTGGAGTTTAGCTTTGAAGGCTTTTTTGTAACACCTCAAATCCATCACCCGAAAACTTGGCCAAAATATTTGAAATATCTCCCACTAGGATAATCATTAACCAAATCATTCAAAAATATAACCGTTTAAAATAGAAATTATAATACAAAACCCAAAATATGTCTCCAAAATATTTCAGAGTTTAATACAAAGCGGAAGTCTTAGGGTCTTGGCAAATAGAAATAACATAACATAAACTACAGGAGTACAAAGAGCCTTCAAAGCTCACTCCATAGGTGCCTTCCCTTGCTCCTTACTAGGATATTCACCTGAAAAATGTTAATATGGGATGAGATTTCCACATCTCAGGCCGAGGGAAAACATGGAAGAAGGGGCCCCGAAAAGTACCAATCCACCGTGCACCGAGTGGTGGCATAAAATCATAACATATCGATTCCTCCAAACTCCATCCCATCACAAATACAACCGCCATGATAAATGCACTCATTCAAAAATAATGCATTACGCTTCCATTAATATCAAATAAAACCATTGAAATTCATGATCAATAAATAGCGAAACTATGTATTTGTGAATAGTAATTTACCATACGTAAATAGTAAATAGTAAACAAGAAAATAGTAAACAGAAAAATAGTAAATAGTAAACAAGAAAACAAGAAATAGTAAATAGTAAACAAGAAATAGTAAATAGTAAATAGTGAATAGTAAAATCGGTATGTATAATACGAACATTTAGTGCCATGTACAAATACAATCTAAAATTTCCATAGCAGATTCTTAAAACCTTACAACCCATAAAATATTGTATCATATATATCAGTCTAAAATAAATAGTATAAGCATAAAAATATAATCATACATAATTCACAAGTATAAGGAAAAATATCCAGAGTTACCTGTTACTTGCTAACTCTCAAATAATCACCAAAGAGCAACTACCGGTATCCCCAAATAATTATCACCTCACTCTCTCTCTCTCTCTTTCCTTCCTTTCTTCCTTTCTCTTTCTCTCTCTTTCCTTTTCTTTTGCTTTCTTCGTTATGCGTTTCTGCGTGCGTTGTGTGTGTTTATATAGTTGTTGGAAATGGGTCCTTAAGTGTAATTTACACCTCGGGTCATTCTACGTAATTTTCCCGTGCCAAATTTTCAAAACTTCACGTGAAGACTGTCGGAAAGTTTGAAATTATTTTCCAAAGGGTCCCACATGTTTTGTTTTGTTTCTAATGTTTTTCTTTGCCCGTGAGTTTCTCATTCGTCCTTACATATATGTAATATATAATATAATAATTATATAATATAATAATATAATAATATAATATAATATAATAATTATAGTATAATAATTCCACCGTCCGTCCGTCCCTACTCCTTACTTTGTATATATATAGTATAATAATATAATTTAATAATATAATAATACATTATAATAATAATTAAATATAAAAATATATATTTATTTTTAAAAAATAAATTTTTATTTTATACCTCTAGATCTCCTTTAAACCTTAAAATACTTAAGAAATCATCCTAAAATTACTTAATTACCATTAGAAAAAATTTGGGATGTTACATTTCTTCCCAGTTAAATAAATTTCGTCCCCGAAATTTAATATACGTAGGAATTCTACTTACCTAATTAAATAAGTGAGGATAGGTTTGTCGCATGCTCTCCTCGCTTCCCAAGTAGCATCTCCTGGAGCCATTCCTTTCCATACTACCTTCACAAGCTTAATGGTCTTGTTTCTCAATTGCTTTTCCTTTCATCTACAATTCGCTCCGGCTCAGCTTTATATGTCATGTTATCATTGAGTTCTACCTCCTCTGCTTCAATAACATGAGAAGGATCTGGTCGATACTTCTTCAGTTGCGATACGTGAAAAACATCATGCAGATTTGCAAGTTGTGGGGGTAACGCAATTCTATAAGCTACTGACCCTATTTTCTTTAAAATCTCATAGGGACCCATATAACGAGGTGAAAGCTTCTTCGCTCGAATCGCTCTACCAATGCCGGTCATTGGTGTGACTTTTAGAAATACATGTTCACCCTCTTTGAAATGCAACGGTCGCCTTCTCCTATCAAAGCATAACTTTTCTGTCTACTTTGAGCGGTGAGAAGTTTCTGCTGGATCACCTTAATCTTTTGAGTTGTTTCATCCACCAACTCTGGACCTAGTAAACTTCGTTCACTCGGTTCGTCCAAAGAAATAGGAGATCTACATTTCCTTCCATACAAAGCCTCATAAGGTGCCATCTCAATGCTAGAGTGATAACTGTTGTTATATGCAAACTCTGCCAAATGAAGATGATTGTCCCAACTTCCTGCCAGCTCGATTGCACATGCTCGCAACATGTCTTCCAGAGTTTGTATTGTCCTCTCAGTCTGTCCGTCAGTCTGAGGATGGTAAGCGGTACTAAACCTTAGTCGAGTTCCCATAGCGTCTTGCAATGCTTTCCAAAAATGTGAAGTAAATCGCGCATCACGATCAGATACGATGCCGTTCGGTATCCCATGTAATCGACAATCTCTTTCATGTAGATTTTCGCTAGTTTCTCAAGAGAATATTCTGTCGCTATGGCTAGAAAATGGGCCGACTTAGTCAATCTATCAACAATTACCCGTATAGCGTTATGTCCAGACGCAGCTAAAGGAAGTCCCGTGATGAAATCCATTGAGATACTATCCCATTTCCATTCTCGGGATTTCCAGATTTTGTAATAGTCCGGGGGTTTTCGATGTTCAATTTTGACTTTCGACAAGTCAAACAACGAGTAACAAACTCGATCACGTCTTTCTTCATGCCGCGCCACCACCAATTCCGCTTCAAATCATGATACATCTTGGTTGCTCCGGGTGAATAGTATATTTGCTTCGATGAGCTTCCTCTAGCACGAGCCTTCTTATTTCTCCATCGTCGCCTAGACACACTCTTCCCTTATACCTTATTATCCCATCTTCCCCAATCTCAAACTCTGACTCTCTTCCTTCTTCAATTTCTTCCCTAACACTTAACAGATACTCATCTTCAAGCTGAGCGAATTTAATTTCTTTCCAAGTCGTACTTTCAATAGTTAATGCTTCCATGGTAGCAAGTTGTCCTGACAATACATCAATAGATGTACTCTGTACATCTTCTAACAATTTGTGTTCCCTGATCATCATCTGGGCTGCATGGATCGTCTTTCTGCTTAAGGCATCGGCTACAACGTTTGCCTTTCCTGGATGATACTTCAATTCATAGTCGTAGTCCTTGAGAAACTCCATCCACCTTCTTTGCCGCATGTTGAGCTCCTTTTGGTCAAATAGGTACTTCAGACTCTTATGGTCACTAAAAACCTCGAATCGTGAACCATAGAGATGGTGCCTCCAAATCTTTAGAGCAAACACCACTGCTGCCAACTCTAAGTCGTGAGTAGGATAGTTCTCTTCATGTGGCCTCAACTGTCGGGAAGCATAAGCCACTACTCTTCCATTCTGCATTAGTACACACCCAAGACCTTTCTTGGAAGCATCAGTGTACAAGGTAAAGGTCTGAGTAGGATCTGGAATTGTAAGCACTGTGCCGTAGTCAACTTAGTCTTCAAATTTTGAAAAGCTGCTTCACACTTCTCGTCCCACACAAAAGGTTGACCTTTCCTAGTTAACTTTGTTAAGGGCATAGCTAACTGTGAAAAGCCCTTAATAAATCTCCTATAATAGCCACCAATCCTAGAAAACTTCGATCTCGGTCCAGACTTTGGTCGTTCCCATTGAAGAACCGCATCAATTTTGGTAGGGTCTACCGCAACACCTTCAGCTGATACGACATGGCCAAGGAATTTTACTTCCTTTAACCAAAATTCGCACTTAGACAGACTTCGCATAAAGCTTGTGTTCCTTCAACACTTGTAACACAATTCTGAGATGCTCTTTATGCTCTTTTTCATCCTTAGAGTAGATAAGGATGTCATCAATGAAGACCACTACAAATTTATCTAAATATGGCTCGAAAATTCTATTCATGTAATCCATGAATACAAATGAGCGTTTGTTAGCCCAAATGGCATAACAAGAAATTCATAATGGCCATATCTAGTTCTCGAATGCGATCTTCGGGATATCTTCTCGCTTTGACCCTTAATCGGTGGTAGCCTCGATCTAAGATCAATCTTGGAGAATATGGATGCTCCATTCAACCGATCAAGTAGATCATCGATTCTGGGTAAAGGATATTTGTTCTTTATAGTCACTTTATTCAACTGTCCGCTTCTTCAACTCGCTAGTTCGATGGAGACATTCGGTACGGAGCTTTAGAGATAGGTCCTGTTCCTGTACGAGATCGATAGAAAATTCTACTTCTCTCTCTCGGGTAAACCTATCATCTCTTTTGGAAATACTTCGGAAATTCGTTTACTACTTCGATGCCTTCTATCCCTTCCTCCACTTCGCTAGAATGGAGAAAAACACCATGTACGCGGACAATCCCTATGAATAGACTTTTCAACTTGTACCGCAGACAATTGCGGTTTATTATGGCTCATAGAGTCATCTCGCAAGAGATATAATCTTTCTCTTACAACCAAGGATGACATCATTTGCTGACAACCAATCCATTCCTATTATCACGTCAATACCCTTCAGGGGTAGACAAACAAGATCTATGTTTGAGGTCCTACTATCAAACTCAATTGTACAATTTAAGCAAGCCCTAGAAGTTTTCACCAAGCTCCCGCCGGTGTAGAAATAATCATGCAAAAGGCATTTCGCATATGCTTAAATTCAATCGAGGCACACAATCATACGATATAAAAGAGTGTGTAGCACCCGAATCAAATAAAGCTTCAACTTCAAGGCCTTGGATTTTGAGGGTACCTTTAATCAAATTTGGTGAAGCACTTGCCTCCTGGTGTGATAGTGCGAACACCTTGCCTGGAACTGCAGTTCTAGCATCATTGGCCCTTCGAGGCTCTTCCTCACGTAACCTCGGAGATGTGTCCGGCTTTCCGCAATTGAAACATGTCACACAATGTCCTTGGTGTATCTTTCCACACTGGCACACTTCGATTATTTGCGGTGCTAGCCACGAGCCGTGGATCCCCTATAAGAGTTTTGTCCTCCACTAAATTGACTCCCTTGGGGTCTACCAAATGGCTCCTCCGGGGTCTACTAAAATGACTCCTTGGAGGTCCATTGAAATTACCCCTTGGTGGTCCACCGTAAAGATTTCTTGATGGTTGACTAAATCGCATATTCACACCACCGAAATTATGACTGTGCTTCTTAGTGATTCCCCATAGGTCTCATAGGAGGTGCAGATCGGCTTGAAGTCCTTTCATCTTCTCGCCTTCTTCTTCTCGCTTGCTTCGGCTATCGTGCGTAATTTGTCACATATCTCTTCAAAGTTCTTTGCTCCATCCGAAATGGTGCCAAAGCCGTCTTTAAATCTGGTCTAGCTTTTTCCACTAGCCGAGCACACATCCATTTTGGGTTGTTTTGCGAATATTTGCAAAATTTAGACAACTCCAAAAAGCGAGTGATAAATTCATCCTCGTGCAATCCCTCTTGCCTGAATGTGAGGAATTCAGTTTCTTTCTCTATTCTGATTGAAGGGGAAAATAATAATTCTCGAACTTTTCTTTAAATTCTTCCCATGTCATCTCTTCATCAGCATTCTTGGTGCTTTCCCACCATTGTTGGGCCGCTTTCTCCATCAACTGCTCTGCAACTTGTACCTTTTGTTGTGAGTTGATTTCGATAACTTTGAATATCTTTTCGAGACGCTTCAGCCATTCTAGTGCTTCGATTGGGTCTAGCTTCCCCTCGAACATTGGAGGAGTGAACTTCCGGACTTTTTCCCAAACCTCAGTAATAGGCGAGGGTTATACCGAGTATGGGAACTGCTACTACCTCTTGATTTTGTGCCGCATTTACTCCCACCCCCGATTGATGGTCGAAGGAATGACTTCCCGGCCGTAGGCTTCTTCTTCTTACCACCTTGACCTCTTCTTTCGCTAATTCGTCCTCGTGCCTATTCACTTTCTCTCTTACCTCCGTGATTGCATCGCGTAATTCGCTAGAAGGGCATTGTTATCCCGAGGAGGGGAACATTTTGATGCGAAGAGGGACCATTTTGTCGTGAAGCAGGGGTTGTATTAGTCCTTCGAGTTCTCCCCATTTTCTTCTCCTATGATCTACACTATAAGGATGCTAAGTAAGGGTTAAGTGGCTAAAAAAATTCTAAATCTAATCAAAGAGAAGGGCACATGTTATGATATTTAATTTGCCACGACCTCTAAAAAGTTTAAAGAAGTCATTTTAGAAAATAGACAAAATTTGTCATGGAATGTTTAGCTCTGATACCAAAAATGTAACACCTCAAATCCATCACCCGAAAACTTGGCCAAAATATTTGAAATATCTCCCACTAGGATAATCATTAACCAAATCATTCAAAAATATAACCGTTTAAAATAGAAATTATAATACAAAACCCAAAATATGTCTCCAAAATATTTCAGAGTTTAATACAAAGCGGAAGTCTTAGGGTCTTGGCAAATAGAAATAACATAACATAAACTACAGGAGTACAAAGAGCCTTCAAAGCTCACTCCATAGGTGCCTTCCCTTGCTCCTTACTAGGATATTCACCGAAAAATGTTAATATGGGATGAGATTTCCACATCTCAAGAACTCACTGAATATTCTACCGTACACAAGCAAATCATATATGACTAAAAACAAGAGATAATGAAATACATTTATTTTTGTATATAACTATATATATTCCAAAAGTTCTCATAAAAAGATTTTACAAAAACGTTTATCATTTAATCAACTTAAACCATTCAATAATATAACATGCAGATGCAACCACCCTTATATCCTCTCCCGTCCTTATACCACGATCGGAGCCATAGGCTAACACATAGTCCAACAGAAACACATTCATGTGACTGAATTGTTCCAAGCTCACCAAAACTTAAGATATACCTGCCAAAAGTATAGAGCTTAAGTATGGACTATGGCTCCCCTCCTTATCAGAATAAAGGAGGTGTCAAATGTCCCACAACTCCAATGCTATCCCGCCGAGGAAAACATGGAAGAAGGGGCCCTGAAAAGTACCAATCCACCGTGCACCGAGTGGTGGCATAAAATCATAACATATCGATTCCTCCAAACTCCATCCCATCACAAATACAACCGCCATGATAAATGCACTCATTCAAAAATAATGCATTACGCTTCCATTAATATCAAATAAAACCATTGAAATTCATGATCAATAAATAGCGAAACTATGTATTTGTGAATAGTAATTTACCATACGTAAATAGTAAATAGTAAATAAGTAAATAGTAAATAGTAAAATAGTAAATAGTAAACAAGAAATGTAAGAAATAGTAAATAGTAAACAAGAAATAGTAAATAGTAAATAGTGAATAGTAAAATTGGTATGTATAATACGAACATTTAGTGCCATGTACAAATACAATCTAAAATTTCCATAGCGAGATTCTTAAAACCTTACAACCCATAAAATATTGTATCATATATATCACTTAAAATAAATAGTATAAGCATAAAAATATAATCATACATAATTCACAAGTATAAGGAAAAATATCAGAGTTACCTGTTACTTGCTAACTCTCAAATAATCACCAAAGAGCAACTACCGGTATCCCCAAATAATTATCACCTCACTCTCTCTCTCTCTCTCTTTCCTTCCTTTCTTCCTTTCTCTTTCTCTCTCTTTCCTTTTCTTTTGCTTTCTTCTTCTTATGCTTTCGCGTGCGTTGTGTGTGTTTATATAGTTGTTGGAAATGGGTCCTTAAGTGTAATTTACACCTCTGGGTCATTCTACGTAATTTTCCCGTGCCAAATTTTCAAAACTTCACGTGAAGACTCGTCGGAAAGTTTGAAATTATTTTCCAGTGGGTCCCACATGTTTTGTTTTGTTTCTAATGTTTTTCTTTGCCCGTGAGTTTCTCATTCGTCCTTACATATATGTAATATATAATATAATAATTATATAATATAATAATATAATAATATAATATAATATAATAATTATAGTATAATAATTCCACCGTCCGTCCGTCCCTACTCCTTACTTTGTATATATATAGTATAATAATATAATTTAATAATATAATAATACATTATAATAATAATTAAATATAAAAATATATATTTATTTTTAGAAAAATAAATGTAATTTTTATTTTATACCTCTAGATCTCCTCCCTATCGTAATAAAGGAACTATATATATTCCACATGTCCCACAAAAACGTTTATCATTTCTTAAACAATGCAGATCCCCACCCTTATATCCTCTTAGGAAAACATGGAAGAAGGGGCACAAACGAAAAGTACCAATCCACTTGTGCACCGAGTGGTGGCATAAAATCATAACATATCGATTCCTCCAAACTCCATCCCATCACAAATACAACCGCCATGATAAATGCACTCATTCAAAAATAATGCATTACGCTTCCATTAATATCAAATAAAACCATTGAAATTCATGATCAATAAATAGCGAAACTATGTATTTGTGAACAGTAATTTACCATACGTAAATAGTAAACAGTAAATAGTAAACAGTAAATAGTAAATAGTAAATAGTAATAGTAAATAGTAAACATATGAAAACAAGAAATAGTAAATAGTAAACAGTAAATAGTAAATAGTAAATAGTGAATAGTAAAATTGGTATGTATAATACGAACATTTAGTGCCATGTACAAATACAATATAAAATTTCCATAGCGATTCTTAAAACCTTACAACCCATAAAATATTGTATCATATATGTCGAGTCTAAAATAAATAGTATAAGCATAAAAATATAATCATACATAATTCACAAGTATAAGGAAAAATATCCGAGTTACATTACTTGCTAACTCTCAAATAATCACCAAAGAGCAACTACCGGTATCCCCAAATAATTATCACCTCACTCTCTCTCTCTCTCTCTTTCCTTCCTTTCTTCCTTTCTCTTTCTCTCTCTTTCCTTTTCTTTTGCTTTCTTCGTTATGCGTTTACGCGTGCGTTGTGTGTGTTTATATAGTTGTTGGAAATGGGTCCTTAAGTGTAATTTACACCTCTGGGTCATTCTACGTAATTTTCCCGTGCCAAATTTTCAAAACTTCACGTGAAGACGTCGGAAAGTTTGAAATTATTTTCCAGTGGGTCCCACATGTTTTGTTTTGTTTCTAATGTTTTTCTTTGCCCGTGAGTTTCTCATTCGTCCTTACATATATGTAATATATAATATAATAATTATATAATATAATAATATAATAATATAATATAATATAATAATTATAGTATAATAATTCCACCGTCCGTCCGTCCCTACTCCTTACTTTGTATATATATAGTATAATAATATAATTTAATAATATAATAATACATTATAATAATAATTAAATATAAAAATATATATTTATTTTTAAAAAATAAATTTTTATTTTATACCTCTAGATCTCCTTTAAACCTTAAAATACTTAAGAAATCATCCTAAAATTACTTAATTACCATTAGAAAAAATTTGGGATGTTACATTTCTTCCCAGTTAAATAAATTTCGTCCCGAAATTTAATATACGTAGGAATTCTACTTACCTAATTAAATAAGTGAGGATAGGTTTGTCGCATGCTCTCCTCAGTTTCCCAAGTAGCATCTCCTGGAGCCATTCCTTTCCATACTACCTTCACAAGCTTAATGGTCTTGTTTCTCAATTGCTTTTCCCTTTCATCTACAATTCGCTCTGGCTCGACTTTATATGTCATGTTATCATTGAGTTCTACCTCCTCTGCTTCAATAACATGAGAAGGATCTGGTCGATACTTCTTCAGTTGCGATACGTGAAAAACATCATGCAGATTTGCAAGTTGTGGGGTAACGCAATTCTATAAGCTACCGACCCTATTTTCTTTAAAATCTCATAGGGACCCATATAACGAGGTGAAAGCTTCTTCGCTCGAATCGCTCTACCAATGCCGAGTCATTGGTGTGACTTTTAGAAATACATGTTCACCCTCTTTGAAATGCAACGGTCGCCTTCTCCTATCAGCATAACTTTTGTCTACTCTGAGCAGTGAGAAGTTTCTGCTGGGTCACCTTAATCTTTTGAGTTGTTTCATCCACCAACTCTGGACCTAGTAAACTTCGTTCACTCGGTTACGTCCAGCAAATAGGAGATCTACATTTCCTTCCATACAAAGCCTCATAAGGTGCCATCTCAATGCTAGAGTGATAAGCTGTTGTTATATGCAAACTCGCCAAATGAAGATGATTGTCCCAACTTCCCGCCGGCTCGATTGCACATGCTCGCAACATGTCTTCCGAGTTTGTATTGTCCTCTCGGTCGTCCGTCAGTCTGAGGATGGTAAGCGGTACTAAACCTTAGTCGAGTTCCCATAGCGTCTTGCAATGCTTTCCAAAAATGTGAAGTAAATCGCGCATCACGATCAGATACGATCTTGTTCGGTATCCCATGTAATCGACAATCTCTTTCATGTAGATTTTCGCTAGTTTCTCAAGAGAATATTCTGTCGCTATGGCTAGAAAATGGGCCGACTTAGTCAATCTATCAACAATTACCCGGATAGCGTTATGTCCAGACGCGGTTAAAGGAAGTCCCGTGATGAAATCCATTGAGATACTATCCCATTTCCATTCAGGATTTCCAGATTTTGTAATAGTCCGGGGTTTTCGATGTTCAATTTTGACTTTCGACAAGTCAAACAACGAGTAATCACGTCTTTCTTCATGCCGCGCCACCACCAATTCCGCTTCAAATCATGATACATCTTGGTTGCTCCGGGGTGAATAGTATATTTGCTTCGATGAGCTTCCTCTAGCACGAGCCTTCTTATTTCTCCATCGTCAGCTAGACACACTCTTCCCTTATACCTTATTATCCCATCTTCCCCAATCTCAAACTCTGACTCTCTTCCTTCTTCAATTTCTTCCCTAACACTTAACAGATACTCATCTTCAAGCTGAGCGAATTTAATTTCTTTCCAAGTCGTACTTTCAATAGTTAATGCTTCCATGGTAGCAAGTTGTCCTGACAATACATCAATAGATGTACTCTGTACATCTTCTAACAATTTGTGTTCCCTGATCATCATCTGGGCTGCATGGATCGTCTTTACGCTTAAGGCATCGGCTACAACGTTTGCCTTCCTGGATGATACTTCAATTCATAGTCGTAGTCCTTGAGAAACTCCATCCACCTTCTTTGCCGCATGTTGAGCTCCTTTTGGTCAAATAGGTACTTCAGACTCTTATGGTCACTAAAAACCTCGAATCGTGAACCATAGAGATGGTGCCTCCAAATCTTTAGAGCAAACACCACTGCTTGCCAACTCTAAGTCGTGAGTAGGATAGTTCTCTTCATGTGGCCTCAACTGTCGGGAAGCATAAGCCACTACTCTTCCATTCTGCATTAGTACACACCCAAGACCTTTCTTGGAAGCATCAGTGTACAAGGTAAAGGTCTGAGTAGGATCTGGAATTGTAAGTACTTGCGCCGTAGTCAACTTAGTCTTCAAATTTTGAAAAGCTGCTTCACACTTCTCGTCCCACACAAAAGGTTGACCTTTCCTAGTTAACTTTGTTAAGGGCATAGCTAACGTGAAAAGCCCTTAATAAATCTCCTATAATAGCCAGCCAATCCTAGAAAACTTCTGATCTCGGTCACAGACTTTGGCTGTTCCCATTGAAGAACTGCATCAATTTTGGTAGGGTCTACCGCAACACCTTCAGCTGATACGACATGGCCAAGGAATTTTACTTCCTTTAACCAAAATTCGCACTTAGACAGCTTCGCATAAAGCTTGTGTTCCTTCAACACTTGTAACACAATTCTGAGATGCTCTTTATGCTCTTTTTCATCCTTAGAGTAGATAAGGATGTCATCAATGAAGACCACTACAAATTTATCTAAATATGGCCTGAAAATTCTATTCATGTAATCCATGAATACAGCTGGAGCGTTTGTTAGCCCAAATGGCATAACAAGAAATTCATAATGGCCATATCTCGTTCTGGGACAATCCCTATGAATAGACTTTTCAACTTGTACCGCAGACAATTGCGGTTTATTATGGCTCATAGAGTCATCTGCAAGAGATATAATCTTTCTCTTACAGTCAAGGATGACATCATTTGCTGACAACCAATCCATTCCTATTATCACGTCAATACCCTTCAGGGGTAGACAAACAAGATCTATGTTTGAGGTCCTACTATCAAACTCAATTGTACAATTTAAGCAAGCCCTAGAAGTTTTCACTGAAGCTCCTGCCGGTGTAGAAATAATCATGCAAAAAGGCATTTCGCATATGCTTAAATTCAATCGAGGCACACAATCATACGATATAAAAGAGTGTGTAGCACCCGAATCAAATAAAGCTTCAACTTCAAGGCCTTGGATTTTGAGGGTACCTTTAATCAAATTTGGTGAAGCACTTGCCTCTGGTGTGATAGTGCGAACACCTTGCACAGGCTGCAGTTCTAGCATCATTGGCCCGTCGAGGCTCTTCCTCACAGAACCTGGAGATGTGTCCGGGCTTTCCGCAATTGAAACATGTCACACAATGTCCTTGGTGTATCTTTCCACACCTGGCGCACTTCTGACTATTTGCAGTGCTAGCCACAGGAGTTGTAGATCCCCTATAAGAATTTTGTCCTCCACTAAATTGACTCCCTTGGGGTCTCTTGAAATGGCTCCTCTGGGGTCTACTAAAATGACTCCTTGGAGGTCCATTGAAATTACCCCTTGGTGGTCCACCAGAAAGATTTCTTGATGGTTGACTAAATCGCATATTCACACCACTGAAATTATGACTGTGCTTCTTAGTGATTCCCCCATAGGTCTCATAGGAGGTGCAGATCTGGCTTGAAGTCCTTTCATCTTCTCAGCTTCTTCTTCTCGTTTGCTTCTGGCTATCGTGCGTAATTTGTCACATATCTCTTCAAAGTTCTTTGCTCCATCCAGAAATGGTGCCAAAGCCGTCTTTAAATCTGGTCTAGCTTTTCCACTAGCCGAGCACACATCCATTTTGGGTTGTTTTGCGAATATTTGCAAAATTTAGACAACTCCAAAAAGCGAGTGATAAATTCATCCTCGTGCAATCCCTCTTGCACGAATGTGAGGAATTCAGTTTCTTTCTCTATTCTGATTGAAGGGGAAAAATAATAATTCTCGAACTTTTCTTTAAATTCTTCCCATGTCATCTCTTCATCAGCATTCTTGGTGCTTTCCCACCATTGTTGGGCCGCTTTCTCCATCAACTGCTCTGCAACTTGTACCTTTTGTTGTGAGTTGATTTCGATAACTTTGAATATCTTTTCGAGACGCTTGACCATTCTAGTGCTTCGATTGGGTCTAGCTTCCCCTCGAACATTGGAGGAGTGAACTTCGGACTTTTCCCAAACCTCGGTAATAGGCGGAGGGTTATACGAGTATGGGAACTGCTACTACCTCTTGATTTTGTGCCGATCGACTCCCACCCCGATTGATGGTCGAAGGAATGACTTCCCGGCCGTAGGCTTCTTCTTCTTACCACCTTGACCTCTTCTTTTTGCTAATTCGTCCTCGTGCCTATTCACTTTCTCTCTTACCTCCGAGGATTGCATCGCGTAATTCGCTAGAAGGGCATTGTTATCCCGAGGAGGGGAACATTTTGATGCGAAGAGGGACCATTTTGTCGTGAAGCGGGGGTTGTATTAGTCCTTCGAGTTCTCCCCATTTTCTTCTCCTATGATCTACACTATAAGGATGCTAAGTAAGGGTTAAGTGGCTAAAAAAAAATTCTAAATCTAATCAAAGAGAAGGGCACATGTTATGATATTTAATTTGCCACGACCTCTAAAAAGTTTAAAGAAGTCATTTTAGAAAATAGACAAAATTTGTCATGGAATGTTTAGCTCTGATACCAAAAATGTAACACCTCAAATCCATCACCCGAAAACTTGGCCAAAATATTTGAAATATCTCCCACTAGGATAATCATTAACCAAATCATTCAAAAATATAACCGTTTAAAATAGAAATTATAATACAAAACCCAAAATATGTCTCCAAAATATTTCAGAGTTTAATACAAAGCGGAAGTCTTAGGGTCTTGGCAAATAGAAATAACATAACATAAACTACGGGAGTACAAAGAGCCTTCAAAGCTCACTCCATAGGTGCCTTCCCTTGCTCCTTACTAGGATATTCACTGAAAAATGTTAATATGGGATGAGATTTCCACATCTCGGTAACTACGAATATTCTACCGTACACAAGCAAATCATATATGACTAAAAACAAGAGATAATGAAATACATTTATTTTTGTATATAACTATATATATTCCAAAAGTTCTCATAAAAGATTTTACAAAAACGTTTATCATTTAATCAACTTAAACCATTCAATAATATAACATGCGAGATGCAACCACCCTTATATCCTCTTAGTCCTTATACATTGATTGGAGCCATAGGCTAACACATAGTCCAACGAAACATATTCATGTGGTGAATTGTTCCAAGCTCACCAAAACTTAAGATATACCCGGCCAAAAGTATAGAGCTTAAGTATGGACTATGGCTCCCCTCCTTATCAGAATAAAGGAGGTGTCACATGTCCCACAACTCCAATGCTATCCCGGCCAGAGGAAAACATGGAAGAAGGGGCCCACAAATACAACCGCCATGATAAATGCACTCATTCAAAAATAATGCATTACGCTTCCATTAATATCAAATAAAACCATTGAAATTCATGATCAATAAATAGCGAAACTATGTATTTGTGAACAGTAATTTACCATACGTAAATAGTAAATAGTAAACAGTAAATAGTAAACAGTAAATAGTAAATAGTAAACAGTAAACAGTAAACAGTAAATAGTAAACAGTAAACAGTAAATAGTAAATAGTAAATAGTGAATAGTAAAATCGGTATGTATAATACGAACATTTAGTGCCATGTACAAATACAATCTAAAATTTCCATAGCGATTCTTAAAACCTTACAACCCATAAAATATTGTATCATATATATCAGTCTAAAATAAATAGTATAAGCATAAAAATATAATCATACATAATTCACAAGTATAAGGAAAAATATCCAGAGTTACATGTTACTTGCTAACTCTCAAATAATCACCAAAGAGCAACTACCGGTATCCCCAAATAATTATCACCTCACTCTCTCTCTCTCTCTCTTTCCTTCCTTTCTTCCTTTCTCTTTCTCTCTCTTTCCTTTTCTTTTGCTTTCTTCGTTATGCGTTTCTGCGTGCGTTGTGTGTGTTTATATAGTTGTTGGAAATGGGTCCTTAAGTGTAATTTACACCTCTGGGTCATTCTACGTAATTTTCCCCGTACCAAATTTTCAAAACTTTCACGTGAAGACTGTCGGAAAGTTTGAAATTATTTTCCAGTGGGTCCCACATGTTTTGTTTTGTTTCTAATGTTTTTCTTTGCCCGTGAGTTTCTCATTCGTCCTTACATATATGTAATATATAATATAATAATTATATAATATAATAATATAATAATATAATATAATATAATAATTATAGTATAATAATTCCACCGTCCGTCCGTCCCTACTCCTTACTTTGTATATATATAGTATAATAATATAATTTAATAATATAATAATACATTATAATAATAATTAAATATAAAAATATATATTTATTTTTAAAAAAATAAATTTTTATTTTATACCTCTAGATCTCCTTTAAACCTTAAAATACTTAAGAAATCATCCTAAAATTACTTAATTACCATTAGAAAAAATTTGGGATGTTACATTTCTTCCCCCGTTAAATAAATTTCGTCCCGGAAATTTAATATACGTAAATTTACTTACCTAATTAAATAAGTAGGATAGGTTTGTCGCATACTTACTCTTTCCCAATTCTCAATTCCTTTCCATTCTCGTACCTGGAACAGGACCTATCTCTAAAGCTCCGTACCGAATGTCTCCATCGGAACTAGCGAGTTGAAGAAGCGGATCGAAGAATTGATGGAAAAGGGCTTCATCGTCCAGACCTAGTGTATCTCCCGTGGGGATCGCAATGTGCTCTTTGTGAAGAAGAAAGATGGGAGCCTGAGACTATGCATCGACTATCGCCACTTGAATAAAGTGACTATAAAGAACAAATATCCTTTACCCAGGATCGATGATCTACTTGATCGAGTTGAATGGAGCATCCATATTCTCCAAGATTGATCTTAGATCGAGGCTACCACCGATTAAGGGTCAAAGCGAGAAGATATCCCGAAGATCGCATTGAGAACTAGATATGGCCATTATGAATTTCTTGTTATGCCATTTGGGCTAACAAACGCTCAATTTGTATTCATGGATTACATGAATAGAATTTTGAAGCCATATTTAGATAAATTTGTAGTGGTCTTCATTGATGACATCCTTATCTACTCTAAGGATGAAAAAGAGCATAAAGAGCATCTCGTAATTGTGTTACAAGTGTTGAAGGAACACAAGCTTTATGCGAAGCTGTCTAAGTGCGAATTTTGGTTAAAGGAAGTAAAATTCCTTGGCCATGTCGTATCAGTTTATGAAAGGTGTTGCGGTAGACCCTACCAAAATTGATGCGGTTCTTCAATGGGAACGACCAAAGTCTGTGGCCAGAGATCGAAGTTTTCTAGGATTGGTGGCTATTATAGGAGATTTATTAAGGGCTTTTCACGATTAGCTATGCCCTTAACAAAGTTAACTAGGAAAGGTCAACCTTTTGTGTGGGGCGAGAAGTGTGAAGCGGCTTTTCAAAATTTGAAGACTAAGTTGACTACGGCACCGGTACTTACAATTCCGGATCCTACTCAGACCTTTACCTTGTACACTGATGCTTCCAAGAAAGGTCTTGGGTGTGTACTAATGCAGAATGGTAGAGTAGTGGCTTATGCTTCTCGACAGCTAAGGCCACATGAAGAGAACTATCCTACTCACGACTTAGAGTTGGCAGCAGTGGTGTTTGCTCTAAAGATTTGGAGGCACCATCTCTATGGTTCACGATTCGAGGTTTTTAGTGACCATAAGAGTCTGAAGTACCGTTTGACCAAAAGGAGCTCAACATGCGGCAAAGAAGGTGGATGGAGTTTCTCAAGGACTACGACTATGAATTGAAGTATCATCCAGGAAGGCAAACGTTGTGGCCGATGCCTTAAGCGAAAGACGATCCATGCAGCCCGAGATGATGATCGGGGAACACAAATTGTTAGAAGATGTACGTGAGTACATCTATTGATGTATTGTCAGGACAACTTGCTACCATGGAAGCATTAACCATTGAAAGTACGACTTGGAAAGAAATTAAATTCGCTCAGCTTGAAGATGAGTATCGTATCATGATCTGAAGCGGAATTGGTGGTGGCGCGGCATGAAGAAAGATGTGACGGAGTTTGTTACTCGTTGTTTGACTTGTCGAAAGTCAAAATTGAACATCGAAAACCCCCGGACTATTACAAAATCTGGAAATCCCGAGAATGGAAATGGGATAGTATCTCAATGGATTTCATCACGGGACTTCCTCTAACTGCGTGCTGGACATAACGCCATGCAGGTAATTGTTGATAGATTGACTAAGTCGGCCCATTTTCTAGCCATAGCGACGAGTATTCTCTTGAGAAACTAGCAAAAATCTATATGAAGGAGATCATCGATTACATGGAGTGCCGAACATATCGTATCGATCGTGATGCACGATTTACTTCACATTTTGGAAAGCATTGCAAGATGCTATGGGAACTCGGCTAAGGTTTAGTACCGCTTACCATCCTCGAGACCGATGGACGACCGAGAGGACTATACAGACTCACGGAAGACATGTTGCGAGCATGTGCGATCGAGCCGGGAAGTTGGGACAATCATCTTCATCGGCGAGTTTGCATATAACAACGGCTTATCACTCCAAAGCATTGAGATGGCACCTTATGAGGCTTTGTATGGGAGGAAATGTAGATCTCCTATTTGCTGGACAGAACTAGTTTACTAGGTCCGAGTTGGTGGATGAAACAACTCAAAAGATTAAGGTGATCCGGCAGAAACTTCTCATAGCTCAAAGTAGACGAGAAAAGTTATCTTTGATAGGAGAAGCGACCGTTGCATTTCAAAGAGGGTGAACATGTATTTCTAAAAGTCACACCAATGACTGGCATTGGTAGAGCGATTCGAGCGAAGAAGCTTTCACCTCGTTATATGGGTCCCTATGAGATTTTAAAGAAAATAGGGTCAGTAGCTTATAGAATTGCGTTACCCCCACAACTTGCAAATCTGCATGATGTTTTTCACGTATCGCAACTGAAGAAGTATCGACCAGATCCTTCTCATGTTATTGAAGCGGAGGAGGTAGAACTCAATGATAACATGACATATAAAGGCGGCCGGAGCGAATTGTAGATGAAAGGGAAAAGAAATTGAGAAACAAGACTATTAAGCTTGTGAAGGTAGTATGGAAAGGAATGGCTCCGTGGAGATGCTACTTGGGAAACTGAGGAGAGCATGCGACAAACCTATCCTCACTTATTTAATTAGGTAAGTAGAATTCTTACGTATATTAAATTTCGAGGACGAAATTTATTTAACGGGGGAAGAAATGTAATATCCCAGTTTTTCTAACAGTAATTGAGTGTTTTTAGGATGATTTATTTAGTATTTAAGGTTTAAAGGAGATCTAGAGGTATAAGAAAAAAAAAAATGATTATTTAAAAAAAAATATATAAATAAATAAAATATATTATTATAATATTTAATTATTATATTATTAAATTTATATTATATATATTATTATTATATTATTATGTTCTATTATTCGGCAGAAGAAACGAAAGAGTAGTCACGAGACAAATAGTAAATTATTATTATATTATATATATTATATTATATTAATATTATATTGTATTATTATATTATATTGTATATTATAAATGTGTTGGCGAGAATGTGAAGTCACGGGTGAAGAAAAACATTGGAAACAAAACAAAACATGTGGGACCCACTGGAAAATAATTTCAAACTTTCCGACGCCTTCACGTGAAGTTTTGAAAATTTGGCACGGGAAAAATTACGTAGAATGACCCGTGAGGTGTAAATTACACTTAAGGACCCATTTCCAACAACTATATAAACACACACAACGCACGCAGAAACGCATAACGAAGAAAGCAAAAGAAAAGGAAAGAGAGAGAAAGAGAAAGGAAGAAAGGAAGGAAAGAGAGAGAGAGAGAGAGTGAGGTGATAATTATTTGGGGATACCGGTAGTTGCTCTTTGGTGATTATTTGAGAGTTAGCAAGTAACAGGTAACTCGGATATTTTTCCTTATACTTGTGAATTATGTATGATTATATTTTTATGCTTATACTATTTATTTTAGACTCATATATGATACAATATTTTATGGGTTGTAAGGTTTTAAGAATCTCGCTATGGAAATTTTAGATTGTATTTGTACATGGCACTAAATGTTCGTATTATACATACCGATTTTACTATTCACTATTTACTATTTACTGTTTACTTTTTACACTTTACTATTTACTATTTACTTGTTTAATGTTTACTATTTACTATTTACTGTTTACTATTTACTGTTTTTACTATTTACTATTTACGTATGGTAAATTACTGTTCACAAATACATAGTTTCGCTATTTATTGATCATGAATTTCAATGGTTTTATTTGATATTAATGGAAGCGTAATGCATTATTTTTGAATGAGTGCATTTATCATGGCGGTTGTATTTGTGATGGGATGGAGTTTGGAGGAATCTGATATGTTATGATTTTATGCCACCACTCGGTGCACGGTGGATTGGTACTTTTCGGGCCCCTTCTTCCATGTTTTCCTCTCGCCGGGATAGCATTGGAGTTGTGGGACATGTGACACCTCCTTTATTCGATAAGGAGGAGAGCCATAGTCCATACTTAAACTCTATACTTTTGGCCAGGTATATCTTAAGTTTTGGTGAGCTTGGAACAATTCAGTCACATGAATATGTTTCTGTTGGACTATGTGTTAGCCTATGGCTCCAGTCAGCGGTATAAGGACGGAAGAGGATATAAGGGTGGTTGCATCTGCATGTTATATTATTGAATGGTTTAAGTTGATTAAATGATAAACGTTTTTGTAAAATCTTTTTATGAGAACTTTTGGAATATATATAGTTATATACAAAAATAAATGTATTTCATTATCTCTTGTTTTTAGACATATATGATTTGCTTGTGTACGGTAGAATATTCAGTAGTTACTGAGATGTGGAAATCTCATCCCATATTAACATTTTTCAGGTGAATATCCTAGTAAGGAGCAAGGGAAGGCACCTATGGAGTGAGCTTTGAAGGCTCTTTGTACTCCTGTAGTTTATGTTATGTTATTTCTATTTGCCAAGACCCTAAGACTTCCGCTTTGTATTAAACTCTGAAATATTTTGGAGACATATTTTGGGTTTTGTATTATAATTTCTATTTTAAACGGTTATATTTTTGAATGATTTGGTTAATGATTATCCTAGTGGGAGATATTTCAAATATTTTGGCCAAGTTTTCGGGTGATGGATTTGAGGTGTTACATTTTTGGTATCAGAGCTAAACATTCCATGACAAATTTTGTCTATTTTCTAAAATGACTTCTTTAAACTTTTTAGAGGTCGTGGCAAATTAAATATCATAACATGTGCCCTTCTCTTTGATTAGATTTAGAATTTTTTTTTAGCCACTTAACCCTTACTTAGCATCCTTATAGTGTAGATCATAGGAGAAGAAAATGGGGAGAACTCGAAGGACTAATACAACCCCTGCTTCACGACAAAATGGTCCCTCTTCGCATCAAAATGTTCCCCCTCCTCAGGATAACAATGCCCTTCTAGCAGAATTACGCGATGCAATCCTGGAGGTAAGAGAGAAAGTGAATAGGCACGAGGACGAATTAGCAGAAAGAAGAAGTCAAGGTGGTAAGAAGAAGAAGCCTACGGCCAGGGAAGTCATTCGAAGTTCACTCCTCCAATGTTCGAGGGGAAGCTAGACCCAATCGAAGCACTAGAATGGCTGAAGCGTCTCGAAAAGATATTCAAAGTTATCGAAATCAACTCACAACAAAAGGTACAAGTTGCAGAAGCGGCTTGATGGAGAAAGCGGCCCAACAATGGTGGGAAAGCACCAAGAATGCGATGAAGAGATGACATGGGAAGAATTTAAAGAAAAGTTCGAGAATTATTATTTTTCCCCTTCAATCGAATAGAGAAAGAAACCGAATTCCTCACATTCGGGCAAGAGGATTGCACGAGGATGAATTTATCACTCGCTTTTTGGAGTTGTCTAAATTTTGCAAATATTCGCAAAACAACCCAAAATGGATGTGTGCTCGGCTAGTGGAAAAAGCTAGACCAGATTTAAAGACGGCTTTGGCACCATTTCTGGATGGAGCAAAGAACTTTGAAGAGATATGTGACAAATTACGCACGATAGCCAGAAGCAAGCGAGAAGAAGAAGCTGAGAAGATGAAAGGACTTCAAGCCAGATCTGCACCTCCTATGAGACCTATGGGGGGAATCACTAAGAAGCACAGTCATAATTTCACCAATGATGCTAGAACTGCAGCCTCCGTGCAAGGTGTTCGCACTATCAGACCAGAGGCAAGTGCTTCACCAAATCTGATTAAAGGTACCCTCAAAATCCAAGGCCTTGAAGTTGAAGCTTTATTTGATTCGGGTCTACACACTCTTTTATATCGTATGATTGTGTGCCTCGATTGAATTTAAGCATATGCGAAATGCCTTTTTGCATGATTATTTCTACACCTGCGGGAGCTTCAAATGAAAACTTCTAGGGCTTGCTTAAATTGTACAATTGAGTTTGATAGTAGGACCTCAAACATAGATCTTGTTTGTCTACCCCGAAGGGTATTGACGTGATAATAGGAATGGATTGGTTGTCAGCAAATGATGTCATCCTTGACTGTAAGAGAAAGATTATATCTCTTGCAGATGACTCTATGAGCCATAATAAACCGCAATTGTCTGCGGTACAAGTTGAAAAGTCTATTCATAGGGATTGTCCTGCGTACATGGTGTTTTTCTCCATTCTAGCAGAAGTGGAGGAAGGGATAGAAGGCATCGAAGTAGTAAACGAATTTCCAGAATTTCCAAAAGAGATGATAGGTTTACCCCGAGAGAGAAGTAGAATTTTCTATCGATCTCGTACTGAGGCAGGACCTATCTCTAAAGCTCCGTACCGAATGTCTCCATCGAGAATTAGCGAGTTGAAGAAGCGGATCGAAGAATTGATGGAAAAGGGCTTCATCGGACCTAGTGTATCTCCTTGGGGATCGCTTTGTGCTCTTTGTGAAGAAGAAAGATGGGAGCACGAGACTATGCATCGACTATCGCCGAGTTGAATAAAGTGACTATAAAGAACAAATATCCTTTACCCAGGATCGATGATCTACTTGATCAGTTGAATGGAGCATCCATATTCTCCAAGATTGATCTTAGATCAGGCTACCACCAGTTAAGGGTCAAAGCAGAAGATATCCCGAAGACTGCATTCAGAACTAGATATGGCCATTATGAATTTCTTGTTAAATATCATAACATGTGCCCTTCTCTTTGATTAGATTTAGAATTTTTTTTTTAGCCACTTAACCCTTACTTAGCATCCTTATAGTGTAGATCATAGGAGAAGAAAATGGGGAGAACTCGAAGGACTAATACAACCCCGCTTCACGACAAAATGGTCCCTCTTCGCATCAAAATGTTCCCCTCCTCGGGATAACAATGCCCTTCTAGCGAATTACGCGATGCAATCACGGAGGTAAGAGAGAAAGTGAATAGGCACGAGGACGAATTAGCAGAAAGAAGAAGTCAAGGTGGTAAGAAGAAGAAGCCTACGGCCAGGGAAGTCATTCCTTCTGACCATCAATCAGGGGGTGGGAGTCGTACTGGCACAAAATCAAGAGGTAGTAGCAGTTCCCATACTCAGTATAACCCTCCGCCTATTACTGAGGTTTGGGAAAAAGTCCAGAAGTTCACTCCTCCAATGTTCGACGGGAAGCTAGACCCAATCGAAGCACTAGAATGGCTGAAGCGTCTCGAAAAGATATTCAAAGTTATCGAAATCAACTCACAACAAAAGGTACAAGTTGCAGAGCAGTTGATGGAGAAAGCGCCCAACAATGGTGGGAAAGCACCAAGAATGCCGATGAAGAGATGACATGGGAAGAATTTAAAGAAAAGTTCGAGAATTATTATTTTTCCCCTTCAATCGAATAGAGAAAGAAACCTGAATTCCTCACATTCAGGCAAGAGGGATTGCACGAGGATGAATTTATCACTCGCTTTTTGGAGTTGTCTAAATTTTGCAAATATTCGCAAAACAACCCAAAATGGATGTGTGCTCGGCTAGTGGAAAAAGCTAGACCAGATTTAAAGACGGCTTTGGCACCATTTCTGGATGGAGCAAAGAACTTTGAAGAGATATGTGACAAATTACGCACGATAGCCAGAAGCAAACGAGAAGAAGAAGCTGAGAAGATGAAAGGACTTCAAGCCAGATCTGCACCTCCTATGAGACCTATGGGGGGAATCACTAAGAAGCACAGTCATAATTTCAAAGGTGTGAATATGCGATTTAGTCAACCATCAAGAAATCTTTCGGTGGACCACCAAGGGGTAATTTCAATGGACCTCCAAGGAGTCATTTTAGTAGACCCCGGAGGAGCCATTTCAAGTAGACCCCAAGGGAGTCAATTTAGTGGAGGACAAAACTCTTATAGGGGATCCACACTCCCGTGGCTAGCACCGCAAATAGTCGAAGTGTGCAGTGTGGAAAGGTACACCAAGGACATTGTGTGACATGTTTCAATTGCGGAAAGCCGGACACATCTCCGTGTTCTCGTGAGGAAGAGCCTCGAAGGGCCAATGATGCTAGAACTGCAGCCTGTGCAAGGTGTTCGCACTATCACACCAGAGGCAAGTGCTTCACCAAATCTGATTAAAGGTACCCTCAAAATCCAAGGCCTTGAAGTTGAAGCTTTATTTGATTCGGGTGCTACACACTCTTTTATATCGTATGATTGTGTGCCTCGATTGAATTTAAGCATATGCGAAATGCCTTTTTGCATGATTATTTCTACACCGGCAGGAGCTTCAAAGAAAACTTCTAGGGCTTGCTTAAATTGTACAATTGAGTTTGATAGTAGGACCTCAAACATAGATCTTGTTTGTCTACCCCCGAAGGGTATTGACGTGATAATAGGAATGGATTGGTTGTCGGCAAATGATGTCATCCTTGACTCGTAAGAGAAAGATTATATCTCTTGTATGACTCTATGAGCCATAATAAACCGCAATTGTCTCGGTACAAGTTGAAAAGTCTATTCATAGGGATTGTCCTGCGTACATGGTGTTTTTCTCCATTCTAGCAGAAGTGGAGGAAGGGATAGAAGGCATCGAAGTAGTAAACGAATTTCCAGAAGTATTTCCAAAAGAGATGATAGGTTTACCCCCAGAGAGAGAAGTAGAATTTTCTATCGATCTCGTACCTGGAACAGGACCTATCTCTAAAGCTCCGTACCGAATGTCTCCATCAGAATTAGCAGAGTTGAAGAAGCAGATCGAAGAATTGATGGAAAAGGGCTTCATCAGACCCAGTGTATCTCCTTGGGGATCGCCTGTGCTCTTTGTGAAGAAGAAAGATGGGAGCCTGAGACTATGCATCGACTATCGCCAGTTGAATAAAGTGACTATAAAGAACAAATATCCTTTACCCAGATCGATGATCTACTTGATCGCTTGAATGGAGCATCCATATTCTCCAAGATTGATCTTAGATCGAGCTACCACCGATGCATTCAGAACTAGATATGGCCATTATGAATTTCTTGTTATGCCATTTGGGCTAACAAACGCTCCAGTTGTATTCATGGATTACATGAATAGAATTTTCAGGCCATATTTAGATAAATTTGTAGTGGTCTTCATTGATGACATCCTTATCTACTCTAAGGATGAAAAAGAGCATAAAGAGCATCTCAGAATTGTGTTACAAGTGTTGAAGGAACACAAGCTTTATGCGAAGTCGTCTAAGTGCGAATTTTGGTTAAAGGAAGTAAAATTCCTTGGCCATGTCGTATCACCGAAGGTGTTGCGGTAGACCCTACCAAAATTGATGCGGTTCTTCAATGGGAACAGACCAAAGTCTCGTGACCGAGATCGAAGTTTTCTAGGATTGGTGGCTATTATAGGAGATTTATTAAGGGCTTTTCACGCTTAGCTATGCCCTTAACAAAGTTAACTAGGAAAGGTCAACCTTTTGTGTGGGACGAGAAGTGTGAAGCGGCTTTTCAAAATTTGAAGACTAAGTTGACTACGGCACCAAGACTTACAATTCCGAGATCCTACTCGCACCTTTACCTTGTACACCGATGCTTCCAAGAAAGGTCTTGGGTGTGTACTAATGCAGAATGGAAGAGTAGTGGCTTATGCTTCCCGACAGCTTGAGGCCACATGAAGAGAACTATCCTACTCACGACTTAGAGTTGGCAAGCAGTGGTGTTTGCTCTAAAGATTTGGAGGCACCATCTCTATGGTTCACGATTCGAGGTTTTTAGTGACCATAAGAGTCTGAAGTACCTATTTGACCAAAAGGAGCTCAACATGCGGCAAAGAAGGTGGATGGAGTTTCTCAAGGACTACGACTATGAATTGAAGTATCATCCAGGAAGGCAAACGTTGTAGCCGATGCCTTAAGCGTAAAGACGATCCATGCAGCCCGGATGATGATCGGGAACACAAATTGTTAGAAGATGTACAGAGTACATCTATTGATGTATTGTCGACAACTTGCTACCATGGAAGCATTAACTATTGAAAGTACGACTTGGAAAGAAATTAAATTCGCTCAGCTTGAAGATGAGTATCTGTTAAGTGTTAGGGAAGAAATTGAAGAAGGAAGAGAGTCAGAGTTTGAGATTGGGGAAGATGGGATAATAAGGTATAAGGGAAGAGTGTGTCTAGGCGACGATGGAGAAATAAGAAGGCTCGTGCTAGAGGAAGCTCATCGAAGCAAATATACTATTCACCCCGGAGCAACCAAGATGTATCATGATTTGAAGCGGAATTGGTGGTGGCGCGGCATGAAGAAAGACGTGACTGAGTTTGTTACTCGTTGTTTGACTTGTCAGAAAGTCAAAATTGAACATCGAAACCCCCTGGACTATTACAAAATCTGGAAATCCCAGAATGGAAATGGGATAGTATCTCAATGGATTTCATCACGGGACTTCCTTTAACTGCGTCTGGACATAACGCTATCTGGGTAATTGTTGATAGATTGACTAAGTCGGCCCATTTTCTAGCCATAGCGACAGAATATTCTCTTGAGAAACTAGCGAAAATCTACATGAAAGAGATTGTCAGATTACATGGGATACCGAACAGCATCGTATCTGATCGTGATGCGCGATTTACTTCACATTTTTGGAAAGCATTGCAAGACGCTATGGGAACTCGACTAAGGTTTAGTACCGCTTACCATCCTCAGACTGACGGACAGACTGAGAGGACAATACAAACTCTGGAAGACATGTTGCGAGCATGTGCAATCGAGCTAGCAGGAAGTTGGGACAATCATCTTCATTTGCGTAGTTTGCATATAACAACAGCTTATCACTCTAGCATTGAGATGGCACCTTATGAGGCTTTGTATGGAAGGAAATGTAGATCTCCTATTTGCCGGACGAACCGAGTGAACGAAGTTTACTAGGTCCGAGTTGGTGGATGAAACAACTCAAAAGATTAAGGTGATCCAGCGAAACTTCTCACCGCTCAAAGTAGACAGAAAGTTATGCCGATAGGAGAAGGCGACCGTTGCATTTCAAAGAGGGTGAACATGTATTTCTAAAAGTCACACCAATGACGGCATTGGTAGAGCGATTCGAGCGAAGAAGCTTTCACCTCGTTATATGGGTCCCTATGAGATTTTAAAGAAAATAGGGTCAGTAGCTTATAGAATTGCGTTACCCCACAACTTGCAAATCTGCATGATGTTTTTCACGTATCGCAACTGAAGAAGTATCGACCAGATCCTTCTCATGTTATTGAAGCGAGAGGAGGTAGAACTCAATGATAACATGACATATAAAGCTGAGCCTGAGCGAATTGTAGATGAAAGGGAAAAGCAATTGAGAAACAAGACCATTAAGCTTGTGAAGGTAGTATGGAAAGGAATGGCTCCAGGAGATGCTACTTGGGAAACTGAGGAGAGCATGCGACAAACCTATCCTCACTTATTTAATTAGGTAAGTAGAATTCTACGTATATTAAATTTCGGGGACGAAATTTATTTAACTGGGAAGAAATGTAACATCCCAAATTTTTCTAATGGTAATTAAGTAATTTTAGGATGATTTCTTAAGTATTTTAAGGTTTAAAGGAGATCTAGAGGTATAAAATAAAAATTTATTTTTTTAAAAATAAATATATATTTTTATATTTAATTATTATTATAATGTATTATTATATTATTAAATTATATTATTATACTATATATATACAAAGTAAGGAGTAGGGACGGACGGACGGTGGAATTATTATACTATAATTATTATATTATATTATATTATTATATTATTATATTATATAATTATTATATTATATATTACATATATGTAAGGACGAATGAGAAACTCACGGGCAAAGAAAAACATTAGAAACAAAACAAAACATGTGGGACCCACTGGAAAATAATTTCAAACTTTCCGACGCTTTCACGTGAAGTTTTGAAAATTTGGCACGGGAAAATTACGTAGAATGACCCGAGGTGTAAATTACACTTAAGGACCCATTTCCAACAACTATATAAACACACACAACGCACGCGAAAACGCATAACGAAGAAAGCAAAAGAAAAGGAAAGAGAGAGAAAGAGAAAGGAAGAAAGGAAGGAAAGAGAGAGAGAGAGAGTGAGGTGATAATTATTTGGGGATACCAGAGTTGCTCTTTGGTGATTATTTGAGAGTTAGCAAGTAACGAGGTAACTCGGATATTTTTCCTTATACTTGTGAATTATGTATGATTATATTTTTATGCTTATACTATTTATTTTAGACCGACATATATGATACAATATTTTATGGGTTGTAAGGTTTTAAGAATCTGCTATGGAAATTTTAGATTGTATTTGTACATGGCACTAAATGTTCGTATTATACATACCGATTTTACTATTCACTATTTACTATTTACTATTTACTGTTTACTATTTACTATTTACTGTCCTCGGCCGGGATAGCATTGGAGTTGTGGGACATGTGACACCTCCTTTATTCTGATAAGGAGGGGAGCCATAGTCCATACTTAAGCTCTATACTTTTGGCCGGGTATATCTTAAGTTTTGGTGAGCTTGGAACAATTCAGTCACATGAATATGTTTCTGTTGAACTATGTGTTAGCCTATGGCTCCAGTCAGCGGTATAAGGACGGAAGAGGATATAAGGGTGGTTGCATCTGCATGTTATATTATTGAATGGTTTAAGTTGATTAAATGATAAACGTTTTTTGTAAAATCTTTTATGAGAACTTTTGGAATATATATAGTTATATACAAAAATAAATGTATTTCATTATCTCTTGTTTTTAGACATATATGATTTGCTTGTGTACGGTAGAATATTCAGTAGTTACTGAGATGTGGAAATCTCATCCCATATTAACATTTTTCAGGTGAATATCCTAGTAAGGAGCAAGGGAAGGCACCTATGGAGTGAGCTTTGAAGGCTCTTTGTACTCCTGTAGTTTATGTTATGTTATTTCTATTTGCCAAGACCCTAAGACTTCCGCTTTGTATTAAACTCTGAAATATTTTGGAGACATATTTTGGGTTTTGTATTATAATTTCTATTTTAAACGGTTATATTTTTGAATGATTTGGTTAATGATTATCCTAGTGGGAGATATTTCAAATATTTTGGCCAAAAACATGTTGCGAGCATGTGCAATCGAGCTGGCAGGAAGTTGGGACAATCATCTTCATTTGGCAGAGTTTGCATATAACAACAGTTATCACTCTAGCATTGAGATGGCACCTTATGAGGCTTTGTATGGAAGGAAATGTAGATCTCCTATTTGCTGGACAGAACTGAGTGAACGAAGTTTACGAGGTCCAGAGTTGGTGGACGAAACAACTCAAAAGATTAAGGTGATCCAACAGAAACTTCTCACCGCTCAAAGTAGACAGAAAAGTTATGCTTGATAGGAGAAGGCGACCGTTGCATTTCAAAGAGGGTGAACATGTATTTCTAAAAGTCACACCAATGACTGGCATTGGTAGAGCGATTCGAGCGAAGAAGCTTTCACCTCGTTATATGGGTCCCTATGAGATTTTAAAGAAAATAGGGTCAGGGTAATTAAGTAATTTTAGGATGATTTCTTAAGTATTTTAAGGTTTAAAGGAGATCTAGAGGTATAAAATAAAAATTTATTTTTTAAAAATAAATATATATTTTTATATTTAATTATTATTATAATGTATTATTATATTATTAAATTATATTATTATACTATATATATACAAAGTAAGGAGTAGGGACGGACGGACGGTGGAATTATTATACTATAATTATTATATTATATTATATTATTATATTATTATATTATATAATTATTATATTATATATTACATATATGTAAGGACGAATGAGAAACTCACGGGCAAAGAAAAACATTAGAAACAAAACAAAACATGTGGGACCCACTGGAAAATAATTTCAAACTTTCCGAGTCTTCACGTGAAGTTTTGAAAATTTGGCACGGGAAAAATTACGTAGAATGACCCGCAGGTGTAAATTACACTTAAGGACCCATTTCCAACAACTATATAAACACACACAACGCACGCGAAACGCATAACGAAGAAAGCAAAGAAAAGGAAAGAGAGAAAGAGAAAGGAAGAAAGGAAGGAAAGAGAGAGAGAGAGAGTGAGGTGATAATTATTTGGGGATACCGGTAGTTGCTCTTTGGTGATTATTTGAGAGTTAGCAAGTAACAAGTAACTCTGGATATTTTTCCTTATACTTGTGAATTATGTATGATTATATTTTTATGCTTATACTATTTATTTTAGACTGACATATATGATACAATATTTTATGGGTTGTAAGGTTTTAAGAATCTGCTATGGAAATTTTAGATTGTATTTGTACATGGCACTAAATGTTCGTATTATACATACCGATTTTACTATTCACTATTTACTATTTACTATTTACTGTTTACTATTTACTATTTATCATTTCTGTTTACTATTTACTATTTAATGTTTACTATTTAATTGTTTACTATTTACTATTTACGTATGGTAAATTCTCTGTTCACAAATACATAGTTTCGCTATTTATTGATCATGAATTTCAATGGTTTTATTTGATATTAATGGAAGCGCAATGCATTATTTTTGAATGAGTGCATTTATCATGGCGGTTGTATTTGTGATGGGATGGAGTTTGGAGGAATCTGATATGTTATGATTTTATGCCACCACTCGGTGCACAGTGGATTGGTACTTTTCAGGGCCCCTTCTTCCATGTTTTCCTCTGGCCGGGATAGCATTGGAGTTGTGGGACATGTGACACCTCCTTTATTCTGATAAGGAGGGGAGCCATAGTCCATACTTAAGCTCTATACTTTTGGCCGGGTATATCTTAAGTTTTGGTGAGCTTGGAACAATTCAGTCACATGAATATGTTTCTGTTGAACTATGTGTTAGCCTATGGCTCCAGTCATAGTTATATACAAAAATAAATGTATTTCATTATCTCTTGTTTTTAGACATATATGATTTGCTTGTGTACGGTAGAATATTCAGTAGTTACTGAGATGTGGAAATCTCATCCCATATTAACATTTTTCAGGTGAATATCCTAGTAAGGAGCAAGGAAGGCACCTATGGAGTGAGCTTTGAAGGCTCTTCTGTACTCCTGTAGTTTATGTTATGTTATTTCTATTTGCCAAGACCCTAAGACTTCCGCTTTGTATTAAACTCTGAAATATTTTTGGAGACATATTTTGGGTTTTGTATTATAATTTCTATTTTAAACGGTTATATTTTTGAATGATTTGGTTAATGATTATCCTAGTGGGAGATATTTCAAATATTTTGGCCAAGTTTTCGGGTGATGGATTTGAGGTGTTACACCGCGCACCTGCAGTACCGCATGATTGAAGCGGTCAAGGTAACTTTGGAGCAGCTCTCCCAGCCGCTGTCTGATTTTGGAGAGAGAATACTGGGATTTTGGTTGCCGTTTGCTAGTCGCGAAGTGCAACTCAAAGGCCTCGGCCAGTCTTCAAAGTTGTGGATCGACCCAAAGGGAAGAGTGTGAAGCCATTTCAACGCCGGCCCCTTTAACGTCGCGGTGAAGATCCGGGGCACGATTGGTTCCTTGAGACCTCTAACCGACATGTGAACGTCAAAGTCTTCTAAATGAGTCGTCGGGTCTTGTGTGCCATCATACTTTGTCAACTCGCCCAAATTCAGCTTCTCAGGGAATCGGGCGTTACGGATCTCCTTCGAGAAAAAGCTATTGTGCATTTGGTGACATATCTCGTCGCTGGAAACCACTTGGAGGAATCGTCCTGTCACTTCGATGGTTCCTCGCCTGAGGTCGACCCTCTTCATCCCGGTTTTGGTTCCTCCTATTGGCCCTCCCGCTGTTGACGGTTTCCGCCTTCGCCCTGTCGGTGCGATGGCCGAGCTCTCGTCATCGTCGTCCTCTCTCCAAGTTTTATCTTCCCAGTCCTCGCTGGAAAGGGTGTGGGTCCGTCTTTTCTCCCGCTCTTCCGCTCGCTGATAGTGAAGGGTGTGGCGCTTGTCTATGTTGTCCACCCGTCTCATTATCGCAAGCATCCCGGCTTGAAGAGATCGAAAGTCTGGCTCGGCATGTGGGATGTCCCGGCCTCCTCCGAGTGGAATTCGTGGTCCACGGTCTTGGTTTCGTGGAGCCGAGGACTCCGTGTCGGACGAGTTGTCCTTTGATGTCGTTCATTGTTGGGAATCAATGGTTCTTCTGGTGAGAAAGCCGATCTTCTCCTTCCGATGGTCTCCATCGTCTTGGTTAATCATTTGCTCATTACGGGGTGGTTGACGCGGTGGTTGACGGTTGTCCCCGCTTGATCCGCCTCCGATTGTCTTTGGCACGAAGCACGAGTGCTTATCCTCATGGTCACGGGAATAGAAATTTATTGATCCCACGGTCGGCGCCACTGTTCAGTGTAGAACTCGATGTCCGGCCTATTGAAGGTCCGGTGATTTGATATAGGATCTGAGTGCCCTTCCTGTATGCTTATGGGACAAGCGTTCAGGAGAGGGTATGATCATGGTACACAAGCAGGCGTTTCGCCTAAGGGGTGCTGTGTGTGCCGTGTGACTGGATGTAGATAAGTCAGGGCTTAGAATGAATGTACCTGGCGCCCGTCTCCTTCCTCTCGTATATATAGAGTATACCCGGTTAGTTAGTCCATTGGCCGCCACACCGTACGTGTCTGTGCGTGTCCGGGATCGTGTGCGCATGTCCAGGATCGTGGGTGCATGTCCAGGGTCGTGGGTGCATGTCCAAGGTCATGGCTGGGTCCCACGGATAGTGGGTTGCCCCCTGTACTAGCCAGTGAGATAATGGGCCTAGACTAGGTCCGTAACAATCTTAAAGTATATTTTTAGTACGAGTCAGTACCCTAAAATATTTTTTTCAAAAAACAACACACGCACACAAATACATATTGTTGTTTTGGATCGTGCGAATCTATCATCTCACGCGTTTTCCTTTATAGTTAAAAACAGGTTATTTCCCTTACTAATAAACCCTTTTAATAATATATTACCTAATACTGACTCAGTCCCTTAAGTTTGTAAAGTATACGTTTAGTTCCTTAATATTAACACCGTTAGTCTGATTTAACGGAAAATACTGACTCAACAATTTTAAGCGATGACTGTGTAATCAAATGCTTATCAAGCATGTTTATATGTTAGTATTTTAATAAATTAATATTTTAAATCCTATTAATTGAAAATATGTAATCTTCTTTTTCTTTGACAAAAAAAAATATATTTAATCTTCATAAACTGTGAAAAACTATAAAATAGTATGTGAAGATTAAATGTTTTTCAATTAATAGGATTTAAAATATTAACTTATTAAAATACAAACATAAAAGCATGTTTGGTCAGCATTTAATTGCACAGTCATCGCTTAAAATTGTTGAGTCAGTATTTTCTGTTATGTCAGACTAACGGTGTTAACATTAGGGGATCAAATGTGTACTTTACAAACTTAAGGGACTAAAATGATACTAGAGATAAATATGAAGGACAAAACGTATACTTTAGCCAATTATTTAGTACGTAACTTCGTCCTCAGCGTCATGATGTGATATAAACTAATATTAAACGCCCCGTCATTTTCTAATTTCAAGTTGGAGGAACCATCTCCTGAAATTATCACCTACTACCTACTATATTAACATTTGAGTAAATACCCTTTTAGGTCCCTGGAAAAACACGCTCTACCCATTTTGGTCCCTGAGTAAAAAAAATGTCATTTCGGTCCTTTTTAGGGACTAAAAATGATTTTTTGGGAATTTGTGAGGATTAAAATGCCCACAAAAAATGACTAAAAGGACTAAAAGGGACCTTTTTTTTATTGTTTAAGGACTAAAAATGACATTTTTTTTACTCAGGGACCAAAATGGGTAGCGCGTGTTATTTCAGGGACCAAAAAGGGTATTTACTCTTAACATTTCCATGGTCATGACAAACCAACACGTCACTTTATTTTATAAGAATCTGGAGGAAAAAAAGACGCCTCCCGTATGCTTTTGTATAATTTAACTTTTTAAATAATTTGACCATTATTTTAAGAGAGAATTGCATGATACTTCAAATGAAAAGGAAAAATATATAATTTATTTGAAAAAAATTTAAGAAATTCTTTTATTGATGTTAAAAAAAAATAAAAAGACGCTCTTTTACAATCTCATGCAGCTTTGGAGCTGAAATTTAATATCTAGTTTTCTTTAATATTCCACCAAAAGAGAAAACTATGTGTCATGTTGTATTGAACCTTAATTTCATTAAGAAGAAAGTTAAAAATGTAAATTTTTAACCCATGCTCATGTGCACTTTGTAAATTACAACGAATTCCTCTGCTAAAAAATACGAGAGGACCCTTCATCTTGGTTGGGCCTGCCTTTGGAGTTATCGACACCCGATCATCTCAGAAAGAGGAATTAGAGACTGAAACTGAAGAGCATGTTTGAGGGGAAAGCTAAGTCTGCACATTCTGAAGCTGCCATTTTTTGAGACCTTTGCTTGTGAGAGCTATTTCTTTTCGCTTCCATACTCATCGATCCAGGTTATTTCTTTTCTTTTGCTTGATTTATCCCATGGAACCATCATCTATCCTTCCTCTATTTTGCCTTCATTTTTCACAGAAAAATTCTGGAAAAGATTTTTTATGTTTTTACCTCTGAAAAACAAAGTCCCATAACCTTCAAAGATATGGCTGAACTTGATCTATTGACTTAAATCTTCATTTATTTTAAGAACTGTTTGGAAGAGGAGGAAGTCTCTGTAGATCCCAAACCTGAAATTTTTGCGATCTTTGTGAACTATATTCCCTTCACATATCCAGGTTCATGCTTACTTTCTTCTCTCTTTTATTCCACTTGCTTCATCCCTTCTATTTACAGTTTTGAGAGATTTTTATCTGAGTTTTTAGGGTTCGTGTGCAGGGAAAAAAAATCTGCAACTATCTGAGGTAGCTAACTTTCTCTGCTTTCACCCTTTTTTTTTCTCTGTCTCAAATCAATCATTGTCAAGTTTTTATTACCTTCATAAACCTTTAAATCCTTTGTGGCTTTTATAGATAATCAACAATTTCTCAAATATATTGTTAAATGCACTTGTCCAAAAGTTGAACACATTTTACTATTTTGTGTGGATGATGGTGTGCTTTTTTCTTTTTTTGATACAAGGAAGGAAAGATAAAAACAATAAAACCGAAAAATAAGCAAGCAAAAGAAAACTAAGAAATTAAAGTCTCAGTTGTCACCTATCATGCTGTACTCCCGCCAAATCAGCAACAAGGAAGCAATAGAGACCAGCAGGGGATCAGAGAAATGAGTTCCATCTGGGACTTCACATGCGTCAAAGCAAAATTGGTCAACCAATCCGCACATTGATTGCCCTCTCGTAGAACATGGCCATAGCGTATAACCCACTGCCTGCGAGTGATTGCTCATATCCGAGACACCAAATGGGACTCACGAGCTGCATTACCTTGTTTGGAAAGTAATGCGATGACCGATTACGTCACTTTCAACAAATATACATGCCTCCAACCAGCCTCCCAAGCCATCTCTAATCCTCTCAAAATTCCCCATAACTCAGCTAGCATCGCTGAGCACCTTCCAAGACGTGTAGATAAGCCTCCAAGCCACTTACCAGACAGGTCCCGCAGCAAACCCCCACAGGCCGCTACCTGTTCATTTCCCTTTAATGCCCCATCTTAATTAAGTTTCACAAAAGGAGCTTCCGGAAATGTCCAACGAACATTAACATGATTATGTGCTGCGCGATGGGACCCTCCTCTGACAATTCTAGATTTTACTCCTCCCAGTATCTCAAGAATGAGCCTCATGCAATATTTGCTATTCGCATCTTGCATGTTATGAATAAATTCATTTCGCCATTTCCCCCAGTCAGTCCAATCATTGCTCAAGAAAGAGTGTACCTGATCAGCATGTACCACTTCATACCAGAAAGCACGAACCACATGACAGTCTCTAAACGCATGTAGACTGGTCTCTGGTTCTAGATGACAAAGTGGGCACAGACCATCGTTATCAGACCAAGCACGGATCTATGACCTTAAAGGGAGCCTCTGATGGAATAATTTCCACCCAAATATCTGTATTCTCGGTGGTCCCATCCATTTCCATAACTTTATCCACATGTCACAATTAATATCAGATTGCACAAATCCAGATTCAGCTAAATAAAGATAGCAACTTTTAACACTAACACCAGATAAGCTTCCAGCTAACCAAAAGGATCGATCTGGCTCATCATCATAAGAAGGAGGAAGCATACCTCTAATTAGATCAACCACGTTCGAGGAAGTAGACTGTTTAGTAAAGGCCAATCCCACCGGCCATGATGGTCGACAAACCTATTAACCACACAATCTCGCATCTCGGCGGGAATGGGACCGACCGCATAGTCTTGCAAACAAATGGAAGAGGACACCCACTTATCTTTCCAAAAAGAGATAGCAGACCCATCTCCAATTTCCCATACCACCTCATCCTTCATATTAATAAAAATGTTACATAGAGAAGTCCAGAACGGTGAACCACCGGTTTTAAGCACTGCCAAGTTTCCAAGTTGTACCTTATACTTACCCCGTAAAAATCGAACCCACAGGGCATCATGGTCGTTTTGGAACCTCCAACCACACTTCATAAGGATAGCATCGTTCATAATTGCAGCTGATTTTAAACCAAGTCCTCCCATGGTCTTTGGACTAGTCAACACATTCCAACTTAAAGCATGCTGAGCTTTACGAAGGTGGGAATCACCCCAAATGAAATTCCGTTGAATTCTATCAATCTCATTGCATATATTTAGGGGGAGCCTAGCATATTGCATGTGGAATAAAGGAATAGGAGATAATACTGACTTGACAAGAGTAATTCTACCTGCTTGTTGCTGCCACCCACCTAGCTTCCTCCGTACCTTCTCCACAATATGTTGATAACACTGTTTAGTTGCACGCCCATGTACCATCCACGCCCCCAAATACCTTCCGACGTTTTTTACTCTCTTGAAGCCACTCTTAGCCTCCAATGAACCAGCCAAATTCTCAGGTATATGCTTGGAGAAATAGATAAGAGTTTTCTCCATATTGACCTTTAATCCTGAAATCTGTTCAAACAAAGATAGACACTTCATAACAGTCTCCAAGTGCTTATCCTTTGCCTCTGCAAATAACATAAGATCATCAACGAACATCAAGTGAGAAATCGGGGGGCCTCCTTGGCCCACCTTAATAGGGGTCCAAAGCCCTCCACTAACAGCCGTGGATATAATATGGGACAGTTTCTCCATAGCCAGGGAAAATAAGTATGGGGAATGGGATTGCCCTGTCTGATGCCCCTAGAAGGCTGGAACGATGATGTTTTACCCCCATTCCACAAAATATTGAGGGGCGAAGTAGACACAGCCTGCATAATCAAGTCAATTATAGTACATGGAAAGCCAACTTCCTCAAGTATGTTATGCAAAAACTTCCAGTTCACACGATCATACGCCTTTTCTAAATCAACCTTAATTGCCATAAATTTTCTCCCTCACATTTTGTTCATTGAGTGGATCAACTCTTGTGCAACAACAATGTTATCATGGATTTGTCTATTGGGGACAAAACTGGACTGGTAAGGCAAAATAACAATCTCCATTATCAGTTGCAAGCGCCGCACAATCAGTTTAGTGATCAGTTTATACAAGACTGAGCATAAAGAGATGGGTCGAAACTGAGACATAGATGTCGGAACCTGCACT
This sequence comes from Acacia pycnantha, assembly GCA_025563575.1. NCBI lineage: Eukaryota > Viridiplantae > Streptophyta > Magnoliopsida > Fabales > Fabaceae > Acacia > Acacia pycnantha. Next base: position 9,973,200 of record JAMWYP010000003.1, on the reverse strand, counting down.
TTAGGAATCAAAGCAATCAAAGCATCATTTAGAAAACGAATATGGGAAGGGTTGTGCCAAACATCTACAACCAATCTCATAATCTGATGCCGAAGCACACTCCACTGTCTCTGGAAGAACACGGCAGGGAAACCGTCAATACCAGGGGCTCGCACCATCCATGGCCCATCCATTTTAGCCATAGTTAGATCATTCATGGATTCAAAGCGCACAGATAGAAGCCGTTTGACATATCCGTGACTGTTATACGTCCGCTTCTCGCCCACATAGCCTCCAGTCGCTGCCTCATAAACTCAAACGCAAACTTTCTACCCAACGGTTTAACCACGAGGGTTTGTCTCCATCTACTCCAAGCTCTCTGTTTAAAGTCTATTTGGTTTATATTTTAACTAGCTTATATTTTTAGTAGAATTTTTTCGTTATTTATTATTCATGCTATTCAAATTTTTTATTAAATTTTAACAAGTGAAAGGAAGTTACCGTAGAATGATTTCTTATTTGCCAAACTTCTAACAATATTTTGCTACAAAAAATAAAGAACCGAACATGTAATTATCGATACGTAGCTCGCATCTTGTTGTGAGATGAAAGGGAAGACAAGGAAAAAATAGATGAAGTGTGTTGAATGCTACTACCTTTTTTTTAAAAAAAAAAAAAATCATATTCATAAGAAATATAATAACTATCCTTCAACAATATATTGAGACCTTGTGAGCTTTTTCTTTGGCTTCCCACCACATACGCCAGGTTAAAACTATGGCATTGTTTGATTCTTTATTTAAGAACAATTTTTTGTTTATTAAAATAAAAAATAAAAAAACTTGTTTGATAATTAGTTTTTAGGTAAGTGTTTTGGGAAAAAATTAGCAATGTGTTCTAAAAAAATAAAACAACTTTTAACTGCTTCATTATTTTGAGTTTGGTGGAAATGGATTTTTTTTTTTTTTTTTTTTAAAAAAAGCCAAGAAGAAGCAGAAAGCAAAGATGATTTATTTTGAGTTTGTTATTATTGTTAGTAGAGAATTATTATTTTTTATTTATTAGTCATGCTATTCCAATTTTTTTAGTAAATTAGTTTATCAATATAATAAGGTATTAAACAATTATTAAAAAAATAGGTTATCTTTTTCTTTCTTTGTTTTCTGAGTTGATTTTAAGAATAGATGAAGTGGAAAATGATACTCCCTTTTTTTCTTAATAAATTCATTACAAATATATTCTACGAAATTTTTTGTTAATTTCTTGTTTCTTCTAGTGTTGAATCTTGTCCCTGGCTACCTTACTGGTGTAGATCTAATAAACTTTTGCTTGCACTTTCTATGGCCTTAGTTTCAGGTTGTTGAAGGTTGAAGCTAGAAATTGCTATCACAACCATTGCTTTAATGATGCGCAGAGAAGCTTCACTGCTCCTATTGGGATTATCAATTTACAAAGCTATCAGATTCATTTCTCGTTCGCTTAATGGTAACGAACCTGTTGTTGTTGATGATAGGTAAATACCTTCTAAATTACCTCTTACTCTTTATTTTCTTGTTTGATTTGTCCCTATATATAGCGCAAAATTGTTGACTGTTTGTTTCTATTTGTAGCACTAAAGATGATGTGATTTTAACTCAAACGGCGTATCCTCCATCTTCGCATATTGTTGTTTCTCCTCCTGCTAAAAAGTATGATGTGTTCCTTAGCTTCAGAGGGGAAGACACCCGCCACACTTTTGCAAGTTATCTTTGCAAAGGACTTTGTAATGTGGGTATTCACACTTTTATGGATTATGAACTCCGCAAAGGAGAACATATCTCACAAGTTCTTTTGAGGACAATAGAGGAGTCTGAAATATCTATGATTATTTTCTCTGAGAATTATGCTTCTTCAACATGGTGTTTGGATGAACTCGTTCACATATTGGAATGCAAGGAAAAATTTGGAAGGGTCGTAATACCTATTTTCTATAATATAGATCCTTCAAACATACGCAAACAAAATGAGAGTTTTGGGAAAGGATTTGATGTATTGAAGCGAAGATTTAAAGACGACCCAAAAAAACTGCAAAAGTGGAGTGATGCTTTATTCCAATCTGCAAGTCTATCTGGATGGGATTCCAACAGTACCAGGTAGCTTCAAAAATGTTATCTTTGTAGTTTATTTTTGGGATTTACTTAACTAATCTTTAGGATTCTAACAAATTATTGTAGTTTTTTGTTTTATTTTTATTTTCTATCTACTAAATATGCCTTTTCTTTTGATTGACAATTGTGCTAGACCTGAATTCAAACTTGTTGAAAAGATTGTCAAGGATGCTTTGAGCAAGCTGAACTATAATTCATCATATCATCTTGAAGGACTCGTTGGCATTGCTCGTCATATCAGAAATATTAAAAACCTTTTAAGTGAGGCTCCTATTGTGGGAATATGGGGTATGGGTGGTGCCGGTAAGACCACTCTTGCTAAAGCTATAATTCAAGAGTTGAGAGCTCAATATGATGCTTCCTCCTATATTGAAAATGTTAAAGAGCAATTAAAAGATATTGGTTTGGACAAGTTACAACGAAATTGCCTCAGAGAATTATTAAAAGATCAGGAGATTAGTGTCTATGACATAAAGTCAGATTTTGTGAAAAATAGACTTGGACGCAAAAAAGTTCTTATCATACTTGATGATGTGGACGGTTCAAGAATAGCTGAAGATTTAACCAAAGTGCTTTATTGGTGTGGAGAAGGAAGCAAGATTATTATCACATCAAGAGACATGCAAGTGCTTCAAAATGCATATGAAAAAACTAAACCAAGTTCCACCCAAGCAACATATCATTTTCCAGGTTTGGATTTTCGCGATGCCATTCGTCTATTTAGTTTGAAAGCTTTCAAGCAACATGAGCCATCTGAAGGTTACATGGAGTTATCAAAATCAATTGTGAAATATTGTCAAGGAAGTCCATTAGCCTTGATAGTGTTAGGTTGCTTTCTCTATGGTAGAGAAAAAGAAGAGTGGGAAAGTGCTTTGGAAAAATTAGACAAAGATCCACCCAAAGAAGTTGTTGATGTTTTGAAGTTGAGTTTTGATGAACTTGATGAGAATCAACAGAATGTGTTTCTTGACCTAGCATTCTTAATCAATGAAAGAATTGAAATTTCTTTGAACCTAAGAAGACAATTATATGACTCTTTTGCGCTTATTGAGATAAATGTTCTTAAAGAGAAATCCCTCATTTCATTTGATGATCATGGTTGTGTTGTGATGCATAATCTTGTGAAGAAAATGGGCCTTAACGTTGCTAGGAACCAATTAATCTCTTATGCTAAAACCCCTATTCGACTATGGCGGCATCAAGACATTGTTGATTTTTTCAATCGTGGCAAGGTAATGATTTACTCTATTTATTATTATTGTAATTTTTATTATTATTATTTTCATTGTCAGATTGGTTGTGATATTTTGTTTGTGTACATGTTTTTATTCGTTAAAATCTTTGGTGGTATGTGTCAACATTTATCTTGAAGTTTCTCTGTTTTATTTTCTGTAATTAGATATTCCTACAAGAGATCTTGTCTCGATTTAAATGACTGAAATTGCATTGAGGTGTAATTTATTCATCCACCTAAACATTAAATATAAATTAATGATGACTACTGTGATATGCATGTTATTCTAAAAGATAAAATTAGTCTTCAACTATTATTCATTAAGTGATAAATAAAATGATTGACAATTGATTTTTCTCTTACTAATTAGTGTAGTGCAAAGGATTATATGCATACACTCGCATGAGCATGCTCTTATAATAGTAAAGAACTTAATGTTATTAAAGGAACAAATTATATGAAAGTCAAAAAAGAAAAATATCTCTGAGATCACTGTGTGAGTGTTGGCTTTTAAGCTACTGCATTTTTTGCCTTTAACGCTCAAATTTAAGTGAATCCAAATGTCTTCTGCTTATATAGTGCATGAGATTGTAGGGATACTTGTTTTTTATTCGTTAAAATCTTTGGTGGTAAGTGTCAACATTTATTTTGAAGTTTGTGTTTTATTTTGTTTAATTAGATATTCCTATAAGAGATCCTTTCTCAATTTGAATGACTAAAATTGCATTGAGGTGTAATTTATTCATCCACCTAAACATTAAATATATATTGATGAGGACTATTGTGATGTATTATTCTATAAGATAAAATTAGTCTACAACTATTGTTCAATAAGTGATAAATAAAATTATTGACTAGATGGATTTTTCTCTTACTAATTGGTGTGGTTAAAGGAGTATATGCATACACTCGCATGAGCATGCTCTTATAATAGTAAAGAACTTAATATTATTAGAGGAACAAACTATATGAAAGTTGAAACCAAATAAAATATATGGAGAGGGAAGGCACTGTCTTCTACTTATAGAGTGCATGTGATTCTTAGGGATACTCATTTTTTGATGTAGTATTATAATTTGCATTGTTGTTAGTCTTTAGTTATGGTTTTTTCTTTAAATAAGGATTGAAAGTTATGTATGCCAAGTGTTTTAAATGAATATCTGCTTCATTATTTGCACATGCAATAGCATGGAGATATATGAATGAGTGTGTCAGCAAGTTGATGAGTTTTTACAAAAACATTTATTATTTAGGAAACATGAGCTGTAGAATTTTTTAATAAAATGCACCATGTCATTATTAATTGGATATTTCTAATAACAGATATATTTAATTGTTCTATATTATATATTTGGTCATTTTTCAGATAATGATAATTGCTTTCCCTTGATTCGCTATTAATAGGCAATTGAGGCAATTCGATGCATGTCTGTGGACGTGAGCATGATGAAAAGTATGACATTGAGGGCTAGTATTTTTCGGAAGATACGTAATTTAATATTTCTTAAAATTTACAAGTCTAATTGGAGAGAGCCTTCGAAGTTGAATATTCATGGAGTTTTGGATTATCTTTCAGAAGAACTGAGGTTTTTGAGTTGGGAAGAATGTCCACTACCATTTGTGCCATTACAATTCTCTGCGGAGAATCTTATTACACTTGAAATGCGTGATAGTAATATCCGACAACTTTGGAAAGGAAATCAGGTATGTACCATAATTCATGTCATAATTTTTTTAATGGAGTGATTCAAAGATCTCATATATATGAAACATTGACCAAATAATGCGCAATGCAAATGTGTTTGGAAGATACATAATTTAATATTTCTTAAATGCATTGACTTATTTCCATAATAAGCTCACATTCTTTTTAATTGGCATGGGAGAAATTGTTGATTAAATTGTAGTTATGTGTCGTTATCTAATGTATTAAACTCTATTTCTTTTTTCAGTATTTTCCAAATTTAGAGAAAATTGATTTATCGAATTCAAAACATCTCACTGCACTGCCGGATCTCTCCCAAAGCCCTAAGATTGACCGGTTGGATCTAAATGGTTGTGTGAATTTGGCTCAAATTCATTCTTCAACTTTTCTGGGAAAGTTTGTTAGGTTAAGCATATATGATTGTGGGCCAATGCAGATAAAGCTTGGGGGCAGTATAAAAGGGAGAAGTTCAGGGTTAGTGACTGTGTTCAGTTATTTGTATTTTCACAATTTGTCATTTGACAAAGTGACAATGGAGGTGTTGGTATGTGGCAACATGATATGTAGTATTAGATTCAAACATGAGGTAATGCCATTGGAAGAGATAGAAGAATTAAGAAAGGAGGCACAAAGTTTGGAGTCTTTACTCCCATTTCTGATGACAATTGAATGGTTTGAGGGTTCAATTGAGTTTGGGCATGATTTCAACCAAAATTATCACTATTCTGATTATAATGACTTTAGTAGTGATGATGACGAGGAGAGTAGTGATGAAAAGGAGGAGAGTGTTGATGAGAAGGAGGAGAGTAGTGATGATGAGGAGGGGGGTGATAGAGGAGAAATGATGAATGGACATCAAGTGGTGATGATGTCATTAATGGAAGATGACAGAGATGATGATGTATTGATGGAACATTATTGCAGTGAGAGTGAAAGATTTACAAGAGTTCCGAATAGCATCACTCGCTGGTCATTATTGAAGGAACTGACACTTCCATTAAAATCACTTTCACTCTATAATGAATATTGTAGAAGGATGAAACCTCACTTAGATGTAACACTTATTATTCCACCATCCGCTTTACCTTGGACGCATTTATGGATTCATTATGACTTGGACCGGATCCAACAACGTGGCTTCACATTTCCTGGTCGCCGCGGCGCTCTGCTTTTCCATTCGCTTCCTAATTCTATTAAAAGCTACTCAATGTTTTTCCGTGGAAACAAGTATGAAGTAAAAAGAGATTCAAGAGCAAGGATTAGATAGAACAGTTGGCGGGGACATTGATTTCTATAAATTAAATATTGTCAATCTTTTATATATATATATATATATATATATATATATATATGTGTGTGTGTGTGTGTAAATTACAACTTTATTCACTGTTTGTGTATTAATTTTCACTTTTCCCTAATTTGATTTTAATAGTTGTTTATAAATTACATACACATCTTGTGTGCAATGTTAAAAAAAGATCACATTCAAACACCGTCGTTCTATTTCTTTTCGACCAAAAATAAATATTTAAAATTGATTGGTGTTAGTGATATTAGACTAAAATATTAACACGGATTAGTTCAGTTTGTTGGGTTATAATTAGCGTGAATATTCATCACGTAACAATTTTTTAAAAAAAATTGTGTGGCTACATTATAAAATATTATATCATGATTTTATAAATATGACATAGATTCAGAAATTCAAGCATGGTTAATTAGATATCACAGTTGTGGTGTAGAGAAGGAAACCTAGAATTGAGCAAAAAAAAAAAAAAAAACTTTTGTCCTTTGAAGTTTACAAATTGAAGTAACAATTTAACAGTCAAAATTAAAGGAATGATAAGATCGGTATGTTTTTAAACTTTCGGAGCAAAATTGCTCCAAAAAAACTTCCAAGTGTCCAATACTCCTCTGGAAGTTTTTTTTAAGAGCAGATTTGTCCTGAAATGTTTTTTAGGAGCAATTTTGCTTTACAAAATAGAGTAATAATTCAACGGTCAAGATCAAATGGATGGATAAGATTACTATGTTTTTAACCTTCTAGCAAACATGACACGCGTTTCAACCAATAAAAAAAACGAATCATAAGACGTGTTAGTCTTCAATTTTTTATTTTTTTTGGCCAAACCGTTAGTCTTCATGTTGAAGGTCCTCTCTCGCATTACTTCGCAGCAACAAACCCAGCCAGAGGACACACACACTCTCTCTCGAATATGCTTCTCAGGCCCGTCAATGCTCTGTAGTATTCTGCACGATCGCATTCTCCGCTCACAATTCTCTTCACTTTCTCGTTTGATTCACTCTCCAACTCCCCTTCAGGTTTCGATTCATTTCCCAAAGCTTCAGGGTTGATTCGCTGAATCACTGAAGCCGAGCCCAGCTCAATGATCGGATCGGGCATGTCGAAGAGACTTCCCTACACAAATAAAGATGTTGACTATGACAACGCCAAGTTTCGCCACTGTTCATTCATTCAGGTACAGTGGCGGAACCAGAAGATTTTTTAGCCCTGGCAAAAAATAAACATATTGAACTACTCCCTGTGTTCCTTATTATAAGACACCAACTACCATGTGTATTTGGTCTTTTTTATAAGATACTCCCTCTAGTCTTTATTATAAGGCACCAACTAATAAATTCCACAAACCAATAAAAACAGTTAAAGTCAATAAAATTGTCCTACAATTTAAGTAACTTCCAATATTACCCCTACTAATTGCACTAAACTCTAATAATATATTAATTATTACTCTTATCCACTACTCTCATTAATTATGGGCATACATAGAAACAAATAATTAATTCTCATTGAGAATAACCAAGTGTCTTATAAAAAGGACCAAATAAACTTGTTAGTTGGTGCCTTATAATAAGAATCAGAGGGAGTACTTGCTTGTTTTCAAATAGCATTAAATATTTTTTTTCATGTATACCCATAATTAAAAAGGGTAGTGAGCGAAAGTAATAATTAATATGATATTGGAGTTTAGTGTAATTAGTAGGGATAATATTGAAAATTACTTAAATTTTAGGACAAGTTTAATGTCTTTAGTTGTTTTGATTGGCTTATGAGAATTGTTATTTGGTGCCTTATAATAAGGACCAGAGGGAATATTTACAAAGTAGTATCATCACATAACATTAAAAATATAAATAAATAATAACCGACAATTATAAATCAAAACAAGATATAAGATGATATTAATCTTTTCTATAGGTATCTCAAACAAGAGTTTTACTTTCCTCTCACAGCCCAATGAGTAATTAACAAAATATTATCTTTATAGAGAAGATAAAAAATTAGCTGGGGCCAAATTATTGGCCAAATAAAATATCATATAATAAATACATATATATACTAACAAATTTTATAAGATTAGATCAGACCAGCTGCGGCCAAAGCCCCAGCTGGCCATAGAGTGGTTCCACCACTATTCAGGTACTTCCCGGAAATTAGATCTTTGCTGGTAAATCATCTGGAAAGTTAGTTATGTTACATTCGAAAGGGACCCAGAATTTTATTGATGATAGTTATATAGATTATGGTTGGATTCTGTATTGGTGGTATTTGTGTAATTTGCGGCAATAGAATTTCGAGTGATGTCAATCTGGGTGGGTGGACAATAGTTTTTCAAGTTTTGCAATGAAACCTGGTCGGAGACTTATTGTATTAATGCAGAACTTTTCTCAATATCGTGTTTTTGGTACACAAAATTATGTCTTTTAAGCTCAGCTGAGTTACTTGAAACTTGTGACTGATTGGTGCCCACTAGCTTAAGCTTGCTGGCCTTATTGAAAATCTAATTATTGGTGCCTGTCTAGGAGGGCGAAGGCATGCATTTTAAGTTACTGACAAGGAAGCGTCTTGTATCTTATTTTCCTTATTCTGTTTAGCCCTGATTTGTTTTACTTTCTAGACTTGTCGTTGTTTTAGTTGATACATAAGAAACTTTGGTGCCAAATGTAATGAAAATATAACCTACAGAATCATAGATTATTTTGTTCAATTAGACTAGGTTCAAATCGGCTCACTTTAGTTAAGTTTCTATTTTCTAGAGCTTTTAGGAACACTTATTGGACTAAGGTTGCTTAAATTCGTAACTCCATCTAAAACTTGGCATAGTGCATCCTTTTTTTAAATCTAAATATTAGTTTGTTTAATTTGATCTTTTGTGGATAACTTCTGATTCTGATTTTCATTGTTTTGTCAATGAAGATGTGATGCAATAATACGCACTCACACACACTTGCACAGATGTGAACAGAGAGATATGAGAGAGAGAGAGATACAAACACGGGGAAAGAAAAAGGGGGAAACAGAACAGTGATTATGGGGAGAGGATAGACAGAATGTAGGAGGGAGATTAAGCTGAGAAATGAAGAGGGGGATGAGACCTGAAGGAGGAGGAATGTGAATTACTTGAGGGGGATACGAAGAAAGGGAGAAGAGACCGAAAATGAGGGGATACAGCGCAGCTAAACCATATCAAAATTCATTTCATTATCATCCAAGTCTGAGTACAAGTGCTGCCTAGCTGCTATTTATAAAGTGGGATTTCCTTCAGGTGACACATGAAGGAAAACAAAATAATTTCCTAAGGTTTCCTCTCTATGATGAAAACACCCAGAATATTATACAATAAGGCTAAAAACATAGAACCAAAAAAAAAAAAAAAAATTTACCAATTGCAAGCTATAACACAATAAATAAAGTAAAATATAAAAGTAAGCTAGGTTTCCTCAAAATATATTTATTCTTATATACCATCAAGATGTGTCTTGGACAATGTTTTGAAAACCGGATCGGCCGGTTCAGACCGGCAAACCGGACGGACGACCGGTCCGGTTTAAGGGGTGACCCCGGGTTCTGAGTTGAACCGGGGTCAACTCGGCCTAACCCGGCCGAGTTGGCCGAGTCAAGGAGTTTTCTTTAAAAAAAAATCGCGATGTTCTCCATTCTCCACAGAGCACAACAACTCCAGTAAGACAACATAGAAGGAGAAGGAGAGAGGGAGAAAGATCTGAAGACTTAAGAGTTGTGATCAACTTGCTCTGATTGAAGACTCGGTTGCCTGTGAAGACCTTTTTTTTTTTTTGCCCAGTCACCTGTGAAGACTGAAACTGGAGAAATCTGAAAAATAAAATTGATGAACTCACCATTTGAAGCGTCTTCACTGGTGAAGGTATTGTAGATCTAAGCTTGTGAGTTGTGGATGGATTTACAAGTGATTGAAAATTGATGAACTCGCCGTTTGAAGCGTCTTCGCCGGTGAAGGTATTGTAGATCTAAGCTTGTGAGTTGTGGATGGATTTGCAAGTGATTGAAAATTTGAAATGAAGCAGGTGAAGGTGAGGGCGTGAGGTTGATGAAGGAGAGGAGAATGGAGAAAGAGAGAGGGGAAAAGGACAAAGTAGTAGTTGAGAAAGTGGGTGAGGAAGATGAGTTGGTGATTGGTGTGATATGTGGTGTGACATGGTTATCAAACCCGGACCGGACCGGCCGATTCAGACCGGAAACCGGCGAACCGGCCATGAAACCGGTCCGGTCTACCATAGAAACCGGGGTCTGACCTTTTTTTTTTTTTTTACGTTGGTTGAAGCTCGTAGCCTCGAATAGCTCAGAAAAACAGAGATGGAAAGGGAGAGAAATGGACAGAGCTGGCAGCCAGACCGGCGTCCTCAAGGCCGTTCGATCACGGTGAGAATAGAGTTCTTACCGGCGATTATTGGCAAGGAAGATGGCGAGGATGCGATCGTCGGTTGCGGCCACCTTCTCCATTTCCAATCTATTTTGCAGATCTGAACTTCATACATGGAAGGACAGCCGAAAATGATCAAAAGGTTTTGAAATGAAGTTCTGCGGTCTTGGAGATTTCTAAATTCTACCTAGTCATTTTAGGGTTTTTAACTTTCTATGCATCCCACGTGATTGCATTTATTGTGATTTGTCTTTTCCTATTGAACAATGTGCCCTTTCTTTTCAAACCTTTAGTGGAAAAGTCAAGGATAAGATTAATACAGAGTATTATTTTTTTATAATTTTATATATCTGAAATCTTTACTTTCTCACCGGTTTAGTCCTGGTTCAACTCCGGTTTGACTCCGGTCTGACCCACTAACCCTTAACCCAGTACCTCGACCGGCTCAGTGACCGGTCCGGTTTTAATAACCTTGGGTGTGAGTGTGTGACGTACCAGGTAGTAAAAGGAAGAATTTTTTTTTTTTATATAAGCAGAAAAGAAGAATTTGGTGGAGAAGGTAGGTTAATTGAGGGTGGGGTGGAATGGTTATTGGGCCAAAAATAGATATAGGCTTGGTATTAATGTTGGTTATAAAATATTTTTATTATTAAAAATCAGTATTTTTATCCATTTAATTATAGGGTTAAGGTGCATTTTTGCCAACAAACAATTACTGTAAGAGCATCCAGCGCAAATATTTATTTATGGTACCTTAAATGCAAAAAAAACAATTACAAGGTACTAAAGATCACAATCCCGTCAATTTAGCAAGTAACGGACATTGTCGTAGTCTTCTTCTACGTTTTTTCTGTTCAGCTACGGCTAACGGGTTCACGCTTGGCTCTAACAAGTGAAGCGGCCGAAATCGTAAATAATATCCAGCGCATCGGGGATGATAATCTGATTAAAAAAAAAGTGGTTCTTGGTTCTTGGTCCTTGGCTCTTTTTCCCCGTATTTTAGGGCTTATCCCTTTAGAGCTATCATTCTTCTCCTCTTTATCTCCCCATGGCAGATGTAATGAACATTCCTCTCGATTCTCTCGACAAATCCCCTTCCTTGGCATCGCCATCCGCTCCTCCGACTCCAGCTCCAGCTCCAAAGATCGACGCCTTCGCCACCGTGGCCGGGATGACGACCTCCCTCCGCCTCCGTCAACCACGTCAGCACAGTCGCATCCCCCTCTGCAAGCGGCGCCCCGGAGAAGGGATAGGGATTCCAGGGATAGGAGGGATGATAGGGATTATGATCGAAATCGGAGAAGGTCGACGTGGTGATGGAGAGATTTTCCGATCTTGGGCCAGAGTTTCGGCGGAAAATCGTCCCAATTGGCTCTCGCATCCATTGCCTTAGATGCGTTGGTGAGTTGACTTGCCATGGACATTTGAGGGTATGATTACTGTGTTTGGGAAATTACAGAGAAACCAGAGCATTGACTCTTGAAGTCATGCTTTTTCTTATAAAAAACACTTGGAACAACCTTAACGACCAAGTTAGAAGGGAACATTTGACCAAGTGAGAGAGTTGGAATAACAGTGGGAAAATGCCATTAAAATCAACACAGTCCGTCTCTTTAGCCCAAAGATGAGTGTGTCTGTGTTGGAATAACAGTGGAAAAATGCCATTAAAATCAACACAGTCCGTCTCTTTAGCCTTGTATGATACAATTAGCAATATGAGAAATTGCCAAGAACCAGAGAAGCTTATCGAAGAAGTCGAGAAACAGAGAATCAGCGAAAGAGATGGAAAAGTAAAGTTGAGAGAGAAGAGAGTAAAGTTGAGACTTGAGAGAGAGGAGAAATATTGGAAACTGACAAAAGTAAAGTACTCCCCTCTCCCATATATATGTAAACGTCCCTTACTTGCTAAACTGACGGGATTGTGAATTTTAGTACCTTGTAATTGTTTTTTGGCATTTAAGGTACCATAAATAAATATTTGTGTTGGATGCTCTTACAGTAACTGTTTGTTGGCAAAAATGCACCTTAACCCTTAATTATATCATATTTTTTAATTAATACTGGTTCACTCCGGTCTGACCCACTGACCCATAACCCAGTACTTCCACCGGTTCAGTGTCCGGTCCGGTCCGGTTTTCAGAACCTTGGTCTTGGATATACTATTAAATGTTATGTGAAAATTATATCTGGCTTGAGGAGCAGAAATTTCGATGAATAAGTATAGTTTTCTGTCATAGTTCTATACTTCTGTTGGCATGCGGTAATCAAAAAATAGATCATAAAATATTGGAGGTAATCGTTGATGCAAGTCCAATATTTGCTGCATAAATGGTAAGAATGATAAGACTTTGAGATTATGTGAACTGCTTTTCAAACTTTACAAGGATTTTTATTACCTCTTTAGAATGTGAAATGTGATCAAATATATACTTCATATCGATGACTTGGTATCTACTTAACCTTATTGAAATGGTAACGTTTCCACCTTATTGAAATGAGCCTTTGACCTTATAATTTAGTTTCTAGAATAATTGATCATGCATGGTAGAAATAGATGTAACACGTGTAAAGTTCCTGTTTAAACTTCTCAAAAATAAAAAGAAAACTAAGCAATACCTATTAATTTGTCATCTTTTTTTAATGTCCATTTATTTTTGCTCTTTTTCTGACATACAGCATTTAATTTTCAGCTGTTCTATGAACATAATCTTACTACTTTTAAATTAAATATTTTCTGGGGTTAAGGTGTAAAAATAGACATGTGTTTTTTTCCGATGAGCGCCAAAGAGCAAATTCTTTTTCAGTGCAAAAGTAACTATGTGGTTACAAATTAGATGCAAAAATAGCGTTTGACCGTTAAGTTTGACTTTTGACCGTTAAGTTTGACTTTTTTGCTGACCGGACGATGACGTAGCATTTCAAAGGTGCAAAAATAATTTTAGGATCTTGAAAAAATATTTCAGGTATTGATCGGTACTAAAAGGATACTGAAAAAATATTTCAGGGTACTTGATGGTACTAAAAGTATTTTCAGGATACTGATTGGTACAAAAATAATATTTCATAATTTTGAAAAATTATTTTAGGAACTTGAAAAAATATTTCAGGTATTGACCGGTAGTAAAAGGATACTGAAAAAATATTTGAAATGTCACGTCATCGTCCAGTTAGCAAAAAAAGTCAAACTTAACGATCAATAGTCAAACTTAACGGTCAAACGCTATTGTTGCACCTAATTTGTAACCACATAGTTACTTTTGCACCTGAAAAAAACATTTGCTACTTAGCGCTCCTCGGAGAAAAGCACATGACTATTTTTGCAACTTAACCCTATTTTCTATGCCATGGTATTTATAGGAAAAGGGATTTACTGTGTCTTGATTTTCCAGGCCTTTACTCAGAGCTTGGCCACTAGCAATTTAAAGCGTGATTGTACTAGCTGTAGCACGGGAAATTCCTACTCTTACTGCTGGTATTTGGTTTAGCATATGTTATGCTAACCCATACAAGCCCTGGTCCTATTGGTTCTGATAATCAACCAATTGGCGACGGAAAAGTGAAAACAACCTCATCACCAAGGGTGGAATCCACACTAAAAAGTCTCTTGAGACGGCCTCCAAGGCTTCCTCCTAGATCACCACCTGATTGTAAAGGTAGCAGTAATAATATTGGTCATGTAAATCAAGATGTGGAATCAGTGTGCTAGGCAAAAAGAAGTCAAGGATGCTTTTATTCATGCATGGTCCGGCTATAAAAATTATGCTATGGGTTTTTATGAACTTATGACACTCAGCCATCATGGAGTTGATGCCCTTGATTCACCACGATAATGGGTATTGATGAAGTTATTGCTGAAGCAGGATCCTGGGAAACGAATCAGTGAGAAGGGCCAACTAAATTTGTTTGAAACGTCAATTCGCGTTTTGGGAAGGCTTTTAAGTGCATTAGAGGTGGGGCGAAAGGAATGAACTTTACAAGTCCAACTTCTATTCCTAATATGTTTAAAATTTGTATATATTATTTAAATTTTTATTTGTTTAAATATTTTTATTTGAATATTTCTAAACGCATTTAATTAAATATTCAATTATTGAAGGAATTAATGTAATACCCTAAAAATCCTAATTATGATAAGTATCATAAATTAGTAAATAATACCTATTGGAAATAGGTGAATATGTGGTATCAACCCTTAAGATATAGTTATCTTATTTAATGGGAATTTCTATTGAAATTAAAAGGCAAAAAGGACCGAAAATCCCTAAAAATGCAATTATGGGCCATAAAATGCCCTGAAAATATTATGCTAAATCCTAAATGGTAATAAAATATTGGTTAAAAATTAGAGAGTATGTTGTCTCTAATTTAGGGAATTTTTGGAATTTCAACCTTGGAAAAATAAAAGGGGAAAAATAAAAAAGATATTATAATTAAAGGCAATTAAGAGCACATGGGATAATTAATTGCAATATGGAAGAAGATAAGATTGTGGAATCTTATTAAATGAAATGGATGAAGAAGAGGAAGGAAAGAAAAAGAAGAAATGTGGGGCCCACAACTATTGAACAACCAATAGGAATAATCAAAAGAAATGCTCCAAATCCCAAGAAATTAAAATGAACCGATGAGAAGCTTTTCTTCACAAAATGAGTCTTCAAAGAAGACCAAGTCCCATGAGCCATTGATTAAGAAGGATGATCTAATGGTTTAGGTTCATGGACTTTTCCTATAAATAGAGGGCAACCCCTTCACAATTTCTCACACCAAAACACAAATCACTTCTAATCCTTTGGGATAGGGAGTGAGATGTGAGATATTTTGGAGGTGAGGAGCAAGAAGGAGGTGTGGAGCAAGAAGGATGAAGGAGTTATGCTTCAAGAGGTAAGCAAGCTTTTAGTTTCTAGTCTTTAGTTTTGTAGTTCTTAGAGTTCTAGTTTAAGTTTTTAGCTATTATGTTGTTTTGATCTTTAATCTTCCAATATATTGTTGTTTTCATGTTTTTATGATTAAATATGGTTTTATTTCGAAAAAATGATGGAGAAAGAGATATAGCAAAATTTTGGAAGGTTAGAGTCAAAGTAGCGAAGCTCTGGCGAAAATTCATCAGTTAAGAATTTCTGAAAACAGTAGCAAAAACGTCATACTTTTAAATTGAAGATGAGATGCTAAAATTCTGAAAATATTCATGGTTAAATTAGACATATATAGCTTTCAAAATATATAAAATATGTATCATTTGGAGTTCTACATAAGGAGATAAAATTTGTTAAAGTTGAGCTATTTTTCCAGACGAAATTCTGGGCAGAGTTTAGAAACCTTAAACCTGGGAATGACTCAGGGAATCTGGGAAAAAATAAGTATTTTTCCTCAAAATTATACATCCTAAGGTGTCCGAGGAATTTTACGGATCCTCGTTTCGATTTTTGTGGAATTAATTATGATTTTTCAAAGTTGGAAAATCTGCCCAGAAATTCAGTATTGCGTTTTTGAGAAAATGTAAGGGCAAAATTGTAATAAAACATTTACCAAGGGTAGAAATGTCAAACAAGGTGAAAATATCCTTTTTGATATTATTTTAAGAGATACAATATTAGTTGTGATATTATGGAAAAAGGAATAATCCGAGG
This sequence comes from Acacia pycnantha, assembly GCA_025563575.1. Taxonomy (NCBI): domain Eukaryota; kingdom Viridiplantae; phylum Streptophyta; class Magnoliopsida; order Fabales; family Fabaceae; genus Acacia; species Acacia pycnantha. Next base: position 9,956,806 of record JAMWYP010000003.1, on the reverse strand, counting down.
ATAACATATAGGATATCCGGGAAAAAGTCGGAGTCGGATTCAAAAGGCCGGACGTTTGGTCATTACACGGTGAAAGGTACGTACGCGTACTGTAACACTAATCCTATGCTGCTTAAGTACATATATGTGATAGATACGTTCAGAGATTGATATACAGATAGTTTATACAGGTTATAGTTTTGATAATACCGTTATGTTTTCCTAGCGCTGAGGACACGACTGTACATCGTGGCACTGGTTTATGTGCAGACTGTTGTTGTTGTTATTTACCTTATGGGGCTTTACATATTGCTCTGTGCTTATGTTCTGTCGTCATATTGATCATGCATCTGCTGTATGCTTATGTATTGATATACTGTTGTATTGTCTTGAATATCTGTTGTCTGTATACTGTATTGTTTGAGCATAAGGTTAACCGTTACCTGAGATCCAATGGGATAAATTGGATCTCAGCTGTAGCTTCAGGGTCCGGTGGACCAAGGATCAGAGACTGGGGGAAACAGCATATCTAGACGGAATGCCCGGAACAGGGAAGACACCGGTAGACGGAGCCATAGAGAGGAATCAAGGGGCAAAGTCGTAGCAATGTACCAGTCGCGAGGCAAGTGCCGGAAGAAGATCATCAGAGCCAAATGTCAAGCATGAGTCTAATGAAGTTACTTCGAATAGTTTGGTGCCGAAGGCAAGGCTAGTCTACGTGGGTGTGCCAATCAGTCGCCGTGAACTCGGTGAGGCCCCCATGGTAGACACTTACCTGGCCATTCTGTTCGGTTAACGGAGTTAGGTTCATTGCCCCAAGTCTGGTCAATGCTTGGTCTAGGTTGTATAGTTACTTTTTGTGAAATGTAATTGTACAAAGCTCTGTATATTGTATCACATGAATATTCCTTCGGGAAATTTTTAATATACCAGCATACGCTCGGCATCGTCATATGTCGAGGTATTTTTTTATCAGCTCTCATTGTCCAATTGTTGATACATTGCTCTCCGTTTCCGCGGTACTCTGAATTAGCACCTCAAGTTCTGTTGACTTTTCTAAAACCAGGTGTCATCCGACACGATTTGTAGTATGGAATTTGGGGTGTTACAATTAACATTAAAGAATTACTTAAAATTTCATCCCAATGTGTTAAAAAAATTAAGAAAATAAATATTTGCAAAAATATGAAAAATTAAGGAAAAGGAAAAATTCTGAAATAATTAAAAATAGTTTTAGCCAAAATTAGGGATATAGAATTAGGAAAGGTAAATTAGTAAAGAATATTTTTAACGATTAACATTAACAGTTTAGCCTCAAATGTAAGTTTTCAAAATAAAAGGACTACGTGAGTAATTAAGGCAAAATATAAGTGAAGTTAGAATATTTTAGTCAGAAATGAAAGAAGTAGTTTTCAACATTTTATTCTTTAATTACAATAAATTCCACTTCCAAATTAATTTCAGCCCTCTTTCTATCTGTACATGACAATTTCTAATATGAGACTTATAGAAACAATATTCTAACATGATCAAAAAGACGAATAATAAAAGGGATCAAAGACTCCTTTTAAAAAGTTGTATGTGGATTGTAGAACATGTAAGTACTATATCATATGATATAAGGTGTAGGTTGCACAATCACCCCGTTCTTTTGAGACCTCTTCTCTATCCAAATTAATATAAAAGAAGACATTAATTTTGAAACAGCCATGTGTGTGAAGCTCACTATGTTCTTGTTGGTGTTCTTGTTCGTGACAACAATGCATTAATTAGATATGCTGTAGGTACAAATACAGGAGTGGTGGTGATGGTTGGAAGCCTCACGGCATAACAGATTAACAGTCTCTGGCAATTTCTCTGAATCTGCCTACTTTTTTTTTCCCCCTTACTTTCATTCCTAATCACGCATGGTATGGCTTCAATTTTTGTAACACCACTTCTTCTTCTTCACCTTCCTCTGCATCTGCTTGGTGCAACTCTCTGGTTTTTGATGTATGTGGGGGAGCATGGAAGAGGAATTAATTATGATTTTATTATTATTAATTAGGTTATCCACTGAGGATATTTATCCATTGGAATTAGGATTTATTTATTTAATATGGGTAATTTATCAATAAAATAGGATATCTAGTATCCTAAGATTTTATTTAATATTTATATTTCAATTTCAATTATTATTTTATAAATGCAACTCTCTGGTTTTAATGTATGCTAATCTGTTTGAGATACAGATCTCCTTCATTTGTAGCATCAATCAGAAGTTAAAGGGCTGAGAAATGAGAATAATGACGGTTTATTATTGTTTATGAAGTTTCTCCTATTAGAATTTTAGATACACGTATATGTTATTCTATCAAAATAGCTCATCTTTCTTATATTATATACTTTACTTTTAATATTTTCTTGAACTAATCAATATGAGACTTCCTTATATGATAATGTCCCATAACTCTTAAAAAATCAGAGTGCTTATGGCAAGAAATTATATATATACACTTTTTTGTCATTAATATAAGACATATTTATCTAATTTGATTATATTAAGGAAGCTAATTAAATTAGTTATTATGATGTGTATTTTCTAAAATACCTTAGTCGTCTTTTTTAATTCATTCATTACCTCTCCTCTTTGATGGTTGTTGAAAAAACATCAATAATGGTAAATTAGGAAAAGATTGATAATATGTAAACTATGTCTTATCATCTTATGCAATATTTAGAATCAGGCTAAGATCAACTCCCCAAGTATGTATCATGTTCGTGAAGGACCACCAGATGTGGCAGGTGACCGAAGAGAAGACCAATGAGTTGTTCATCTGGATCAGGATAGCCGATATCTCGATCAACAATTATGGTTCCGGTAAGATCATGTTTGCCAATCCCTCTAGCTTATCAAAAACGTTTTCGTTTCCGCTTTCCCTGGTGAGGCGAGAATAAGGAGGAAGGAAAGAAGTAGGAAGGTGCTAAATGAGAATAGGCAATAGTCAGTTATATGAACAAAGGTTGGAAGGTGCTAAATGAGAATAGACAATAGTCAGTTTAAGTTATATGAACAAAGGTTGATCGATATGGCATAACCAAGTGGGAGTTCCTAGATAAGGAACTTAATAATTGATGAGTTTTAATAATAAGTGAGGTGTTGTGATTCTTAAATTTGTTGTTACTTGTTATTCAGTTGTTACCACCACTTATAGATAATTAAGTGAGTGTTTGGTGTTACACCCTACTGACCTCATCTTTTTGGGTGGTGTGTAGTGTAGTCCTTTATTATAATTCAATTTTTAGTTCCATTTTCCAAGTTAACGTTGGGCATCAGAGTTTAAACAGCAGAGCACACATCAGTTTAGACTACATATACTGGTAAAATAAAATACTAAAATGTAAAATTTCCTTGGAGGGTTAATATACAGCCACCCGAATTCATAATGCCTCAAAGTAGCCAAAATAATAAATATAGTCATCCGGGATAAAATCAAAATAATCATCCAAAAAGGGAGTCACCAATAGCACACTTTAATCCTGCTCTGCATGCTTACCTTCGTCTCCAAGCACCGTCCTAGAAGAATTACCTGAACCCTTGCAAAAGCTTCGGATTCATAATTGAATCACAGAGTAACCATTAATCTCATATGAAAAGTGTATGCAATACATGTATGTCACCACAATCAGGAAAACCATAAATCATATGACATTCAGTAATCACGCGCAGTAAAATAAAAGCATACCACACACATATGCAATATTTACTGCGGAAGGACCAAGTCCTAATAAATGCAGGATTGCTCAACATAGCAAGCCTCGGATTCACAGCGCTAGGAAAAACACAGTAGTCGGGCTCTAAACCCAGACCACACTGAATGCACACAAACGCATGTCCCTTTTCAGGAGACACGGGTCCACAATCATAGAAAATACAAACATATAAAGAAACACAAAACACATTAGGATTAAGGTTACTATCTGGTAGTCGACCACAAATATTAGTAATTTTTCCTGCGTGTAAATGGCAAAAATAGTCCTAGAATAAACAATAATGCAAATAAATTCCCAATACTAAAGAAAATTCACTTTAATAAACATTTGAATTCTTGATTTGAAATAAGGCCTTTCCAAGCTTCCAAAATCTCTAAATCCCTTTTCTCATTTGGAAATTCATTATTGGTGAAAACCCCTTTTATTTTCGGGCTGCACAGAAAATTCCAGTAACAGTGACTGAACTTCAAAAATTCATAATTAATTCTAGAAAACTCCTTTTGGGGTGGTTCAAAATCCAAAATAACCCTTAACATATATAGTTTTGGCTAAAAATATTTATATAGACCAAAAAATTCGTACAATTTTTATGTGTCTAAAATCCACCCTCTGGTCAGAAACAGAGTCCAGTTTTTTTGATCTATTTTCAAAAATTTATTTCACTTAGTCAAGATCTCAAAAAATTACAAATTATATACCAAATTAATCCATGAGATGTCTAATTTCTGCCTCTAAAATTTCAGAATTTTTAGAGTTCATTTTCTAGGTCAAAAACCACGAGAAATCCGACTGACTTCACTGTTTCTACCAAAAACAGATTCTCCACGTTTTTTAAAGCTTCTATCCTTGATTCCAAAAACATGATCTAAGTTCATTCTTATATAAAATCTCATTTTAAACACTTTGGAAGCATCAAAACATCCAAAAATCAACTCAAATATTCAAGTATATAGGGCTAACCGAAAATCATAATGAACAAATAACACTCCAAGTTCTTGTTTTAACAACACACTCATTCTTAATCATGCTTGATTTACTTCTTAAACCATAGTTCTAAAATTCAATCATATGTTTAATCTTTTCCTTATCCAAAACAGTCCCAAAATCATGCATAAATATTCAAGAGAATAACCATCATCAACACCATGAGCTAAAAATCACAAGGGAGTTCAAAGACTACTTACTTGACTTAGCTTCCTTTGAACCCTTGAAAATCTTGATCCTTGTTCTCCTTCTTCCTTCCTTTGGCCTTCACTTCCATCATCAAGGAAGAGTTTGTTTGTCAATGTTTATCATGAAGAAGAAGGTAGAAGAGAGAGTAGGGTATGAGTTCAACATATTTACCTTATTTTCAATCTCCTTCTTGCTTCTTAAATTCCTTCTTGAACCTTTGTGCCTAAATTCCTCTTGTTCTCTCTTTTCTTTCCTCTCTAAACCAAAAATGAGAGCTAAAAAGAGAGGAGAGTGCCTTTTAAAAAGAATAACTTCACATGATTTTAAATTTGAACTTTGGCTTCAATTTCAAATTTCAAAGTTGGCTCCAAATTCAAATTTAAATTTTTGGCTCCTAATAGGCTTCTAGAAGTGTACCTATTTCATGAGCATTTTTTTCCTTCTTCTTCTCTCCTTCAAGCTTAAATGGGCTCCCTCTTAGGCTCCTAAGAATTGTCTTATTCCCTAGCCTAATGACCTCAAATCCATGATCCACCACATGTCTTAGGTTTTATATTAGAATTTCACTATATTCTTCTTATTTTTCTCCTTTGGCCGAAAATACAAGGGTAAAAAGGGAAAATATATGTTTTGATTTCCATTGTTAAATGCTATTTTGAATTGTCCAAAGCCACATTAATTACACAAATTTTCAAATAATTCCACATCATTCTCTCTAGCTTAATTATTCACTTAGAAATTAAATACCATAAACTAAAGGCTTGATAAAAATTCATGTATTCCATTGATTCATCCAATACATCAATTTACATAAAATTGGGGATGTTACATTTGGAATACCGATAAGAAAAGTGGTTTTCTTACAATTGATTTTTGCAAACTTAAGATTGGGTAAAATCAAATTGTGTAATGTGATTTATGTTTGAATTAGCGGTAGTATAAGTGTCTCTTTTGAAAATTAAACGTGTTTGGATGATTATTTTGAAAAGCAAGTTTAGATGTAAAATTATTGAAAACGATGTGAATCTTATTAAATAATGCATATATATTATATATGCACGCACGCACACACACATATAGATATATATTATGAAAAATACATAAACTTGTTTGAATGATTAATGGAAAAGCAAGTTTAAAGGTAAAAGACCGAAAAAAGAAAAATTTTATAAAAATAAAAATAGGTAATGTATTATTTGGAAAAAACTAACAATACTAAACTAATTAAATTTTTTAGGAAAATTAGGAAAAAGTCCATTGAAAATTTAATTGGTGAAAATGACCTAAATCATATATTGTGTGATCTTTTTATAAAAAATATTAAATAATTATCACCAATTAAATTTATCATAGACCTAAATTAGAGTATTGTATAATTATTAACTTTTAAGTGAATTTATATTTAGGACAAAAAATTTCATCTATAGGATTTATAATAAGGACTTTAATAGTATTTCAATTAAAAAAGTGGGACTAACATTTTTCTTTCATAAGTTACTTTTTTCTTTCAATGGTGGAAAAGTTAAAAGCAAGAAATTTTGGCTCATGGCTTAAGCTACTTTTTTTTTTTAAAAAAAAAACCCCAATTTTATTTTTTAAAAAAACAATCTCAAACATCTTCAAAAAACCAAAATCACCCCTAAACACATTTTGACGTCAAAAAGTTATATTTGGGATGGTGTTTCCTAAGTCCCATGCTTGATATCTCATTATAATTTCTCGGAAAAAGTTGACTGAAAATACCATGGAAAATTCCTGCATTACAATAATTTGCATGTAATGGATGAAAATAGTTTTCGATGTTTCTTTAGTGTAGTTAATATGGACAAGAGGGAGTATGTTATCGATATTGGAGGGTAAGGAGCTTTAAAAAATATTAGATAAGTGATTTATTTTGATACTAAATATAAGACTAAAATCTATTTTATCTTTTAAATTTATAATTAAAGGTAAGTTGTACATAAAATTATACTAAGATAAGTTACGCCTAGATCTTTAACAAATTTCAAGTAAATTTGAATAATATTTGTTTCTGCCAATTATACTTTAGTTTATGGTAAATTATTCTAGTATTCATGAGCTGTGTTGGCAACACCGAGTAACTTTTTCAAAAGCTGTGCAAAGCGTACGATGATGAAGCAGAGCATTGCTCCCGGAAAGAGGAATAAAAGAGTACTGAAACAAAATATAAATATGGGAGTGAGGCATTTGTTTATATATCACTGAATCTGAAGAGATTGTTTGAACAGAAAGCAAGTCTCTGCAAATTCTAAGTCTTCGTTTGAAGAGGAGGAAGCCAGAACGTAGATCCCAAAACTGACATTTTTGCGATATTTGTGAACTATCTTCACTTCCAGGTTCATATACAATTAGTTTCTTCTCTTTTTCATTCATCCACTTGCGCCATCTCATCGATTCACTGTTTTGAGAGCTTTTTTATCTGAGTTTTGCAGGGTTTGTTCACCAATTTTTTTTTCACATACTCTATTAGTACCACGTTATCTTAACGCTATCAAATAAAAATAAAACAACTCATATCATTTTAATTCTAGTTGACTAATAAATCATTTAAAAAAATCAAATTTCATCTTGTTTTTGAGAAAAAACATTTTAATTTGACAAAAAAAAAACTAAAACAAAATGGGCAACAAATACTTTTCTTTAAAACAAGATAAAATTTGAATTTTTCATTTGAGTTATCAACCAACTAGGATTAGAATGATATGTGTTATTTTCTTTTCATTGGACAGAACTTTGATGACATCGTACTCCTAAAATAGGTAAGAATTTTTTCCATGACCAAACCCAAATGCTCTCAAAACAGTAAATTGATAGGTATGTTGCGGCTTCATGTCCCAGTTATAACTCTTATGAATGTAGCACCTTTACTACTTACTACCACAATAATATTCTCTCGTGGCCACTCTTCAGTATTTTAGAAATTAAAAGACCTGAGACTTCAATAGTTTTAATTTTTTTTCATTGAGTACTGTAATTCATTGCAAAACAAGCATAAGATAATACAAGAGAACTTTTTTTTTTTTTGTTTAGAGCATCCGATATCCTAGGGTAGACCATCTTTCAGGTACATCAACGGCCCCAGACTAATCCGGACCGAGACCGGGTGGCCCTTTCAGGGGGAAGCCTCTACCACACCCACGTATGCTGCATTCCCACGTCTCAAACTCAAGACCCGTGGTTAAGTTAGAACAATCCCTTACCAGTTGACCTAAGCGTATGGTGGTACAAGAGAACATTTTTTAATTCCATGCAGCCTAACTTGGAGTTGGATTGCGTACATTGCCATACTTTTCTTAAAACTGTGTCATTTTGGGGCAGTTTTAAGTGAACCTTTTGTTTTATTATTTTTTTTTAAAAAAAAAATTAGGGTATTGACAGGTACTAAAAAAATACTTTAGGGTACTGACAGGTAGTAAAAAGATACTTCAGGATACTGACTGGTATTGAAAAAAATACTTTATGATCTTGAAAAATTATTTTAGGATCTTAAAAAATATCCTAAAGTATATTTTTAGTACGAGTCAGTACCCTAAAATATTTTTTTCAAAAAACAACACACGCACACAAATACATATTGTTGTTTTGGATCGTGCGAATCTATCCTCTCACGCGTTTTCCTTTATAGTTAAAAACAGGTTATTTCCCTTACTAATAAACTCTTTTAATAATATATTACCTAACCAATATTTTACTGTATTATTTAGGCTAAAGTACACGTTTGGTCCTTCATGTTTGCTTCTAGTATAATTTCAGTCCCTTAAGTTTGTAAAGTATACATTTAGTTCCTTAATATTAACACCGTTAGTCTGATTTAACGGAAAATACTGATTCAACAATTTTAAGCGATGACTGTGTAATTAAATGCTTATCAAGCATGTTTATATGTTAGTATTTTAATAAATTAATATTTTAATTCCTATTAATTGAAAATATGTAATCTTCTTTTTCTTTGACCAAAAAAAAAATATTTAATCTTCATAAACTGTGAAAAACTATAAAATAGTATGTGAAGATTAAATGTTTTTCAATTAATAGGATTTAAAATATTAACTTACTAAAATACAAACATAAAAGCATGTTTGGTCAGCATTTAATTGCACAGTCATCGCTTAAAATTGTTGAGTCAGTATTTTCTGTTATGTCAGACTAACGGTGTTAACATTAAGGGATCAAACGTGCACTTTACAAATTTAAGGGACTAAAATGATACTAGAGACAAATATGAAGGACAAAACGTATACTTTAGCCTATTATTTAGTACGTAACTTCGTCCTCAGCGTCATGATGATGTGATATAAACTAATATTAAGCGCCCCGTCACTTTCTAATTTCAAGTTGGAGGAACCATCTCCTGAAATTATCACCTACTACCTACTATATTAACATTTCCATGGTCATGACAAACCAAACACGTCACTTTATTTTATAATAATCTGCAGGAAAAAAAGACGCCTCCCGTATGCTTTTGTATAATTCAACTTTTTAAATAATTTGACCATTATTTTAAGAGAGAATTGCATGATACTTCAAATGAAAAGGAAAAATATATAATTTATTTGAAAAAAATTTAAGAAATTCTTTTATTGATGTTAAAAAAAATAAAAAGACGCTCTTTTACAATCTCATGCAGCTTTGGAGCTGAAATTTAATATCTAGTTTTCTTTAATATTCCACCAAAAGAGAAAACTATGTGTCATGTTGTATTGAACCTTAATTTCATTAAGAAGAAAGTTAAAAAGGTAAATTTTTAACCCATGCTCATGTGCACTTTGTAAATTACAACGAATTCCTCTGCTAAAAAATACGAGAGGACCCTTCATCTTGGTTGGGCCTGCCTTTGGAGTTATCCACACCCGATCATCTCAGAAAGAGGAATTAGAGACTGAAACTGAAGAGCATGTTTGAGGGGAAAGCTAAGTCTGCACATTCTGAAGCTGCCATTTTTTGAGACCTTTGCTTGTGAGAGCTATTTCTTTTTCGCTTCCATACTCATCGATCCAGGTTATTTCTTTTCTTTTGCTTGATTTATCCCATGGAACCATCATCTATCCTTCCTCTATTTTGCCTTCATTTTTCACAGAAAAATTCTGGAAAAGATTTTTTATGTTTTTACCTCTGAAAAACAAAGTCCCATAACCTTCAAAGATATGGCTGAACTTGATCTATTGACTTAAATCTTCATTTATTTTAAGAACTGTTTGGAAGAGGAGGAAGTCTCTGTAGATCCCAAACCTGAAATTTTTGCGATCTTTGTGAACTATATTCCCTTCACATATCCAGGTTCATGCTTACTTTCTTCTCTCTTTTTATTCCACTTGCTTCATCCCTTCTATTTACAGTTTTGAGAGATTTTTATCTGAGTTTTTAGGGTTCGTGTGCAGGGAAAAAAAATCTGCAACTATCTGAGGTAGCTAACTTTCTCTGCTTTCACCCTTTTTTTTTCTCTGTCTCAAATCAATCATTGTCAAGTTTTTATTACCTTCATAAACCTTTAAATCCTTTGTGGCTTTTATAGATAATCAACAATTTCTCAAATATATTGTTAAATGCACTTGTCCAAAAGTTGAACACATTTTACTATTTTGTGTGGATGATGGTGTGCTTTTTTCTTTTTTTGATACAAGGAAGGAAAGATAAAAACAATAAAACCGAAAAATAAGCAAGCAAAAGAAAACTAAGAAATTAAAGTCTCAGTCGTCACCTATCATGCTGTTCTCCCGCCAAATCAGCAACAAGGAAGCAATAGAGACCAGCAGGGGATCAGAGAAATGAGTTCCATCTGGGACTTCACATGCGTCAAAGCAAAATTAGTCAACCAATCCGCACATTGATTGCCCTCTCGTAGAACATGGCCATAGCGTATAACCCACTGCCTGCGAGTGATTGCTCATATCCGAGACACCAAATGGGACTCACGAGCTGCATTACCTTGTTTGGAAAGTAATGCGATGACTGATTAACAGTCACTTTCAACAAATATACATGCCTCCAACCAGCCTCCCAAGCCATCTCTAATCCTCTCAAAATTCCCCATAACTCAGCTAGCATCGCTGAGCACCTTCCAAGACGTGTAGATAAGCCTCCAAGCCACTTACCAGACAGGTCCCGCAGCAAACCCCCACAGGCCGCTACCTGTTCATTTCCCTTTAATGCCCCATCTTAATTAAGTTTCACAAAAGGAGCTTCCGGAAATGTCCAACGAACATTAACATGATTATGTGCTACGCGATGGGACCCTCCTCTGACAATTCTAGATTTTACTCCTCCCAGTATCTCAAGAATGAGCCTCATGCAATATTTGCTATTCGCATCTTGCATGTTATGAATAAATTCATTTCGCCATTTCCAGATAAACCAGCATGAGGCAATAAATAACTCATGCCTAAGAAATCCTCCTACAGTAATTTCATCACACTTCCAATTCTCCGTTACCCAGTCAGTCCAATCATTGCTCAAGAAAGAGTGTACCTGATCAGCATGTACCACTTCATACCAGAAAGCACGAACCACATGACAGTCTCTAAACGCATGTAGACTGGTCTCTGGTTCTAGATGACAAAGTGGGCACAGACCATCGTTATCAGACCAAGCACGGATCTATGACCTTAAAGGGAGCCTCTGATGGAATAATTTCCACCCAAATATCTGTATTCTCAGTGGTCCCATCCATTTCCATAACTTTATCCACATGTCACAATTAATATCAGATTGCACAAATCCAGATTCAGCTAAATAAAGATAGCAACTTTTAACACTAACACCAGATAAGCTTCCAGCTAACCAAAAGGATCGATCTGGCTCATCATCATAAGAAGGAGGAAGCATACCTCTAATTAGATCAACCACGTTCCGAGGAAGTAGACTGTTTAGTAAAGGCCAATCCCACCGGCCATGATGGTCGACAAACCTATTAACCACACAATCTCGCATCTCAGCAGGAATGGGACTGACTGCATAGTCTTGCAAACAAATGGAAGAGGACACCCACTTATCTTTCCAAAAAGAGATAGCAGACCCATCTCCAATTTCCCATACCACCTCATCCTTCATATTAATAAAAATGTTACATAGAGAAGTCCAGAACGGTGAACCACCGGTTTTAAGCACTGCCAAGTTTCCAAGTTGTACCTTATACTTACCCCGTAAAAATCGAACCCACAGGGGCATCATGGTCGTTTTGGAACCTCCAACCACACTTCATAAGGATAGCATCGTTCATAATTGCAGCTGATTTTAAACCAAGTCCTCCCATGGTCTTTGGACTAGTCAACACATTCCAACTTAAAGCATGCTGAGCTTTACGAAGGTGGGAATCACCCCAAATGAAATTCCGTTGAATTCTATCAATCTCATTGCATATATTTAGGGGGAGCCTAGCATATTGCATGTGGAATAAAGGAATAGGAGATAATACTGACTTGACAAGAGTAATTCTACCTGCTTGAGACAGACACTGTTGCTGCCACCCACCTAGCTTCCTCCGTACCTTCTCCACAATATGTTGATAACACTGTTTAGTTGCACGCCCATGTACCATCCACGCCCCCAAATACCTTCCGACGTTTTTTACTCTCTTGAAGCCACTCTTAGCCTCCAATGAACCAGCCAAATTCTCAGGTATATGCTTGGAGAAATAGATAAGAGTTTTCTCCATATTGACCTTTAATCCTGAAATCTGTTCAAACAAAGATAGACACTTCATAACAGTCTCCAAGTGCTTATCCTTTGCCTCTGCAAATAACATAAGATCATCAACGAACATCAAGTGAGAAATCGGGGGGCCTCCTTGGCCCACCTTAATAGGGGTCCAAAGCCCTCCACTAACAGCCGTGGATATAATATGGGACAGTTTCTCCATAGCCAGGGAAAATAAGTATGGGGAATGGGATTGCCCTGTCTGATGCCCCTAGAAGGCTGGAACGATGATGTTTTACCCCCATTCCACAAAATATTGATGGGCGAAGTAGACACAGCCTGCATAATCAAGTCAATTATAGTACATGGAAAGCCAACTTCCTCAAGTATGTTATGCAAAAACTTCCAGTTCACACGATCATACGCCTTTTCTAAATCAACCTTAATTGCCATAAATTTTCTCCCTCACATTTTGTTCATTGAGTGGATCAACTCTTGTGCAACAACAATGTTATCATGGATTTGTCTATTGGGGACAAAACTGGACTGGTAAGGCAAAATAACAATCTCCATTATCAGTTGCAAGCGCCGCACAATCAGTTTAGTGATCAGTTTATACAAGACTGAGCATAAAGAGATGGGTCGAAACTGAGACATAGATGTCGGAACCTGCACTTTAGGAATCAAAGCAATCAAAGCATCATTTAGAAAACGAATATGGGAAGGGTTGTGCCAAACATCTACAACCAATCTCATAATCTGATGCCGAAGCACACTCCACTGTCTCTGGAAGAACACGGCAGGGAAACCGTCAATACCAGGGGCTCTGCACCATCCATGGCCCATCCATTTTAGCCATAGTTAGATCATTCATGGATTCAAAGCGCACAGATAGAAGCCGTTTGACATATCCGTGACTGTTATACGTCCGCTTCTCGCCCACATAGCCTCCAGTCGCTGCCTCATAAACTCAAACGCAAACTTTCTACCCAACGGTTTAACCACGAGGGTTTGTCTCCATCTACTCCAAGCTCTCTGTTTAAAGTCTATTTGGTTTATATTTTAACTAGCTTATATTTTTAGTAGAATTTTTTCGTTATTTATTATTCATGCTATTCAAATTTTTTATTAAATTTTAACAAGTGAAAGGAAGTTACCGTAGAATGATTTCTTATTTGCCAAACTTCTAACAATATTTTGCTACAAAAAATAAAGAACCGAACATGTAATTATCGATACGTAGCTCGCATCTTGTTGTGAGATGAAAGGGAAGACAAGGAAAAAATAGATGAAGTGTGTTGAATGCTACTACCTTTTTTTAAAAAAAAAAAAATCATATTCATAAGAAATATAATAACTATCCTTCAACAATATATTGAGACCTTGTGAGCTTTTTCTTTGGCTTCCCACCACATACGCCAGGTTAAAACTATGGCATTGTTTGATTCTTTATTTAAGAACAATTTTTGTTTATTAAAATAAAAAATAAAAAAACTTGTTTGATAATTAGTTTTTAGGTAAGTGTTTTGGGAAAAAATTAGCAATGTGTTCTAAAAAAATAAAACAACTTTTAACTGCTTCATTATTTTGAGTTTGGTGGAAATGGATTTTTTTTTTTTTTTTTTTTAAAAAAAAGCCAAGAAGAAGCAGAAAGCAAAGATGATTTATTTTGAGTTTGTTATTATTGTTAGTAGAGAATTATTATTTTTTATTTATTAGTCATGCTATTCCAATTTTTTTAGTAAATTAGTTTATCAATATAATAAGGTATTAATCAATTATTAAAAAAATAGGTTGTCTTTTTCTTTCTTTGTTTTCTGAGTTGATTTTAAGAATAGATGAAGTGGAAAATGATACTCCCTTTTTTTCTTAATAAATTCATTACAAATATATTCTACGAAATTTTTTGTTAATTTCTTGTTTCTTCTAGTGTTGAATCTTGTCCCTGGCTACCTTACTGGTGTAGATCTAATAAACTTTTGCTTGCACTTTCTATGGCCTTAGTTTCAGGTTGTTGAAGGTTGAAGCTAGAAATTGCTATCACAACCATTGCTTTAATGATGCGCAGAGAAGCTTCACTGCTCCTATTGGGATTATCAATTTACAAAGCTATCAGATTCATTTCTCGTTCGCTTAATGGTAACGAACCTGTTGCTGTTGATGATAGGTAAATACCTTCTAAATAACCTCTTACTCTTTATTTTCTTGTTTGATTTGTCCCTATATATAGCGCAAAATTGTTGACTGTTTGTTTCTATTTGTAGCACTAAAGATGATGTGATTTTAACTCAAACGGCGTATCCTCCATCTTCGCATATTGTTGTTTCTCCTCCTGCTAAAAAGTATGATGTGTTCCTTGCACTACAAAAAATTTGACTTTTGGTGGCGACAAAAGTCGCCACTAAAAGTCGAAAAGTCGCCACTGAAAGTGTTTCAGTGGCGACAAAAAGTCGCCACCTATACCGTTGTCGCGAATACTTTTGGCGGCGACATTTTAATGTCGCCGCCAAAATTAGACTTTCAGTGGCGACATCTAGTCGCCGCCAAAAGTAGACTTTTAGTGGCGACATTTTGTCGCCACTGAAAGTAGGGTTTCGGTGGCGACAATTGTCGCCACCGATAACCTTTTTGGCGGCGACATTTGTGTCGCCGCAGATACTGGCTATTAGTGGCGACGAAATTGTCGCCGCTAATAGTATTTTCAGTGGCGACAAAATGTCGCCACCAATACCCTTTCCGTGGCAACCAATTGTCGCCGCTGAAAATACTATTAGCGGCGACAATTAGTCTTTTTAGTGGCGACATTTGTCGCCGCCAAAAGTAATTTTTTTTTTAAAAAAATTTCTTAAATGTAAATTGATAAAATTAAAAATTGTACCACAATTAAAACCTGTACTGCATTGATTAAGATCATAAAAAACTTGAAACTAACAATATATTAACTAACAATGATACTAACATAAATGTTCAAAATTAACATGAAATATTTAAATTCTCTATAAACAAAGTCTAAAGATTGTTCATTGGAAGGAAACATCAAACATAAAACTATGAAGAAGGATCAGCTGGTGGGAAATTACATATTTAAATTACATTTTTTTTCTAGTTACTAGTATTTTAAAATATTAAAATGAATATGTAAGCATTTGAGAAATTGCCATATTTTAAACTTGGCTAAATTATAGTTTTAGTACTTTAATTCTCACATGAGGTATACTTTTGCAGCATGGAGCATATTTAAGTTTTAATTTTTTAATATAATATATTTAGATTATTAAACTAAAATAAACCGACAAATCTTTGTAAATTAAACCAACATTTTGATATTTAGATTATTAAACTACATTTTTTTAATACAATCAGGGTTTTGATACTGATGGGTTCGTCAGAGGTTTAGAACAACAATGATTAAGGATTACCTCCTAATTGTTAGCAATTGACAACATATAAAATAAGTATAAAACTTCTTTTTTATGTACACTTTGATTTCAAAAATAGTTAAAAGGAAAAGAAAAATTTATTACAATTTTTTTTTTTAAAAAAAATTTAAATTAGACTTTTGGCGGCGACGAAGAACTGTCGCCACGGAAAGTAGTACAATTTTAAAAAAAAAAACTAAAATTTGAAATTAGACTTTCGGCGGCGACATAATGTCGCCACTAAAAAACCCTTTTGGCGGCGACATATGACTGTCGCCACTGAAAGTATTAAAATTTAAAAAAAAAAAACTAAAATTTGAAATTAGACTTTTGGCGGCGACAAAAAGTCGCCACCAAAACACACTTTTGGCGGCGACTAAGAACTGTCGCCACTTTTTGGCGGCGACACAAAGTCGCCACCAAAACACCGTTTTGGCGGCGGCAAATAACTGTCGCCACGGAAAGGCATACTTTCGGCGGCGACATGAAAAGTCGCCGCCGAAAGTCTGACTTTCCGCGGCGACATTAAAAGTCGCCGCCAAAAGTCAGACTTTCCGCGGCGACATTAAATGTCGCCACCGAAAGTCGCCACTAAAAGTCCTTTTTTTTGTAGTGTTGGCTTCAGAGGGGAAGACACCCGCCACACTTTTGCAAGTTATCTTTGCAAAGGACTTTGTAATGTGGGTATTCACACTTTTATGGATTATGAACTCCGCAAAGGAGAACATATCTCACAAGTTCTTTTGAGGACAATAGAGGAGTCTGAAATATCTATGATTATTTTCTCTGAGAATTATGCTTCTTCAACATGGTGTTTGGATGAACTCGTTCACATATTGGAATGCAAGGAAAAATTTGGAAGGGTCGTAATACCTATTTTCTATAATATAGATCCTTCAAACATACGCAAACAAAATGGGAGTTTTGGGAAAGGATTTGATGTATTGAAGCGAAGATTTAAAGACGACCCAAAAAAACTGCAAAAGTGGAGTGATGCTTTATTCCAATCTGCAAGTCTATCTGGATGGGATTCCAACAGTACCAGGTAGCTTCAAAAATGTTATCTTTGTAGTTTATTTTTGGGATTTACTTAACTAATCTTTAGGATTCTAACAAATTATTGTAGTTTTTTGTTTTATTTTTATTTTCTATCTACTAAATATGCCTTTTCTTTTGATTGACAATTGTGCTAGACCTGAATTCAAACTTGTTGAAAAGATTGTCAAGCATGCTTTGAGCAAGCTGAACTATAATTCATCATATCATCTTGAAGGACTCGTTGGCATTGCTCGTCATATCAGAAATATTAAAAACCTTTTAAGTGAGGCTCCTATTGTGGGAATATGGGGTATGGGTGGTGCCGGTAAGACCACTCTTGCTAAAGCTATAATTCAAGAGTTGAGAGCTCAATATGATGCTTCCTCCTATATTGAAAATGTTAAAGAGCAATTAAAAGATATTGGTTTGGACAAGTTACAACGAAATTGCCTCAGAGAATTATTAAAAGATCAGGAGATTAGCGTCTATGACATAAAGTCAGATTTTGTGAAAAATAGACTTGGACGCAAAAAAGTTCTTATCATACTTGATGATGTGGACGGTTCAAGAATAGCTGAAGATTTAACCAAAGTGCTTTATTGGTGTGGAGAAGGAAGCAAGATTATTATCACATCAAGAGACATGCAAGTGCTTCAAAATGCATATGAAAAAACTAAACCAAGTTCCACCCAAGCAACATATCATTTTCCGTGTTTGGATTTTCGCGATGCCATTCGTCTATTTAGTTTGAAAGCTTTCAAGCAACATGAGCCATCTGAAGGTTACATGGAGTTATCAAAATCAATTGTGAAATATTGTCAAGGAAGTCCATTAGCCTTGATAGTGTTAGGTTGCTTTCTCTATGGTAGAGAAAAAGAAGAGTGGGAAAGTGCTTTGGAAAAATTAGACAAAGATCCACCCAAAGAAGTTGTTGATGTTTTGAAGTTGAGTTTTGATGAACTTGATGAGAATCAACAGAATGTGTTTCTTGACCTAGCATTCTTAATCAATGAAAGAATTGAAATTTCTTTGAACCTAAGAAGACAATTATATGACTCTTTTGCGCTTATTGAGATAAATGTTCTTAAAGAGAAATCCCTCATTTCATTTGATGATCATGGTTGTGTTGTGATGCATAATCTTGTGAAGAAAATGGGCCTTAACGTTGCTAGGAACCAATTAATCTCTTATGCTAAAACCCCTATTCGACTATGGCGGCATCAAGACATTGTTGATTTTTTCAATCGTGGCAAGGTAATGATTTACTCTATTTATTATTATTGTAATTTTTATTATTATTATTTTCATTGTCAGATTGGTTGTGATATTTTGTTTGTGTACATGTTTTTTATTCGTTAAAATCTTTGGTGGTATGTGTCAACATTTATCTTGAAGTTTCTCTGTTTTATTTTCTGTAATTAGATATTCCTACAAGAGATCTTGTCTCGATTTAAATGACTGAAATTGCATTGAGGTGTAATTTATTCATCCACCTAAACATTAAATATAAATTAATGATGACTACTGTGATATGCATGTTATTCTAAAAGATAAAATTAGTCTTCAACTATTATTCATTAAGTGATAAATAAAATGATTGACAATTGATTTTTCTCTTACTAATTAGTGTAGTGCAAAGGATTATATGCATACACTCGCATGAGCATGCTCTTATAATAGTAAAGAACTTAATGTTATTAAAGGAACAAATTATATGAAAGTCAAAAAAAAAAATATCTCTGAGATCACTGTGTGAGTGTTGGCTTTTAAGCTACTGCATTTTTTGCCTTTAACGCTCAAATTTAAGTGAATCCAAATGTCTTCTGCTTATATAGTGCATGAGATTGTAGGGATACTTGTTTTTTATTCGTTAAAATCTTTGGTGGTAAGTGTCAACATTTATTTTGAAGTTTGTGTTTTATTTTGTTTAATTAGATATTCCTATAAGAGATCCTTTCTCAATTTGAATGACTAAAATTGCATTGAGGTGTAATTTATTCATCCACCTAAACATTAAATATATATTGATGAGGACTATTGTGATGTATTATTCTATAAGATAAAATTAGTCTACAACTATTGTTCAATAAGTGATAAATAAAATTATTGACTAGATGGATTTTTCTCTTACTAATTGGTGTGGTTAAAGGAGTATATGCATACACTCGCATGAGCATGCTCTTATAATAGTAAAGAACTTAATATTATTAGAGGAACAAACTATATGAAAGTTGAAACCAAATAAAATATATGGAGAGGGAAGGCACTGTCTTCTACTTATAGAGTGCATGTGATTCTTAGGGATACTCATTTTTTGATGTAGTATTATAATTTGCATTGTTGTTAGTCTTTAGTTATGGTTTTTTCTTTAAATAAGGATTGAAAGTTATGTATGCCAAGTGTTTTAAATGAATATCTGCTTCATTATTTGCACATGCAATAGCATGGAGATATATGAATGAGTGTGTCAGCAAGTTGATGAGTTTTTACAAAAACATTTATTATTTAGGAAACATGAGCTGTAGAATTTTTTTAATAAAATGCACCATGTCATTATTAATTGGATATTTCTAATAACAGATATATTTAATTGTTCTATATTATATATTTGGTCATTTTTCAGATAATGATAATTGCTTTCCCTTGATTCGCTATTAATAGGCAATTGAGGCAATTCGATGCATGTCTGTGGACGTGAGCATGATGAAAAGTATGACATTGAGGGCTAGTATTTTTCGGAAGATACGTAATTTAATATTTCTTAAAATTTACAAGTCTAATTGGAGAGAGCCTTCGAAGTTGAATATTCATGGAGTTTTGGATTATCTTTCAGAAGAACTGAGGTTTTTGAGTTGGGAAGAATGTCCACTACCATTTGTGCCATTACAATTCTCTGCGGAGAATCTTATTACACTTGAAATGCGTGATAGTAATATCCGACAACTTTGGAAAGGAAATCAGGTATGTACCATAATTCATGTCATAATTTTTTTAATGGAGTGATTCAAAGATCTCATATATATGAAACATTGACCAAATAATGCGCAATGCAAATGTGTTTGGAAGATACATAATTTAATATTTCTTAAATGCATTGACTTATTTCCATAATAAGCTCACATTCTTTTTAATTGGCATGGGAGAAATTGTTGATTAAATTGTAGTTATGTGTCGTTATCTAATGTATTAAACTCTATTTCTTTTTTCAGTATTTTCCAAATTTAGAGAAAATTGATTTATCGAATTCAAAACATCTCACTGCACTGCCGGATCTCTCCCAAAGCCCTAAGATTGACCGGTTGGATCTAAATGGTTGTGTGAATTTGGCTCAAATTCATTCTTCAACTTTTCTGGGAAAGTTTGTTAGGTTAAGCATATATGATTGTGGGCCAATGCGTATAAAGCTTGGGGGCGTATAAAAGGGAGAAGTTCAGGGTTAGTGACTGTGTTCAGTTATTTGTATTTTCACAATTTGTCATTTGACAAAGTGACAATGGAGGTGTTGGTATGTGGCAACATGATATGTAGTATTAGATTCAAACATGAGGTAATGCCATTGGAAGAGATAGAAGAATTAAGAAAGGAGGCACAAAGTTTGGAGTCTTTACTCCCATTTCTGATGACAATTGAATGGTTTGAGGGTTCAATTGAGTTTGGGCATGATTTCAACCAAAATTATCACTATTCTGATTATAATGACTTTAGTAGTGATGATGACGAGGAGAGTAGTGATGAAAAGGAGGAGAGTGTTGATGAGAAGGAGGAGAGTAGTGATGATGAGGAGGGGGGTGATAGAGGAGAAATGATGAATGGACATCAAGTGGTGATGATGTCATTAATGGAAGATGACAGAGATGATGATGTATTGATGGAACATTATTGCAGTGAGAGTGAAAGATTTACAAGAGTTCCGAATAGCATCACTCGCTGGTCATTATTGAAGGAACTGACACTTCCATTAAAATCACTTTCACTCTATAATGAATATTGTAGAAGGATGAAACCTCACTTAGATGTAACACTTATTATTCCACCATCCGCTTTACCTTGGACGCATTTATGGATTCATTATGACTTGGACCGGATCCAACAACGTGGCTTCACATTTCCTGGTCGCCGCGGCGCTCTGCTTTTCCATTCGCTTCCTAATTCTATTAAAAGCTACTCAATGTTTTTCCGTGGAAACAAGTATGAAGTAAAAAGAGATTCAAGAGCAAGGATTAGATAGAACAGTTGGCGGGGACATTGATTTCTATAAATTAAATATTGTCAATCTTATATATATATATGTGTGTGTAAATTACAACTTTATTCACTGTTTGTGTATTAATTTTCACTTTTCCCTAATTTGATTTTAATAGTTGTTTATAAATTACATACACATCTTGTGTGCAATGTTAAAAAAAATCACATTCAAACACCGTCGTTCTATTTCTTTTCGACCAAAAATAAATATTTAAAATTGTTTGGTGTTAGCGATATTAGACTAAAATATTAACACGGATTAGTTCAGTTTGTTGGGTTATAATTAGCGTGAATATTCATCACGTAACAATTTTTAAAAAAAAATTGTGTGGCTACATTATAAAATATTATATCATGATTTTATAAATATGACATAGATTCAGAAATTCAAGCATGGTTAATTAGATATCACAGTTGTGGTGTAGAGAAGGAAACCTAGAATTGAGCAAAAAATTAAAAAAAAAAACTTTTGTCCTTTGAAGTTTACAAATTGAAGTAACAATTTAACAGTCAAAATTAAAGGAATGATAAGATTGCTATGTTTTTAAACTTTCGGAGCAAAATTGCTCCAAAAACACTTCCAAGTGTCCAATACTCCTCTGGAAGTTTTTTTTTAATAGCAGATTTGTCCTAAAAGGTTTTTTAGGAGCAATTTTGCTTTACAAAATAGAGTAATAATTCAACGGTCAAGATCAAATGGAAATGGATGGATAAGATTACTATGTTTTTAACCCTCTAGCAAACATGACACGCATTTCAACCAATAAAAAACGAATCATAAGACGCGTTAGTCTTCAATTTTTTATTTTTTTGGCCAAACCGTTAGTCTTCATGTTGAAGGTCCTCTCTCGCATTACTTCGCAGCAACAAACCCAGCCAGAGGACACACACAATCTCTCTCGAATATGCTTCTCAGGCCCGTCAATGCTCTGTAGTATTCTGCACGATCGCATTCTCCGCTCACAATTCTCTTCGCTTTCTCGTTTGATTCACTCTCCAACTCCCCTTCAGGTTTCGATTCATTTCCCAAAGCTTCAGGGTTGATTCGCTGAATCACTGAAGCCGAGCCCAGCTCAATGATCGGATCGGGCATGTCGAAGAGACTTCCCTACACAAATAAAGATGTTGACTATGACAACGCCAAGTTTCGCCACCGTTCATTCATTCAGGTACAGTGGCGGAACCAGAAGATTTTTTTAGCCCTGGCAAAAAATAAACATATTGAACTACTCCCTGTGTTCCTTATTATAAGACACCAACTACCATGTGTATTTGGTCTTTTTTATAAGATACTCCCTCTAGTCCTTATTATAAGGCACCAACTAACAAATTCCACAAACCAATAAAAACAGTTAAAGTCAATAAAATTGTCCTACAATTTAAGTAACTTCCAATATTACCCCTACTAATTGCACTAAACTCTAATAATATATTAATTATTACTCTTATCCACTACTCTCATAAATTATGGGCATACATAGAAACAAATAATTAATTCTCATTGAGAATAACCAAGTGTCTTATAAAAAGGACCAAATAAACTTGTTAGTTGGTGCCTTATAATAAGAATCAGAGGGAGTACTTGCTTGTTTTCAAATAGCATTAAATATTTTTTTTCATGTATACCCATAATTAAAAAGGGTAGTGAGCGAAAGTAATAATTAATATGATATTGGAGTTTAGTGTAATTAGTAGGGATAATATTGAAAATTACTTAAATTTTAGGACAAGTTTAATGTCTTTAGCTGTTTTGATTGGCTTATGAGAATTGTTATTTGGTGCCTTATAATAAGGACCAGAGGGAATATTTACAAAGTAGTATAATCACATAACATTAAAAATACAAATAAATAATAACCGACAATTATAAATCAAAACAAGATATAAGATGATACTAATCTTTTCTATAGGTATCTCAAACAAGAGTTTTACTTTCCTCTCACAGCCCAATGAGTAATTAACAAAATATTATCTTTATAGAGAAGATAAAAAATTAGCTGGGGCCAAATTATTGGCCAAATAAAATATTATATAATAAATACATATATATACTAACAAATTTTATAAGATTAGATCGGACCAGCTGCGGCCAAAGCCCCAGCTGGCCATAGAGTGGTTCCGCCACTGTTCAGGTACTTCCCGGAAATTAGATCTTTGCTGGTAAATCATCTGGAAAGTTAGTTATGTTACATTCGAAAGGGACCCAGAATTTTATTGATGATAGTTATATAGATTATGGTTGGATTCTGTATTGGTGGTATTTGTGTAATTTGCGGCAATAGAATTTCGAGTGATGTCAATCTGGGTGGGTGGACAATAGTTTTTCAAGTTTTGCAATGAAACCTGGTTGGAGACTTATTGTATTAATGCAGAACTTTTCTCAATATCGTGATTTTGGTACGCAAAATTATGTCTTTTAAGCTCAGCTGAGTTACTTGAAACTTGTGACTGATTGGTGCCCACTAGCTTAAGCTTGCTGGCCTTATTGAAAATCTAATTATTGGTGCCTGTCTAGGAGGGCGAAGGCATGCATTTTAAGTTACTGACAAGGAAGCGTCTTGTATCTTATTTTCCTTATTCTGTTTAGCCCTGATTTGTTTTACTTTCTAGACTTGTCGTTGTTTTAATTGATACATAAGAAACTTTGGTGCCAAATGTAATGAAAATATAACCTACAGAATCATAGATTATTTTGTTCAATTAGACTAGGTTCAAATCGGCTCACTTTAGTTAAGTTTCTATTTTCTAGAGCTTTTAGGAACACTTATTGGACTAAGGTTGCTTAAATTCGTAACTCCATCTAAAACTTGGCATAGTGCATCCTTTTTTTAAATCTAAATATTAGTTTGTTTAATTTGATCTTTTGTGGATAACTTCTGATTCTGATTTTCATTGTTTTGTCAATGAAGATGTGATGCAATAATACGCACTCACACACACTTGCACAGATGTGAACAGAGAGATATGAGAGAGAGAGAGATACAAACACGGGGAAAGAAAAAGGGGGAAACAGAACAGTGATTATGGGGGAGAGGATAGACAGAATGTAGGAGGGAGATTAAGCTGAGAAATGAAGAGGGGGATGAGACCTGAAGGAGGAGGAATGTGAATTACTTGAGGGGGATACGAAGAAAGGGAGAAGAGACCGAAAATGAGGGGATACAGCGCAGCTAAACCATATCAAAATTCATTTCATTATCATCCAAGTCTGAGTACAAGTGCTGCCTAGCTGCTATTTATAAAGTGGGATTTCCTTCAGGTGACACATGAAGAAAAACAAAATAATTTCCTAAGGTTTCCTCTCTATGATGAAAACACCCAGAATATTATACAATAAGGCTAAAAACATAGAACCAAAAAAAAAAAAAAATTTACCAATTGCAAGCTATAACACAATAAATAAAGTAAAATATAAAAGTAAGCTAGGTTTCCTCAAAATATATTTATTCTTATATACCATCAAGATGTGTCTTGGACAATGTTTTGAAAACCGGATCGGCCGGTTCAGACCGGCAAACCGGACGGACAACCGGTCCGGTTTAAGGGGTGACCCCGGGTTCTGAGTTGAACCGGGGTCAACTCGGCCTAACCCGGCCGAGTTGGCCGAGTCAAGGAGTTTTCTTAAAAAAAATCGCTATGTTCTCCATTCTCCACAGAGCACAACAACTCCAGTAAGACAACATAGAAGGAGAAGGAGAGAGGGAGAAAGATCTGAAGACTTAAGAGTTGTGATCAACTTGCTCTGATTGAAGACTCGGTTGCCTGTGAAGACCTTTTTTTTTTTTTTGCCCAGTCACCTGTGAAGACTGAAACTGGAGAAATCTGAAAAATAAAATTGATGAACTCACCATTTGAAGCGTCTTCACTGGTGAAGGTATTGTAGATCTAAGCTTGTGAGTTGTGGATGGATTTGCAAGTGATTGAAAATTGATGAACTCGTCGTTTGAAGTGTCTTCGCCGGTGAAGGTATTGTAGATCTAAGCTTGTGAGTTGTGGATGGATTTGCAAGTGATTGAAAATTTGAAATGAAGCAGGTGAAGGTGAGGGCGTGAGGTTGATGAAGGAGAGGAGAATGGAGAAAGAGAGAGGGGAAAAGGACAAAGTAGTAGTTGAGAAAGTGGGTGAGGAAGATGAGTTGGTGATTGGTGTGATATGTGGTGTGACATGGTTATCAAACCCGGACCGGACCGGCCGATTCAGACCGGAAACCGGCGAACCGGCCATGAAACCGGTCCGGTCTACCATAGAAACCGGGGTCTGACCTTTTTTTTTTTTTACGTTGGTTGAAGCTCGTAGCCTCGAATAGCTCAGAAAAACAGAGATGGAAATGGAGAGAAATGGACAGAGCTGGCAGCCAGACCGGCGTCCTCAAGGCCGTTCGATCACGGTGAGAATAGAGTTCTTACCAGCAATTATTGGCAAGGAAGATGGCGAGGATGCGATCGTCGGTTGCGGCCACCTTCTCCATTTCCAATCTATTTTGCAGATCTGAACTTCATACATGGAAGGACAGCCGAAAATGATCAAAAGGTTTTGAAATGAAGTTCTGCGGTCTTGGAGATTTCTAAACTCTACCTAGTCATTTTAGGGTTTTTAACTTTATATGCATCCCACGTGATTGCATTTATTGTGATTTGTCTTTTCCTATTGAACAATGTGCCCTTTCTTTTCAAACCTTTAGTGGAAAAGTCAAGGATAAGATTAATACAGAGTATTATTTTTTTATAATTTTATATAAATAATCTGAAATCTTTACTTTCTCACCGGTTTAGTCCTGGTTCAACTCCGGTTTGACTCCGGTCTGACCCACTAACCCTTAACCCAGTACCTCGACCGGTTCAGTGACCGGTCCGGTTTTAATAACCTTGGGTGTGAGTGTGTGACGTACCAGGTAGTAAAAGGAAGAATTTTTTTTATATAAGCAGAAAAGAAGAATTTGGTGGAGAAGGTAGGTTAATTGAGGGTGGGGTGGAATGGTTATTGGGCCAAAAATAGATATAGGCTTGGTATTAATGTTGGTTATAAAATATTTTTATTATTAAAAAATCAGTATTTTTATCCATTTAATTATAGGGTTAATGTGCATTTTTGCCAACAAACAATTACTGTAAGAGCATCCAGCGCAAATATTTATTTATGGTACCTTAAATGCAAAAAAAACAATTACAAGGTACTAAAGATCACAATCCCGTCAGTTTAGCAAGTAACGGACGTTGTCGTAGTCTTCTTCTATGTTTATTCTGTTCAGCTACGGCTAACGGGTTCACGCTTGGCTCTAACAAGTGCAGCGGCCGAACTCGTAAATAATATCCAGCGCATCGGGGATGATAATCTGATTAAAAAAAAAGAAAAGGGATACTTTACTCCTTCATCTCTATTCGGGTTTCTTAGTTCTACGCCTCTCTTTCAATTTCCTCCAATTCTGGTTCTTGGTTCTTGGTCCTTGGCTCTTTTTCCCCGTATTTTAGGGCTTATCCCTTTAGAGCTATCATTCTTCTCCTCTTTATCTCCCCATGGAAGATGTAATGAACATTCCTCTCGATTCTCTCGACAAATCCCCTTCCTTGGCATCGCCATCCGCTCCTCCGGCTCCAGCTCCAGCAAGCGGCGCCCGGAGAAGGGATAGGGATTCCAGGATAGGAGGGATGATAGGGATTATGATCGAAATCGGAGAAGGTCGACGTGGTGATGGAGAGATTTTCCGATCTTGGGCCAGAGTTTCGGCGGAAAATCGTCCCAATTGGCTCTCGCATCCATTGCCTTAGATGCGTTGGTGAGTTGACTTGCCATGGACATTTGAGGGTATGATTACTGTGTTTGGGAAATTACAGAGAGACCAGAGCATTGACTCTTGAAGTCATGCTTTTTCTTATAAAAAACACTTGGAAAAACCTTAACGACCAAGTTAGAAGGGAACATTTGACCAAGTGAGAGAGTTGGAATAACAGTGGGAAAATGCCATTAAAATCAACACAAATCCGTCTCTTTAGCCCAGCATGAGTGTGTCTGTGTTGGAATAACAGTGGAAAAATGCCATTAAAATCAACACAGTCCGTCTCTTTAGCCTTGTATGATACAATTAGCAATCTGAGAAATTGCCAAGAACCAGAGAAGCTTATCGAAGAAGTCGAGAAACAGAGAATCAGCGAAAGAGATGGAAAAGTAAAGTTGAGAGAGAAGAGAGTAAAGTTGAGACTTGAGAGAGAGGAGAAATATTGGAAACTGACAAAAGTAAAGTACTCCCCTCTCCCATATATATGTAAACGTCCCTTACTTGCTAAAATGACGGGATTGTGAATTTTAGTACCTTGTAATTGTTTTTTGACATTTAAGGTACCATAAATAAATATTTGTGTTGGATGCTCTTACAGTAATTGTTTGTTGGCAAAAATGCACCTTAACCCTTAATTATATCATATTTTTTAATTAATACTGGTTCACTCCGGTCTGACCCACTGACCCATAACCCAGTACTTCCACCGGTTCAGTGACCGGTCCGGTCCGGTTTTCAGAACCTTGGTCTTGGATATACTATTAAATGTTATGTGAAAATTATATCTGGCTTGAGGAGCAGAAATTTCGATGAATAAGTATAGTTTTCTGTCATAGTTCTATACTTCTGTTGGCATGCGGTAATCAAAAAATAGATCATAAAATATTGGAGGTAATCGTTGATGCAAGTCCAATATTTGCTGCATAAATGGTAAGAATGATAAGACTTTGAGATTATGTGAACTGCTTTTCAAACTTTACAAGGATTTTTATTACCTCTTTAGAATGTGAAATGTGATCAAATATATACTTCATATCGATGACTTGGTATCTACTTAACCTTATTGAAATGGTAACGTTTCCACCTTATTGAAATGAGCCTTTGACCTTATAATTTAGTTTCTAGAATAATTGATCATGCATGGTAGAAATAGATGTAACACGTGTAAAGTTCCTGTTTAAACTTCTCAAAAATAAAAAGAAAACTAAGCAATACCTATTAATTTGTCATCTTTTTTTAATGTCCATTTATTTTTGCTCTTTTTCTGGCATACAGCATTTAATTTTCAGCTGTTCTATGAACATAATCTTACTACTTTTAAATTAAATATTTTCTGGGGTTAAGGTGTAAAAATAGACATGTGCTTTTTTCCGATGAGCGCCCAGTAGCAAATTCTTTTTTCAGGTGCAAAAGTAACTATGTGGTTACAAATTAGATGCAAAAATAGCGTTTGACCGTTAAGTTTGACTTTTGACCGTTAAGTTTGACTTTTTTTGCTGACTGGACGATGACGTGGCATTTCAAAGGTGCAAAAATAATTTTAGGATCTTGAAAAAATATTTCAGGTATTGATCGGTACTAAAAGGATACTGAAAAAAATATTTCAGGGTACTGATTGGTACTAAAAAACATAGTTACTTTTGCACCTGAAAAAAAACCTTTGCTACTGAGCGCTCCTCGGAGAAAAGCACATGACTATTTTTGCACCTTAACCCTATTTTCTATTTTCTGTGCCATGGTATTTATAGGAAAAGGGATTTACTGTGTCTTGATTTTCCAGGCCTTTACTCAGAGCTTGGCCACTAGCAATTTAAAGCGTGATTGTACTAGCTGTAGCACGGGAAATTCCTACTCTTACTGCTGGTATTTGGTTTAGCATATGTTATGCTAACCCATACAAGCCCTGGTCCTATTGGTTCTGATAATCAACCAATTGGCGACGGAAAAGTGAAAACAACCTCATCACCAAGGGTGGAATCCACACTAAAAAGTCTCTTGAGACGGCCTCCAAGGCTTCCTCCTAGATCACCACCTGATTGTAAAGGTAGCAGTAATAATATTGGTCATGTAAATCAAGATGTGGAATCAGTGTGCTAGGCAAAAGAAGTCAAGGATGCTTTTATTCATGCATGGTCCGGCTATAAAAATTATGCTATGGGTTTTTATGAACTTATGCCACTCAGCCATCATGGAGTTGATGCCCTTGATTCACCACGATAATGGGTATTGATGAAGTTATTGCTGAAGCAGGATCCTGGGAAACGAATCAGTGAGAAGGGCCAACTAAATTTGTTTGAAACGTCAATTCGCGTTTTGGGAAGGCTTTTAAGTGCATTAGAGGTGGGGAGAAAGGAATGAACTTTACAAGTCCAACTTCTATTCCTAATATGTTTAAAATTTGTATATATTATTTAAATTTTTATTTGTTTAAATATTTTTATTTGAATATTTCTAAACGCATTTAATTAAATATTCAATTATTGAAGGAATTAATATTAAAGAATTACTTAAAATTTCATCCCAATGTGTTAAAAAAATTAAGAAAATAAATATTTGCAAAAATATGAAAAATTAAGGAAAAGGAAAAATTCTGAAATAATTAAAAATAGTTTTAGCCAAAATTAGGGATATAGAATTAGGAAAGGTAAATTAGTAAAGAATATTTTTAACGATTAACATTAACAGTTTAGCCTCAAATGTAAGTTTTCAAAATAGAAGGACTACATGTGTAATTAAGGCAAAATATAAGTGAAGTTAGAATATTTTACTCAGAAATGAAAGTAGAAGTTTTCAACATTTTATTTTTTAATTACAATAAATTCCACTTCCAAATTAATTTCAGCCCTCTTTCTATCTGTACATGACAATTTCTAATATGAGACTTCTAGAAACAATATTCAACATGATCAAAAAGACGAATAATAAAAGGGATCAAAGACTCCTTTTAAAAAGTTACTTGTATGTGGATTGTAGAACATGTGAGTACTATATCATATGATATAAGGTGTAGGTTGCACAATCACCCCGTTCTTTTGAGACCTCTTCTCTATCCAAATTAATATAAAAGAAGACATTAATTTTGAAACAGCCATGTGTGTGAAGCTCACTATGTTCTTGTTGATGTTCTTGTTCGTGACAACAATGCATTAATTAGATATGCTATAGGTACAAATACAGGAGTGGTGGTGATGGTTGGAAGCCTCACGGCATAACAGATTAACAGTCTCTGGCAATTTCTCTGAATCTGCCTACTTTTTTTTCCTTACTTTCATTCCTAATCACGCATGGTATGGCTTCAATTTTTGTAACACCACTTCTTCTTCTTCACCTTCCTCTGCATCTGCTTGGTGCAACTCTCTGGTTTTTGATGTATGTGGGGGAGCATGGAAGAGGAATTAATTATGATTTTATTATTATTAATTAGGTTATCCACTGAGGATATTTATCCATTGGAATTAGGATTTATTTATTTAATATGGGTAATTTATCAATAAAATAGGATATCTAGTATCCTAAGATTTTATTTAATATTTATATTTCAATTTCAATTATTATTTTATAAATGCAACTCTCTAGTTTTAATGTATGCTAATCTGTTTGAGATACAGATCTCCTTCATTTGTAGCATCAATCAGAAGTTAAAGGGCTGAGAAATGAGAATAATGACGGTTTATTATTGTTTATGAAGTTTCTCCTATTAGAATTTTAGATACACGTATATGTTATTCTATCAAAATAGCTCATCTTTCTTATATTATATACTTTTAATATTTTCTTGAACTAATGTCGATACAGAAGTGTTTCAAAAGAAATGACAGAAAGGAGTCTTCAGATGGGACTCCTACGCGTGCTGCTTGTCCTTCTTCTCGATTCTCGGTCCACCCGATCCTGAAGCTAAGTTAAGAGCTGAGATCCGATGCATCCGGACCTCAGGTAACGGTTAATCTCATATTTACATACACAACATATGCATTACATACATTCACATCACTAACAACATAAGTATCACATACAGCAAGCGCATCCCAATAGCACATAAGCCCCCAGGCAGATGTGTGGCCCTTAGCAACGTATTCTAAGAGCACATAAAATGTGTGGCCCTTAGCAACGTTTGGCCCATAGCAGTCGAATCCCAATAGCACATATAATGTGTGGCCCTTAGCAAACGTGAACATATCAACAGTACATAACATATCACAGAGCAATCAACTACCACATACACTACACATAGCACATACATGCATACCATAAATATCGAGTTAGTGTTACGATGCGCGGACGTACTTACACCACATATACACATACAATAAACATAACACATATACGCATACCATAAACACAAGAGTTAAGGTTACCAGTACGCGAACGTACCTTCGTTGACGTTTTACGATAATTCGGCACGATGGTTGGTCAAAATGTAATCAGGGATATCCTATCAACATAACAACGTATTTGTTAAGGATCTATCATTACGACGGACATTTTTAGTCAAAATGACCATTTTACCCCTGACCCCCTAATTGGCGGAATTTCGCCAGCACTTCGTTACTCTTACAAAATTTTCTTTGCTTATGCTTAAGTAATTAGCCCAATATTACTTAATTACTTAATTATCACAAGTTGATAATTTTCTTACTTGGAACACCTCATTACCTTCATACTCTTGCATTAACATTAGCATTTCCATGCCTCCTACATTATTCGATAATTTACAAGGGTATTATGGTCTTTTATTACTTTACTGGACATTCTTATACAGTTTCTCCAAGTTTGTAATTTAATAAATTACCTAAATTAGGGACACTATCCTTCCCTATTTTAAATATATTTTTACTTGCCTCTTTTATAGCTTTCACGGGTATTTATCACCCATAATGTTTTTAGGGACCTACTTGCAAATTTTCAATTGTTTTAGGGACCTATTTGCAATTTATCTAATTTCAAGAGAAATTACCCTGACAACAAGGTAAACTCAATACAAGGTGTTCGAGACCTCATATTCACATATTTTCAATAGGTATATTTCCCATTTTTCTATATTTACCCTAAGTGTGATTTTAGGGTATTACAACTAATCAATATGAGACTTCCTTATATGATAATGTCCCATAACTCTTAAAAAATCAGAGTGCTTATGGCAAGAAATTATATATAGGGTTTAATGTTTCTGCATTTACTGCAGAAACTTTTTTTCTGCAGCACTCACATAAAAGTGAGTGGGTCCCACTAATATTTTCTCTCTAATCTCTTTACAATGGGATCCACTCACTTTTATATGAGTGTTGCAGAAAAAAAGTTTCTGCAGTAAATGCAGAAATATTAAACCCTTATATATATACACTTTTTTGTCATTAATATATAAGACATATTTATCTAATTTGATTATATTAAGGAAGTTAATTAAATTAGTTATTATGATGTGTATTTTCTAAAATACCTTAGTCGTCTTTTTTAATTCATTCATTACCTCTCCTCTTTGATGGTTGTTGAAAAAACATCAATAATGGTAAATTAGGAAAAGATTGATAATATGTAAACTATGTCTTATCATCTTATGCAATATTTAGAATCGGGCTAAGATCAACTCCCCAAGTATGTATCATGTTCGTGAAGGACCACCAGATGTGGCAGGTGACCGAAGAGAAGACCAACGATGGAAAAATCAAAAGCAAAAAAAATTGGCTTATGGTTTAAGCTGTTTTTTTTTTTTTTTATAAAAACCCAATTTAAAAAAAAAAAAAAACTATCTCAAACATCTTCAAAAAATCAAAATCACCCCTAAACAATTCTCGACATCAAAAAGTTAAATTTGGGATGGCGTTTCCTAAGTCCATTGTTGGATAAAGGATTGTGGGCTGATGCAAATAAAGGTTGGGGGCAGTATGAAAGATTGAAAGGGAAAAGTTCAGGGGGTAGTGATAGTGTCAGGTTATTTGGATCTTCACAGGTTGTTATTCTATAAAGTGACAAAGAAGGTGTTTATATGTGGCAACATGATATGTGGTGTTAAATTGAAACATGAAGTCATGCCATTGGAAGAGATAGAAGAATTGAGAATGGGGGCACAATTATTGAGTTTACTTCCATTTGTGAGGAAAGTTAAATGGTTAGAGGGTCTAATTGAGTTTTGGGCATGATTTCAACCAACATTTTAACTATGCTTATGATTATTATGACTTTAGTGATGTTGATGAGGAGGAGAGGGGTGATAAAGGAGAAATGATGAATGAACATCAAGTGGTGACCATGTCATTAATGGTAGATGACGGAGAGGATGATGTGTTAATAGAAGATTGTTACAGTAAGAGTGTTAGATTCACAAGAGTTCCCAACAACATCACTCGCTGGTCATTATTGAAGGAATTGACATTAAAACCACTTTCACTCTCTAATGAATATTGCAAAAGGATTAAACCTCGCTTAGACCTAACACTCTCTCCCCCCGACATTATTTCACCATCCACTTTACATATGACTTATCTCAGTATTATTTATGACTTGGACCGGATCCAACAACATGACTATATATCTATCTCACGTAACAAAATTTTAAAAATTGCATTGCTACATTATGGGGAGCAACAAAATAAATTTTCATTTAATAATAGACAAAGCATGTGAATTGCCACTCAATATTGTTTTTTAAAGATATATGACATCATTGCTTTATTGAGAAATTTGTTTGAAAATTTTTCATCACAAAATTTATTTTACAAAAATATCTAAAAATTCATTTCTATGATCAAGTATAACTTATTTCCAGTAGGGGTTACTTTTTAAAACTTATGAAAAAAAAATATCTTCAAGTATGTGCAAATTTCTTTTATTCTTCAACTGACTAAAGATAAGTTATGCACAACTAAAAAAATCACACCCACTAAAAGTATGTGCACCAAGTTCTTAAAAAAAATGAATAGTAAAATAGGTAATGTATTATTTGGAAAACATTTACAATACTAAAGTACTTAAATTTTTTAGGAAAATTTGGGGAAAAGTCTAATGAAAATTTAATTGGTGAAAATGATCTAAATAAGATATTGTCATGATTTTTATATTAAAAATATTAAGTAATTCTCTTCAATTAAATTTCTCATAAACCTAAATTAGAGTATTGTATGATTATTAAGTTTCAAGTGAAGTTATATTTAGGACACAAAATTTCATCTATAAGGATTTATAATAAGGACTTTAATAGTATTTCAATCAAAAAAGTGGGACCAACATTTTTCTTTCATATGCTACTTTTTTCTCTCAATGGCGGAAAAGTTAAAAGCAAGAAATTTTGGCTCATGGTTTAAGCTGCTTTGGTTTTTTTTTTTTTTAAACCCCCAATTTTAAAAAAAAAAAACTATCAAAAAACATCTTCAAAAAACCAAAATCACCCCTAAACACATTTTCACGTCAAAAATTTATATTTGGGATGGTGTTTCCTAGGTCCCTTGCTTGATATCTGATTATAATTTCTTGGAAAAAGTTGACTGAAAATACCATGGAAAATTCCTGCATTACAATAATTTGCATGTAATGGATGAAAATAGTTTTCGATGTTTCCTTAGTGGAGTTAATATGGACAAGAGGGAGTATGTTATCGATATTGGAGGGTAAGGTGCTTTAAAAAATATTAGATAAGTGATTTACTTTCATACTAAATATAAAACTAAAATCTATTTTATCTTTTAAATTTATAATTAAAGGTAAGTTGTACATAAAATTATACTAAGATAAGTTACGCCTAGATCTTTAACAAATTTCAAGTAAATTTGAATAATATTTTTTTCTGCCAATTATACTTTAGTTTATGGTAAATTATTCTAGTATTCATGAGCTGTATTGGCAACACCGAGTAACTTTTCCAAAAGCTATGCAAAGCGTACGATGATGAAGCAGGGCATTGCTCCCGGAAAGAGGAATAAAAGAGTACTGAAACAAAATATAAATATGGGAGTGAGGCATTTGTTTATATATCACTGAATCTGAAGAGATTGTTTGAACAGAAAGCAAGTCTCTGCAAATTCTAAGTCTTCGTTTGAAGAGGAGGAAGCCTGTACATAGATCCCAAAGCTGACATTTTTGCCATATTTGTGAACTATCTTCACTTCCAGGTTCATATACAATTAGTTTCTTCTCTTTTTCATTCATCCACTTGCTCTATCTCATCGATTCACTGTTTTGAGAGCTTTTTTATCTGAGTTTTGCAGGGTTTGTTCACTGAAATTTTTTTCACATACTCTATTAGTACCACGTTATGTTAACACCATCAAATAAAAATAGAACAATTCATATCATTTTAATCCTAGTTGACTAATAACTCATTTAAAAAAAAATCAAATTTCATCTTGTTTTTGAGAAAAACCATTTTAATTTGAAAAAAAAAAAAAAACTAAAACAAAATGATCAACAAATACTTTTCTTTAAAACAAGATAAAATTTGAATTTTTCAGTTAAGTTATCAATCAACTAGGATTAGAATGATATGTGTTATTTTCTTTTTATTGGACAGAGTTATCAATCAACTAGGATTGTGGGATTTGTGTACTCATGGGTTGGATCCCAAGGAAACTGCTCAAAGTGATCTTCCGGCTCCGGTTGGTTTATAGCCTCATCAGGATTTGGCAGTGGATTGTATCCCGGTATGTTGTTATAGTAGTCACTCGGGGCTTCAGGATCAGTTTCTTCAGGAGTAGGATGATTTCCGAGCTCCATATCATTTAGCAGGCTTTCGTCAGATATTTGGATTGGGTGAGTCATGAAGGCGACGACTTATGGCATACCCACGAAGACTAGCCTTGCCTTCGGCACCAAACTGTTCGTGGTAACATAGTTAAATACTTGCCAGAAAGTTTTGCTCTGATACCAAAATGTAACATCCCAATTTGAAACGCGGATTTTTTTTTTCAATCAGAGTCGAGCAATGGAGCGAAAGAGTAATTGATCATAACAAAACATCAACCATTGTGTAACATTGTATTGATTACAGTAATCCTAGGGTTTGGAAAGTAAACAACAGAAAGAAACAGAAAACGGAAAGATAGATAGGTCTCGGCTTCACGTCTCTGCCGCTTGCCTCGATCTTCGATCCGTATTCCCCGGATCTCGAAGCTATAGCCGAGATTCAATTCACCGCATTGAATCTCGGGTAACGGTTAACCTCAAGCCCAAATAACACAAGATATTGCCAACGAGATATTCTAGAGCTAATACAACAAGTATATCATAAGCATACAACAGATGCATGATCATTATGCCGACAAAACATAAGCACAAAGCAATATGTAAAGCCCCATAAGGTAAACAATAACAACAACGGCTGCACTATTCACCGGTGCCACGATACTCACTCGTGTCCTCGCGCTAGGAAAACATAACGGTATTACAAGACATAACCCGTATAAAGCTGTGCGTATAACGGTCTACGAACATATCTTAGACATATAAGCATTTAAGCAGCACAAGATTAGTGTTACGAGACGCGTCCGTACCTTCGTTGATGTACGTAGATGTTTCGGCGGAATCGTACTTTCGACGGAAAACGGTTTGTCCGACAATGACACGTTGGACAGCGTAACGACATCAATTTAGGATTTCTGACGTCCTATAAGAGTAATATCACTTTTATTAGTGATTTGATACTAAATCTGGCATTTTAGGTAAAAATTACCATTTTGCCCTTCTACCCCTAATTGGCGGAATTTCGCCAGCACTACGCTACTTTAACTACCAATTTTCGGGGACTCAATCCCTACCAAGTTTTACCTCTTTAGGCATCTTTCAATGCAATTAGGCCTAAAACAATAGTAGGAATCTCACTCCCTACTTACTAAATCTATCTAACAATTCTACTAACTACCTAACTAAAAAGCTAAAGACCGAAGGACTTACCCGTTGAGGACTTCTGCAGAACTTTTCCCAGAGCTTCTCTCTCTACTTTCTCCCTCTAGATTTCGGCCAAGGAAGAAGTGAAAATGGTGTGAAGAAATATGAAGACCATGGCTACCTATTTATAGAAAAACCTAAGGACCTAAATGTCATTTTCCAAATTGATCATAACCATGGAAAATCAACACAAAAATGGTGTTTAATCCTTGTCCATGGAAGCATGCTGGTCGACATTCAAGGCTGAGGTGGCAGCCTCCAATTGGTCCAAAAATTGATGACACATGCCACTTTATACCCGGTCTAATAGAATTTCCCCGATCGGTACTCGATTCGCGTGATTTCGGAGAAATCTCAAACTTCTAAATTCATAACTCTGAAGATCTTCTCTTCCTCATCAATAATATCTAATTTAACTTAGATTTCGGTATCTTACAGGGTTCCAACAGTCCAGTTGAAGTTTTCTCGAAAAACGTGTCCGAACGCGTCCGGTTTCAGAACGCATTTCTGGAATCATCAACTTCTTCAGAAAAATTCACTGATTCCAAATATGTCCAGATAAATTCAAACTCATGCCTAGATGTTGAGTTAGAATTTATTTTCTTCATATCCAAAAATGTGCCTATCTACATTTTTCCCTATTTTGTTTTATTAGGAAAATGCACAACCTAGCCTCGAATTAACTTCCGGAAGAGTCTAACGGAAGATAAAATTCCACTGATCAATATTTTACCCTGACTTTGGAAATCCCACTCCAAGATCTCTAGATAGGATCCGTTTCCTAATTTCTAAATTACTATTCATAATATTTCACTTTAATTAATTTTATAATATTAAAATAATTGCAAGTTGTAAGAATTTATTTTTCATTCATTTTTTTTCCTTTCTTGGGGAACATTTCGGCTGGCCCTTCTTTTATTTTTAATAAATATTTATTTTTTAATTAATTAATTATTTATTTATTTATTTATTTACTCTTTCCAAAAATTTTCACAAAAATCCCTAATTGGTCCATTCTTGTATTTAGGCCTAAAAATACCTAAACTCAACTATTTTTCTCCTAAATTTCCAATTAATTAGTAAACATGTTTTTACTAATTTTAAAACAAAAACCACTAATTTTAGGGTTTTACATAATTACTTGTGAATTTTCTTTGCTTATGGTTAAGTAATTAGCCCAAAATTACTTAATTACTTAATTATCACAAGTTGATAATTTTCCTACTTAGAATACCTTATTTCCTTTATACTCTTGCATTAATATTAGAATTTCCATGCCTCTTGCATTATTCTATAATTTGCGATGGTATTATGGTCTTTTTCTTACTTTTTGGATATTCTTATACAATTTCTCCAAGTTCATAATTTATTAAATTACCATAATTAGAGATAACATATTCTCCTAATTCACTTGGTCATTTTACTGCCTTTTCGGATTTTTCATAAATTTTCTAAGTTATTTATGTCCCTTAGGGGTATTTTCGTCATTTTGGCACTTTGGCCCTTAAATTCCCTGATTTCCTACAGAATTTAACTTAGAATAATAGGCTAAATTCTCACAAGTCTGGAGACATTAATTTCACTTATCAGAAATATCCATTTTATTCATAATATTCCAGATAATAAAATCCGGGTATTACAGGACTCTTCATTTTTTTTTTTTTGACATTTCATTCTTTTGAAGGATCAGAACTCTTTGGTTTGATTTCTGAAGCCGTAACTATCATCAACGTAATTATAAAAATTGTAAAAATGAAAAGATATATAAAACTTCGACAAAACAAAAAAAGATACTCCCTCTGGTCCTAATTATAGGAGTAAATTTTGAAGTTGGTTTTGGTCCTAATTATAAGAGCAAGTTTTAACTTTTGTCAATTTTTTCCTATAATACCCCTATTTATACTTATTATTAAGAGCATTTATATATATGTGTGTGTACATATATATGTATATCTGTGTTTATGTGTGTCAATATATATATGTAGATATATATATATATGTGTGTGTGTGTGCGCGCGCGCGCGTGTGTCTATGTATGTATGTGTGTGTGTGTGTGTGTGTGTGTGTGTGTGTGTGTGTGTGTGTGTGTGTGTGTGTGTGTGTGTGTGTGTGTGTGTGTGTGTGTGTGTGTGTGTGTGTGTGTGTGTGTGTGTGTGTGTGTGTGTGTGTGTGTGTGTGTGTGTGTGTGTGTGTGTGTGTGTGTGTGTAGATA
The DNA here is from genome assembly GCA_025563575.1 of Acacia pycnantha. NCBI lineage: Eukaryota > Viridiplantae > Streptophyta > Magnoliopsida > Fabales > Fabaceae > Acacia > Acacia pycnantha. Next base: position 9,917,685 of record JAMWYP010000003.1, on the reverse strand, counting down.
TATGGGTGTGTGTCTCTATGTATGTAGATAGATCTATATGTATACACATATACACACACATATATGTTTATATAGCAATGCCATTATTTCAATTAAAAAGCATGTGGAAAGGAAATTAGATCTATATGTATACACATGGCTATATAAAAAGCAACTAATATACATATATACTAAACTAATATGTCATGGATGTCTAATGTAAGACAAATTAGATACACTTATAATTAGGGCAACTTGTATCATTTTAAATTTAAGGTTAAGGTGAAAATATACATATGTGCTTTTGTCGGAGGAGCGTCCAGTAACAAATACTTTTTTTAGGTGCAAAAGTGACTATGTGGTTACAAAATAGGAGCAAAAGTCACATTGACCGTTAAGGGGTGAATGTTGACCGTTAAGTTTGAATGTTTGACTTAAACATATGACGTGGACGCTGACTGGGTGTGTGTTGCAAACAAGTGGCAGCTGATTAATGGATGACTTGGAAAAAGAATATGTTTTTTGACTTATCTTTCTGGAAAATAATTAATTAATTTATCTAAATTGATTAATTACTAAAATCTAACATAACACACATGGCAAATCAGGGAATCCAAATCCAAAAACCCTAAATCGATTAAAATCCAAAAACTAAATAAATAAAAAATGAAGCTCAAAATCCCTAACACTTTATCGAAATCAAACACAACACTTATCGGGCAAATTGGGGAACGAAGAACTGGAGAAAACCTAAATGCTAGGGTTGACGACGCAAGAGTAACCAGATGAAATCCTAGGGTTGAGGACGCGCAGAGTAAGCAGAAGAAGGGATTAGGACGAAATTGTTATGGTAGGGTTTAATCTTCGCGTGTCGGAGTGAGGGAGTGAAAGGAAGAAGGGAAAAGCTGAGTCGCAGCGACCATACCGACGACGTTCACAGCGACGATAAAGAATAAGGGAAATCAAGAGAGTGAGGCAGTGGAAAAGCTGATTTGCATGTGAGTGGGAATCTTTGAAAAGAACGTCTTGGCGGCGAAGCGACAAAAAGTTGATCCAGGTAAGCAACGATTGGGACCCATATGTTTCTGCTTGTTTGTTTGCTTTCGGTTATGGTGAAATGGCATGGAGGCCCCTAATATAATATGTATTATGTACTGTGTAGGTATTATGGCATCGAAAGGAAAGGATAAAGTGGTAATCGACAATCAAGAGACAAACATGGGCCAAAGGTCAGTACAAAGTTTGCTTGAAAAGTATGAATCTACAATAAAGGGATGGGAAGAAACTAAGACTAGGTTGCGGGAGGGCATAAGTCTGTAAAAGAAAGTATTTTAAATGATGTTGGGGGTGAGGAAAGTCACAATACAGTGAGAAAGGATGCTGAAAAAACAGTAGATGAGAGCACACAACCAGGAAATGTGGAAGGTCTGATTGAGGAAAGGGAATGGTTTGATGATTATGATAATTATGATGACATAGAGTTCCTTGGTGCTGACGTGAATGATGTAAATGAAGAAATAGATAGAGTTAACCAAGTTGGTTGTGATAACATAAATGAAAAAGGGAAAGGAATTTTCTACGCTGAAGAGGATGATGAAGAGGGGCGTCTTAGTGATGAATATTGTAATAGGTCTGCTGATGATGATAGTTATGACGGCACTTATGTGGGGCTAAGTTCTAGTTCAGATACGGAGGAAAGTGTTGATAGAGTTATTTGGAACAAATGTGGTTGCAAATTGGTTAAAGTGGAATGTAAACAGCTAGGTTTCCTTCTGTGTGACCCAATACTTTGTCACTTTTTCGTGAAGTGCACCAGCTTTTGTCAATACATTGGTTCTGTTACATATTTGATGAATGGTCATTGTGGTGCTGCTACAACAACTTGTGCGATGCATGTTTGTGAGCAATACTAAATGTTTGTGTTCTTATGGATTATTCTTTTGTTGTCATTCCCATTCTCAACAGCTATACTGTAAGCAATTGTCAATATCTTATTTTCATCATACAGGATTGAAGTTGAAGGACCTTTGTTCACTCAATTTGTGTCTAATTTCAATTTCATTCCCATGAGTGAACAAAAGTCCTTCATTGTCAAATCTGGGCTTTTTAGTTTTGTTGAGTTCTCTTTAACATATCACAGACGCTGGTTTGGAACTTGTGAGAAGTGTCTTTCCCAATCGCAAGCTCCCCATGTTGTCTTTGGACGCACCCGGACCACAAGTCTATAATATATCCACCCCATATGCTTTATATTCCCACTTTTTTTTTCTTACAACAATTAGACCTCTACTTAGCATTATAGTAAGTCTTGTAACTTAAGAAGCACTTATTGAATTACATACTCCCCAGTCTAAAAAAATGATTGAACTAAACAAGACATAAACAATACAATGGTCAATCAACTTAATACCTGTTGTATTCATTCCACATTACAATGGCCAGGATTGAACTAAACAACACATAAACAATACATTCCACCATTTAACAATGGTCTAATCCCTAACACTAACAACTAAAATACATATAAACTTTTACATATTAACAATGGTCTAATCCCTAACACTAACAACTAACATAAACCCTTACAATTTCATTACCACCAACACAACCCAAGTTAGTAACAAAGTTGCTAATGCAAGTTTCAACTTCAATTGCACCTTCTTCACTTCACTTTCTTTCACTTCATATCCAACTTTCAGTCCTCGGACATGCATTCCCTCTTCGAAGATGATTGTTCTCCTCATATAACTTGTCTATGTCTGTGAGTAAATCTTTGATAACTGCATTTTCTCTATCCCCAAACACACCATCGTGCCATTCGAAATATCCACAACCTCCATCCATCATTCAACAAATAACCCACCGTTAAAATTCATGCACTCATCCCATTTCAATTAATTCCAAATCAACCAAATCTTACCTGGTAGTAATTCCGGCAACCATAAAACCTCCTACCTGGGTTTCCTTCCGACCAAGACGTCCATCAGGAGCCAACAAATTGTGATGGCAATAACGAATGGGACCTTCATAGTGCTCCTCACGACTGTGGCGTCTTAGGAAAACTACTTTCCTTCGCAATTTCTGGGTTCTCCCCCTGCTCGATGTTGAAGACGACTGCATCGAGCTCCCACTCGATTCCTCGTTCCTCACACCTCGGATCATGGTCGACGCTGTTCTCCATCAAAGTTGCAGACAACAATCGGGGTTGCAAGAAAGAAGCTAAGTCGCCTTCGTTTATTCGTAGCTCAGCAATCTGGTTTGGAGTTAAAGAGTGGTGTATCATGAATCTGCTATATCGATGAGCAATGGAGGTTGAACCTGGGATTTAGGTTTTCTCCAGTTCTTCGTTTGCCCGATAAAGTGTTAGGGATTTTGAGCTTCATTTTTTATTTATTTAGTTTTTGGATTTTAATCGATTTAGGGTTTTGGATTTGGATTCCCGATTTTCCATGTGTGTTATGTTAGATTTTAGTAATTAATCAATTTAGATAAATTAATTAATTATTTTCCGAACAGATAAGTCAAAAAAACATATTCTTTTCCAAGTCATCCATTAATCACCGCCACTTGTCTACAACACATACCCAGCCAGCGTCCACGTCATATGTTTAAGTCAAACATTCAAACTTAACGGTCAACATCCACCCCCTTAACGGTCAATGTGACTTTTGCTCATATTTTGTAACCACATAGTCACTTTTGTACCAAAAAAAAGTATTTGCTACTGGACGCTCCTTCGACAAAAACACATGTGTATTTTTGCACCTTAACCCTTAAATTTATATATGGACATTTTAGAAAAATGAGTAAAATTAACTAATTTAACTCCTCTCCTTAATTCTTTCAAAATCGGTTAAATTGCTTTTATAATTAGGACCGGAGAAAGTATATAAAACTATAAATTCTTTTCTCCGCCATCCGATGAAAAGCCTAGTTGACTACTAATAATATTTTGTTGCTCAGTCTTGCGAATATATCCTCTCACGCGTTTTTATTATAATTAAAAACTAGTTATTGATTTTCTTATCCCCAGACTTATTAATATTTTAGTAGGAGTATTACATCATATCAGTGCCCACTAATTTATTAACTTCAACTTGGTTGGGCCTGCCTTTGGAGTTATCCCCACCCGATCATCTCAGAAAGAGGAATTAGAGACTGAAACTGAAATGTTTGAGGAGAAAGCTAAGCCTGCACATTACCTTTGATTGTGAGAGCTATTTCTTTTTCGCTTCCATACTTATCGATCCAGGTTATTTCTTCTCTTTTGCTTGATTTATCCCATGGATCCATTATGCTTTTTCTGTTTTGGCTTCATTTTTCACAGAAAAATTATGGAAAAAGACTTTTATGTTTTTACCTCTGAAAACCAAAGTCCCATAACCTTCAAAGATATGGCTGGACTTAATCTATTGACTTAAATCTTCATTTATTTTAAGAACTGTTTGGAAGAGGAGGAAGTCTCTGCAGATCCCAAACCTGACATTTTTGCGATCTTTGTGAACTATATTCCCTTCATATATCCAGGTTCATGCTTACTTTCTTCTCTTTTTTTATTCCACTTGCTTCATCCCTTCTATTTACAGTTTTGGGAGATTTTTATCTGAGTTTTTAGAGTTCGTGTGCAGGAAAAAAATCTGCAACTATCTGAGGTAGCTAACTTTCTCTGTTTTCATCCTTTTTTTCCCTTTGTCTCAAATCAATCATTGTCAAGTTTTTATTTACCTCATAAACCTTTGAATCCTTTGTAGCTTTTATAGATAATCAACAATTTTTCAAATATATTGTTAAATGCACTTGTCCACAAGTTGAACCCATTATACTATTTTGTGTGGATGATGGTGTGCTTAGTTATGCATAAGACTGTTTCGGTGAGGTAAAGTCTATTTGGTTTAAATTTTAACTAGGTTATCTTTTTAGTAGTTTTTTTGTTATTTATTATTCATGCTATTCAAATTTTTTATTAAATTGTAACAAGTGAAAGGAAGTTATCTTATAATGATTTCTTATTTGCCAAACTGTCAACAATATTTTGCTACAAAAATAAAGAATCGAACATGTAATTATTGTTACGTCGCTCGCATCTTGTTGTGAGATGAAAGGGATGACAGGGAAAAAACCATGGTTCTTAGATTCGGACCGGATCGGTCGAACCGGATCGGGAACCGGTGAACCGGAGGGAGTAAACCGGTCCGGTTCGGGGGTCAAACCAGTTTGATTTCTTATTATTTTTTTAAATAAAAAAATATTAGATAAGTAATTTACTTTGATACTAAATATAAGACTAAAATCTATTTTATCGTTTAAATTTATAATTAAAGGTAAGTTGTACACAAAATTATACTAAAATAAGTTACGCCTAGATCTTTAACAAATTTCAAGTAAATTTGAATAATATTTTTTCTGCCAATTATACTTTAGTTTATGTTAAATTAAAATTATTCTAGTATTCATGAGCTGTTTTGGCAACACGGAATAACTTTTTCAAAAGCTGTGCAAAGCGTACGATGATGAAGCAGGGCATTGCTCCCGGAAAGAGGAATAAAAGAGTACTGAAACAAAATATAAATATGGGAGTGAGGCATTTGTTTATATATCACTGAATCTGAAGAGCTTGTTTGAAGAGAAAGCAAGTCTCTGCAAATTCTAAATCTTCCATTTTTCATTTTTGAGACCTTCAGACTTACGGCTGGACTTGATCTATTGACTCAAGTCTTCGTTTGAAGAGGAGGAAGTCTGTACAAGATCCCAAAACTGACATTTTTGTGATCTTTCTCAACTATCTTCCCTTCACTTCTAGATATACAATTACTTTCTTCTCTTTTAATCCATCCACTTGCTACATCCCATCAATTTACTGTTTTGAGAGCATTTTTATCTGGGTTTTTAGCGTTTGTTCAAGGAAAAAATTCTTACATTGTACTTGATTTATCCCATGGATCCATTATGCTTCTTCTGTTTTACCTTCATTTTTCACAGAAAAATTCTGCTAAAGATTTTTTTATGTTTTCTTCTAATCATTTGAAATTTTTTATACTTTTACCTCTAGAAAAACAAAGTCCCATAACCTTCAAAGATATGGCTGGACTTGATCTATTGACTTAAATCTAAATTTATTTTAAGAACTGTTTGGGAGAGGAGGAAGTCTCTGTAGATCCCAAAGCTGACCAAAAAAAGTAGTTTGATAATTAGTTCTTAGGTAAGTGTTTTGGGAAAAAAGTAGCAATGTGTTATAAAAAAGGGTGAAGGAGCAATTTTGCCAACCGACAATTAGGCCAGGAGCGCTGGGCACAAATAACTTTTAAAGGGACCAAAAAGGCCAACAAACAATTAAATGGGTGAAAAACGCACAATTCCGTCCATGAACATCTAACACCGTTTAAAGGCAATCGGGTGAAGGAGCAATTTTGCCAACCGACTATTAGGCTAGGAGCGCTGGGCACAAATAACTTTTAAAGGGACCAAAAATGCCAACAAACAATTAAATGGGTGAAAAACGCACAATTCCGTCCATGAACATCTAACACCATTTAAAGGCAATCCCATGTGGCATTTGGTATCCAGTGGTCCCTTCTTTTTGGTCAAAAGCCAGGTGGCTTTTTTTTTTTTTTGGGTGGAGAATCCCCAATCTGCATCAGGCACAAATGTCGGCAACTTCACCGTCGCCTCCGCCTTCAAATCCTTCGCGTTCACAATCTGGAGCTCTGACTTCCATGTCCTCTCGTCGAGCACGAATGCCACAATGTAACCCTCATCTTCTTCTCCGTCTTTGCCTTTCGTCGTGCATGAATATTACATTGTTCTGGCCAAAATCTATGAATTCATCCGTTCCCAAAGTACAGAAAACAAAAAAAACAATGTTAGACGTACATCATTGTCGGAGCCGGTAAGGGGATTTCGACGCCGGCTTGAAGTAAATACTTTGGAAGCTTTGGTTTGGTTATTTCTTCGTTTGCCCGCAGATTGGGGATACTCCACCCAAAAACAAAAAAACAAAAAAGCCACCTGGCTTTTGACCAAAAAAGAAGGGACCAGCTGGACAGTCAAATGCCACATGGGATTGCCTTTAAACGGTGTTAGATGTTCATGGATGGAATTGTGCGTTTTTCACCCATTTAATTGTTTGTTGGCCTTTTTGGTCCATTTAAAAGTTATTTGTGCCCAGTGCTCCTGGCCTAATAGTCGGTTGGCAAAATCGCTCCTTCACCCGATTGCTTTTAAACGGTGTTAGATGTTCATGGACGGAATTGTGCGTTTTTCACCCATTTAATTGTTTGTTGGCCTTTTTGGTCCCTTTAAAAGTTATTTGTGCCCAACGCTCCTGGCCTAATAGTCGGTTGGCAAAATTGCTCATTCACCTTATAAAAAAATAAAAACAACTTTTAACAGCTTTGTTATTTTGAGTTTGGTGGAAATGGAATTTTATAAAAAAAACAAAAACAAAAACAAGAAGAAGCAAAACGCAAAGATAATTTATTTTGGGTTTGTTATTATTGTTAGTAGAGAATTGTTTATTGTTATTTATTAGTCATGCTATTCCAATTTTTATCAATATAATAAGATAGAAAGTAATTATAAAAAATAGGTTATCTTTTTCTTTCTTTGTTTTCTAAGTTGATTTTAAGAATAGATGAAGTGGGAAATCATACTCCCTTTTTTTGTTAATAAATTCATTACAAATATATTCTGCGAAATGTTTTTGTTAATTTTTTGTTTCTTCTAGTGTTGAATCTTGTCCCTGGCTACCTTACTGGCGCAAATCTAATAAACTTTTGCTTGCACTTTCTATGGCCTTAGTTTCAGCTTGCTGAAGGTTGAAGCTAGAAATTGCTATCACAACCATTGCTTTAATGATGCGCAGAGAAGCTTCACTGCTCCTATTGGGATTATCAATTTACAAAGCTATTAGATTCATATCTCGTTCGTTTAATGGTAACGAACCTGTTGCTGTTGATGATAGGTAATTACCTTCTTCTAAATAACCTCTTACTCTTTATTTTCTTGTTTGATTTGCTCCGATATATAATCCAATGTTTGTTGACGATTTGTTTCTATTCTATTTGTAGTTCTCCAGATGATGTGATTTTAACTCAAACGGCTTCTCCTCCTGCAACCAAGTATGATGTGTTCCTTAGCTTTAGAGGGGAAGACACTCGCTACAATTTTGCAAGTCATCTTTACAAAGGACTTGATGATGCAGGAATTCACACTTTTATGGATCATGAACTTGTCAAAGGAGAGCAAATCTCAGAAGTTCTTTTGAGAAAAATAGAGGAATCAGAAATATCAGTGATTATTTTCTCTGAGAATTATGCTTCTTCTACATGGTGTATGGATGAACTTGTTCACATATTAAAATGCAAGAAAAAATTTGGAAGGGACGTGATACCTATTTTCTATAACGTAGATCCTTCAAACATACGCAAACAAAATGAGAGTTTTGGAAAAGGATTTAATGTATTGAAGCAAAGATTTAAGGAGAACCCAAAAAAACTGCAAGAGTGGAGTGATGCTTTAATCCAAGCTGCAGGTCTATCTGGATGCAATTTCAACAATACCAGGTAGCTTAAAACATGTTATCTTTGTAGTTGATTTTGGGGATTTACTTAACTAATCTTTAGGATTCTAACAAATTATTGTGGTTTTTTGTTTTATTTTTATTTTCTATCTATTAAATATGCATTTTCTTTTGATTGACAGCTGTGCAAGACCTGAATTCAAACTTATTGAAGAGATTGTCAAAGACATTTCGAGTAAGTTGAACTACAATTCATCATATCATCTTGAAGGACTCGTTGGTATTTCTCCTCATATCAGAAATATTGAAAACCTTCTAATTGAGGCTCGCATTGTGGGAATATGTGGTATGGGTGGTGCTGGTAAGACCACACTTGCTAAAGCTATATTTCAAGTGTTGAGAGCTCAATTTGATGTTTTCTCCTTTATTGAAAATGTTAAGGAGCAATTAAAAAGAATTCGTTTGGATGAGTTACAACTAAATTTCCTCAAAGAAGTATTAAAAGATAAGGACATTAGCATCTATGACATCAAATCTACTTATGTGAAAAAGAGGCTTGGACGCAAAAAAATTCTTATCGTACTTGATGATGTGGACAATGCAATAATAGGTGAAGATTTAACGGAAGTGCTTTATTGGTGTGGGGAAGGAAGCAGAATTATTATCACATCAAGAGACAGGCGAGTGCTTCAAAATGCATATGAAAAGACTGAACCAAGATCCACCCAAGCAACATATGATGTTCCGGATTTGGATTTCCACGATGCCATTCATCTCTTTAGTTTGAAGGCTTTCAAGCAACATGAGCCATCTGAAGGTTACATGGAGTTATCAAAATCATTCGTGAAATATTGTCAAGGAAATCCATTAGCCTTGGTATTGTTGGGTTGCTTTCTCTATGGTAGAGAAAAAGAAGAGTGGGGAAGTGCTTTGGAAAAATTAGACAAAGATCCACCCAAGGATATTGTTGATGTTTTGAAGTATAGTTTTGATGGACTTGATGAGAAACAACAGAATGTGTTTCTTGACCTAGTATTCTTCAACAATGAAAGAGTTGATATTTCTTCAAACCTAAGAAGACAATTATATGACTCTTCTGCACCTATTGAGATAAGTATTCTTAGAGAGAAATCCCTTATCTCATTTGATCGTCGTGGTTGTGTTGTGATGCATGATCTTGTGAAGAAAATGGGCCTTAACATTGCCAGGAACCAATTAATCTCTGATGCTAATACCCCTATTCGACTAGGGCGACATGAAGACATTGCTGATTTTTTCAATCGTGGCAAGGTAATGACTTATTCTGTTTATTATTATTGTAATTGTTGTTATTATCATCATCTTCATTGTTAGAATCCTTGTGATATTTTGTTTGTCTACATATTTTTTATTCGTAAAAATCTTTGGTGGTAAGTGTCAACATTTATCTTGAAGTTTCTCTGTTTCATGTTCTTTAATTAGATATTCCTATAAGAGATCCTTTCTTGATTTAAATGACTAAATTTGCATTGAGGTGTAATTTATACATCCACCTAAATAGTAAATATAAATTAATGAGGACTATTGTCATATGTATTGTTCTAAAAGATAAAATTAGTCTACAACAATTGTTCATTAATTGATAAATACATTGATTAACAATATTGATTTTTATTTTACTAATTGGTATAGTGTGAAGGGGTATATGCATACGCTCGGATGAGCATACTCTTATAATAGTAAAGAACTTAATGTTATTTGAGGAATAAATTATATAAAAGTTGAAAAAAAATAAAACATATGGATAGGGAAGGAGGCACAATCTTTTGTTTATATAGTGCATGAGATTTGTAGGGATAGCGTTTTCTGATGTATTATTATAATTTTCCTGGTTGTTAGTCTCTAGTTATGTGTGCCTTGTTCTTTACATGAAGAGTAAAAATTATGTATGCCAAGTTTTTTAAATGAATATCTGCTTCAATATCTGCACATGCAATAGCATATAGGTATATGTATTAGTGTGTTTGTAAGTTGATGAGTTTTTAAAAATTAATTTATTATTAGGGAAATATGAATTTTAGATTTTTTTTAATAAAATGCACCATGTCATTATTAATTGGATATTTCTAATAGCATATATATTTAATTGTTCTATATTATATTTTTGGTCATTTTTTAGGTAATGATAATTGTTTTCCCTTGATTCGCTATTAATAGGCAATTGAGGCAATTTGATGCATGTCTTTGGACGTGAGCATGATGAAAAGTATGACATTGAGGGCTAGTATTTTTCGAAAGATACACAATTTAATGTTTCTTAAAATTTACAAGTCGATTGGAGAAAGCCTTCGATGTTGAATATTCGTGGAGTTTTGGATTATCTTTCAAAAGAACTGAGGATTTTGAGTTGGGAAGGATATCCACTACCATATGTGCCATTACAATTCGTGCGGAGAATCTTATTACACTAATTAAAATGTGTAATAGTAATATCCGACTGACTTTGGAAAGGAAATCAGGTACGTACCATAATTCATGTCATAATTTTTTTAATGGAGTGATTCAAAGATCTCATATATTTGAAACATTGACCAAGTAATGCACAATGCAAATATTTGCTTTACTACCTTTAAATTGAGGGTTTAGAGGAGTTGTACTATTTTTGGGGCAGGAAACGCAATCCATCTTTTAAATGCATTGACTTATTTCCATAATGAGCTCACATTTTTTGTTAATTGGCATGGGAGAAACTATTGATTAAATTATAGTTATGTGTCGTTATCTAATGTATTAAACTCTTTCCTTTTTCAGCATTTTCCAAATTTAGAGGAAATTGATTTATCATATTCAGAACATCTCACTACACTACTGGATCTCTCTCATGCCCCTAAGATTCAGGCGTTGAATCTTGATGGTTGTGTGAATTTGGCTCAAATTCATTCTTCAACTTTTCCGGGAAAGGTTGTTCAGTTAGGGATAATTGATTGTTGGCCAATGCAGATAAAGCTTGGGGCAAGTATAAAAGGGAGAAATTCAGGGTTAGTGACTGTGTCCATTTATTTGAATCTTCTCAATTTGTCATTCGACAAAGTTACAATGAAGGTATTCATATGTGGCAACATGATATGTGGTGTTAGATTCAAGCATGAGGTAATGCCATTGGAAGAGATAGAAGAATTGAGAAAGGTGGCACTAAGTTTAGGGTCTTTACTTCCATTTGTGAGGAAAGTTGAATGGTTTGAGGATCCAATTGAGTTTGGGCATGATTTGAACCAACATTATCAATATTCTTGTGATTATCGTGACCTTATGGGTACTGGCTTTCGTGATGTTGATAAGGAGGAAAGGGGTGATGGAGGAGAAATGATGAATGGACATCAAGCGGTGACGATGTCATTAATGGAAGATGACAAAGAGGAAGAGGATAATGTGTTGATGGAAGATTGGTCCAATAAAAGTGTTACATTCACAATAGTTCCCAATAGCATCACTCGCTAGTCGTTATTGAAGAATCTGAAACTTCCACTAAAATCACTTTCACTCTCTAATGAATATTGCAGAAAGATTAAACCTTGCTTAGATGTAACACTCTCTTTCCCCGACATTAATCCACATTTTCTGGGTCTCAATATTCAATATGACTTGGGCGTGTACCAAACTCCAGGCTCCATACATATTCTCAATAAATTATTTTTCTGTAGGCTTGAGAGTTGGCGTCCTAATTCTATTTATGGAATGTATTGTTTTGGAGGTGGGTTAATCGCAAATATTAAAAGGAAGCGGGGTGAGATAGAACAGGTGCCTGTGACATTGATTTTATGAAGGGGGTGATCACATCGTTAGTTATATTAATGAGTAATTGTACGGATATTATGATACTATTCACATCAGAATCAGATGAGCCAACAGTGACTGACAACTATTCATTTTCTAGAGCATGACAAGAGGCTCTCTCTCTCTTCGTGCAGGATATTCAATACAACCCCTCTTTCAAATATTTTTCTATAAATTAAATATTGTCAATCTTTTATATATATATATATATATATATATATATATATAGGTTTATCGTTTGTCATGTCACTGACATAAACCCCAAAACTACGTCGTTTTAGGAGTTAGGGGAATTAATGAATGGTAGTTTGGTAAAATTCATGTAATAAATACAAAAACAAAAATACCAAAATACTCTTCATTAATTCATTTAACTCTCAAAACGACGTCGTTTTGGGTTAAGGGAATTAATGAACTCCCAAAACGATGTAGTTTTGGGGTAACTTGACATAACCTTATGTCAAGTGACATAACAAAAGATAAACCCTATATATATATATATAGGGTCAAGGTGCAAAAATAGACATATGCTTTTGTCGGAGGAGCGTTCAGTAGCAAATACTTTTTTTTGGCGCAAAAGTAACTATGTGGTTACAAAAGTGGAGTAAAAATAGACATGCACCGTTAGTTGACCGTTAGTTTGACCAAAAACATTGACATGGATGCTGACTGAGCAAATTTTTATCCTACTTGGCAGTGAAAAAAGAAAGAAAAAAAAATCCACACCACTTCTCCATTCACCACCATCGTCCTTCCTTCCTTCTCCGTTCACCTTCTCCATTCACCACCATTCACCTTCGGATTCGATTTAATGTGGAAAAAAAAAAAAAAAACCACCATCGTCCTTCCTTCCTTCCTTCTCCATTCCTAAAACTCAAAAGCAATAATACAGATCAAAGATTCCTTCAAGAAACTAATAATACAAAAAAATCCCAGAATACTGATGCAAGAAAATCCCCCAACGATTTATGCAAGGAATCTTCCGATTATGCAAGAAAATCCCAGAACACTGATGCACTAGTCTCACCGATTATCCAAGAAAATCTGATTATGCAAGGAATTTTCATTCAGCTAGCTTTCCGTAACGAGCTACTAACTACGACTTTGCTTTCCAGATCCAGATGGTGGGGGGTTTCAGATCGAGATTGGGGGGGTGGCGGTCCAGATGGAGGAGGTGGGGGGCGGCGGAGGTCGAGGGGGTGGGGGGCCACGGAGATCGAGGAGGTGGGGGGTCGCGATCCAGATTGAGGAAGTGGGGGGGCGGCGGAGATCGAGGGGGTGGGGGGCAGCGGAGATCGAGGAGGTGGGGGCGGAGGTCCAGATTCTGGAGGTGGGGGGGCTCTGGTTCAGTGCGCTCTGGAGGTGGGGAAGAAGAACAGATCGTGGAGGTGGGGGGAGGGTGGTCTGGTTCAGTCTGCGCGATTTGGGGAAGAATGTCAAAATCTGAAATTATCTGGAGGGACTAACTTGAAACTTTTAAAAGTTCATGGAGGGACTAACTTGAAATTATCTGAAATGTGTCTGGGGCTGAACTGTAATTTATAACAACCCAGAAACCATCAACATCCACGTCATCATCCACATCATCATTTTCAGTACAAAAAAAGTCAACTAACGGTCAATGCTAATTTTGCTCCACTTTTGTAACCACATAGTTACTTTTGCGCCAAAAAAAAGTATTTGCTACTGGACGCTCCTCCGACAAAAGCACATATCTATTTTTGCACCTTGATCCTATATATATATATATAATTACTTCTGTTTTGTATATTAATTTTCACTTTTCCCTAATTTGATTTTAATTGTTGTTTATAATTACACACACCCACATATCTTGGGTGCGAATTGTTATGAATGAAACAATTTAATTTAACGTAAAATAAAATCACATTCAAAAAATGAATTGCACTCGGGTCGATCTATTTCTTTTTGATCAAAAATAAATATTTGAAGTCGTTTAGTGGTAGCAAAAGTAGGCTAAAATATAAACAGGGATTGATTCAGTTTTTTGGTTTAAAATTAGCGCGTAGATCTATCCCATGTAACAAAATTTAAAGAACAGTGTTCTCCTATTATAAATATTACTTTTCCGATCCTAATTATAAGACTTAGTTGACTTTTTTTGTTAAAGATTAAAAAAGCTAAATAAGTTATTTAATCATTTCATATGTTATGGATCTTTAAATTATATATTAGTTTATTAATAAAACTAATTAGTTTGAAGAAAAAAAAATATAAATACAAATACTCTAAAGAATTTGTTTTTTGTATACTTTAAAGTAATTTAATTACTCTTCTTTGTCCCTAAAAAAAAGTTAACTAAATTTTATAATTAAGACTGAAGGGAATATTATATCATGAATTTATAAATATGATATAGATTAAGAAATTCAAGCATGGTTAATTAGATCCACAGTTGTGGTGTAGAGAATCATACACGCGTTTCGAGCAAAAAAAAAAAATACACGCGTTTCAACCCATAAAAAAACAAATCATAAGACGCGTTAGTCTTTTTTTTTTTCGGCCAAACCGTTAGTCTTGAAGTTGAAGGTCGTCTCTCGCATTACTTCGCAGCAACGAACCCAGCCGGAGGACACACCACTCTCTCTCTCTCTAATATACTTCTCAGGCCCGTCAATGATCTGTAGTATTCTGCACGATCGCATTCTCCGCCCACAATTCTCTTCTTTTTCTAGTTTGATTCACTCTCCAACTCTCCTTCAGGTTTCGATCCATTTCCGAAAGCTTCAGGGTTGATTCGCTGAATCACTGAAGCCGAGCCCAGCTCAATGATCGGATCGGGCATGTCGAAGAGACTTCCCTACACGAATAAAGATGTTGACTATGACAACGCCAAGTTTCGCCACCGTTCATTCATTCAGGTACTTCCCGGAAATTAGATCTTAGCTGGTAAATCATCTGGAAAGTTAGTTATGTTACATTCGAAAGGGACCCATAATTTTGTTGATGATAGTTATATAGATTATGGTTGGATTCTGTATTGGTGGTATTTGTGTAATTTGCGGCAATAGGATTTCGATTGATGTCAATCTGGGTGGGTGGACAATAGTTTTCAAGTTTTGCAATGAAACCTGGTTAAAGACTCATTGTATTAATGCAGAATTTTCTCAATATTGTGATTTTGGTGCGCAAAATTATGTCTTTTAAGCTCAGCTGAGTTACTTGAAACTTGTGACTGATTGATGCCCACTAGCTTAAGCTTGCTGGCCTTATTGAAAATCTAATTATTGGTGCCATCCTAGGAGGGCGAAGGCGTGCATTTAAGTTACTGACGAGGAAGCGTCTTGTATCTTATTTTCCTTATTCTGTTTAGCCCTGATTTGTTTTGTTTTCTAGACTTGTCGTTGTTTTAGTTGATACATAAGAAACTTTGGTGCCACATGTAATGAAAATATAACCTACAGAATCATAGATTATTTTGTTCAATTAGGCTAGGTTCAAATTGGCTCACTATAGTTAAGTTTCTATTTTCTAGAGCTTTTAGGAACACTTATTGGACTAAGGTTGCTTAAATCCGTAACTCCATCTAAAACTTGGCATAGTGCATCCTTTTTTTTAATCTAAATATTAGTTTGTTTAATTTGATCTTTTGTGGATAACTTCTGATTCTGATTTTCATTGTTTTGTCAATGAAGATGTGATGCAATACGCACTCACACACACTTGCACAGATGTGAACAGAGTGATATGGGAGAGAGAGATAGAAACACAGGGAAAGAAAAAAGGGCAAACAGAACAGTGATTATGGGAGAGAGGATAGACAGAATGTTGGAGGGAGATTAAGCTCAGAAATGAAGAGGGGGATGAGACCTGAAGGAGGAGGAATGTGAATTACTTGAGGGGGATAGGAAGAAAGGGAGAAGAGACAGAAAATGAGGGGATACAGCGCAGCTAAACCATATCAAAATCCATTTCATTATCATCGAAGTCTGAGTACAAGTGCTGCCTAGCTGCTATTTATAAAGTGATATTTCCTTCAGGTGACACATGAAGGAAAACAAAATAATTTCCTAAGGTTTCCTCTCTATGACGAAAACACCCAGAATATTATATAATAGTTTCCCCTCTAGGATGGAAACATCCACAATATTATATAGGGTTAAGTACCAATTTTGCCCCTGAAGTACGCGCCCAGGAGCAATTTTGCCCCTTAAGTTTTCGGCGGAGCAATGTTGCCCTTGAAGTATCAAAACGGAGCAATGTTGCCCCTCCGTTACAAACCCTAACGGTCAATTAACGTTGACCGTTAGGGTTTTTAACGGAGGGGCAACATTTCTCCGTTTTTTATACTTCAGGGGCAACATTGCTACGTTACTAACGTTGACTGTTAGGGTTTCTAACGGAGGGGCAACATTGCTCCGTTTTGATACTTCAAGGGCAACATTGCTCCGTTTTGATACTTCAAGGGCAAAATTGCTCCGCCTAAAACTTAAGGGGCAAAATTGCTCCTGGACGCGTACTTCAGGGGTAAAATTGGTACTTAACCCTATTATATAATAAGGATAAAAAACAAATACCACTTGCAAGCTATAACACAATAAATAAAATAAAATATAAAAGTAAGCTAGGTTTCCTCAAAATATATTTATTCTTATATACCATCAAGATGTGTCTTGGATATAATATTAAATGTTATGTGAAAATTATTCTGGCATGAGGAGCAGAAATTTTGATGAATAAGTATAGTTTTCTGTCATAGTTCTATACTTCTATTGGCATGCAGTTATTAAAAAATATATCATAAAATATTGAAGGTAATCGTTGATGCAAATCCAATATTTGCTGCATAAATGGTAACAATGATAAGACTTTGAGATTAGGTAAACTGTTTTTCAAACTTTACAAGGATTTTTATTTTACCTCCTTAGAATGTGAAATGTGATCAAATATATACTTCATATTCATGACTTGGTATCTACTTAACCTGATTGAAATGGTAACGTCTCGACCTTATTTAAATGAGCCTTTGACCTTATAATTTAGTTTCTAGAATAATCGATCATGCATGGTAGAAATCGATGTAACACGTGTAAAGTTCCTGTTTAAACTTCTCAAAAATAAAAAAGAAAACTAAGCAATACCTATTAATTTGTCATTTTTTTTATGTCCATTTATTTTTGCACTTTTTCTGACATGCAACATTTATTTTTCAGCTGTTCTATGAACATAATCTTACTACTTTTAAATTAAATATTTTCTGTGCCATAGTATTTATAGGAAAAGGGATTTACTGTGTCTTGATTTTCCAGGCCTTTACTCAGAGCTTGGCCACTAGCAATTTAAAGCGTGATTGTACTAGCTGTAGCACGGGAAAGTTCCTACTTTTACTGCTGGTATTTGGTTTAGCATATGTTATGCTGACCCATACAAGCCCTGGTCCTATTGTTTCTGATAATCAAGCAATTGGCGATGGAAAAAGTGAAAATAACCTCATCACCAAGGGTAGAATCACACTAAAAGGCCTCTTGAGACGGCCTCCAAGGCTACCTCCTAGATTACCACCTGATTCTAAAGGTAGCAGTAATAAAATTGGTCATGTAAATCAAGATGTTGGATCAGTGTGGACCACTAGGCAAAAAAAAGTCAAGGATGCTTTTATTCATGCATGGTCGGGCTATAAAAGTTATGCTATGGGTTTTGATGAACTTATGCCACTCAGCCATCATGGAGTTGATGGATTAGGAGGATTAGGTGCTACAGTGGTTGATGCCCTTGATACAGCCATGATAATGGGTATTGATGAAGTTATTGCTGAAGCAGGATCCTGGGTTGAAGCACACCTTGCTAAACGAATCAGTGAGAAGGGTCAAGTAAATTTGTTTGAAACTACAATTCGCGTTTTGGGAGGGCTTTTAAGTGCATATCATCTTAGAGGTGGGGAGAAAGGAATGAACTTAACAAATGCAGGACCTGAACCAGATGTTTACCTAGATATTGCCAAGAATTTGGCTGATCGTCTGCTCTTTGCTTTTACATCCAGTCCAACTTCTATTCCATTGTCTGATGTTATTCTACGTGACTCCTCAGCCCATCCAGCTCCTGGCGGACTGAGCAGTACTTCTGAGGTTTCCACTGTACAACTTGAATTCAATTATCTCAGTTCAGTATCTGGTGATCAGAAATACAGTGTGAAGGCTATGAAAACCTTGGATCACATGAAGACTCTCCCCAAGGTTGAAGGATTAGTTCCTATCTACATTAGGTATGGAAATGTATTATATTTATGTATTGTACATGCCTCACTTTCTTCAACCACAACTTCTTGTTTGTAGTTCTCAATTATTTTTTGTATTCAATGTCTTATCTTTTTACCTATATTTTCAAACATGCTCAGGCCATTGTGGATTTTTCTCCTTTATTTTTAACAATTTTCTTCTAAACATTTGATATTGTCTATAAACTTAATGCAGCCCCCATTCTGGCCAATTTAGTGGAGAAAACATCAGACTGGGATCTCGTGGTGATAGCTATTATGAGTACTTAATCAAAGTGTGGCTTCAGTCTGGAGCTAGTCATGAGAGTAATACATCGTACCTGTATAAAATGTATGTGGAAGCAATGAAGGGTGTTAAGCATCTTCTTGTTAGAAAATCCATTCCAAATGGATTAGTTTTTGTTGGAGAATTGCCTAATGGATTAAATGGTGGTTTCAGTCCAAAAATGGATCACCTGGTATGCACTGAGTCCCTCTTTTCATGTTTGACATTGCTTGAAGTTCATTTAGTCCCTTAGTTGCTGGACATTTTTTTGTTTGTTTATTTTGTTTAATCTAATAGAAAGGGTACAAAAGGGCTTCTTAAAATTATAACTTATTTTTCCATCTGTAATATATTACTCTTACTGACACTTCTGAACAACAGATCAGTACGTCACTTAAAGTTATTATCGGGAAACAGAGTTTTCAAATTTTTTACTCCCGTCACAATAATGACTTGTACTTCTTTGCTTCCCTCGAGATTTCATATTTTTTTAAAAAAAAAAGAACTACTAAATGTCATTTATGAACTTCTTATCTATTTTTTCTAAAATTTAATTTTACAATATAAACAAACAACTAACGGGGTGGTGTTTCTGTTGACATTTACCACCTAACTTCAATGCTAAGATAATTGCTGCTCATGCAGGTGTGTTTCTTACCGGGTACTCTAGCACTTGGTGCCACTAAAGGTCTTACAAAGGAAAAGGCCATGCTAAACAATGCACTGAGCTTCGAAGACATTGAAAATTTGAAGCTTGCAGAAGACCTAGCTAAAACATGCTTTGAAATGTACTCAGTAACTTCTACTGGTTTGGCTCCAGAAATTGCTTACTTTCATACTGAGGTTAGCACATCTTTTACGACATATTTTGAATTTGTTGATTGCAAAATGAAAGCAATTGTAGTAGAGCAGCTTATACATTTTTTCATCTGCTTGATGGTGCTCTTTAAGAAAATATAATACTGTGATGATTTGACTGATTATGCAGGAATTTTCTGAACAAGGTCTTGAAGGAGGGAATAAGAGCTCAGAATATGTTAACGATATTATAATAAAACCAGCTGATCGGCACAATCTTTTGCGACCTGAGACTGTGGAATCATTATTTGTTTTATACCGTATTACAGAAGATCCAAAGTATGCTTCTGTTCCTCCTTGTGTGTTGGTTTAATGATATCTTAATTTTCTGGGACTATACCCAATAAACCCAGAGCACAGCTTTAATATTTCTTTCTCGATGTTCTTTTGATGACTCAAATTATTGTGTTACAGATATCGTGAATGGGGTTGGCAGATATTCAAAGCTTTTGAGAAATACACAAGGGTTGAGACTGGTGGATACACTTCTCTGGACGATGTAACTTCTGTCCCTCCTAGCAGAAGAGACAAAATGGAAACTTTCTTTCTGGGAGAAACGCTGAAGTATTTGTACTTGCTGTTTGGAGATAGCTCTGTTGTTCCATTGGATAAATTTGTTTTTAACACTGAAGCACATCCTATACCAATCAATTTGAAGAAATGATACTTTTTTCGGCCAAAAACGGCATTCAATCGACAGAAAGCTTTTAGCCACCAAGTGGCACAAAGTGAGAAGCTTCTTTGAAGTTAATCGTGAATCCTTTCACGGAGCAAGAGCACTTATTGTTGTAAAAGGCATTGATTCGATGGAATATCAAGGAACACGGAATGTGGCAAATATTGTCTGAATCTTGCGACTAAGTTACAGCTCCGGACACTTTGGTCATTGGACTTTATTTTTTCCGCACTTGTATTCATGAGACTGTAAAATTTTGTTTCAATGATCACTAACAAAGAGAAACTTTTGTAATTATATTATTATCTGATTTTCCAATGATTTTCTGGCTTGATAATATTGCAATCACTATTCGATTATATTGTTACCTGCATGTAAATTACATGCTTTCTTCATATCTGCATTTTGACCTACGATAGGTGACATAATGACTGCAAAATTTCACTATTGCTGCAATGGAAAAAGAGGTGATCGCCATCTCGAACAACGCTTATGTCATCTATCTCTGCTTTCTCTGAATTAATAACTCTTGTAGGTTTTGATCTTGCAAACTTTTCTTCTGCAGTTTCACAAGTTTATAATAGTTAAAGCGAGAAACTAAGCAAAGTAGGATTTTTTTTTTTTTTAGCCCCAAGATATTTCACTTCTGTTGCCGTAAGTTCAGAAGTTTGATTTCCTTCTTTTTCAAAAAGGGGGGATGGAAAAAAAAAAAAAAAAAAGAAGGCTGTCCCTTTTCTTCGTATGCACCTATATTTGTCAGCAAACTAATTATTTTTTCTCTCAATTATAGGTTCAAAATAGTATTCCTTTCAAGGTCAAAGCTTACCAGCAATCTTGAGCAGCTCTTCTATTGAATCAGGTAGAATAATCAACTTCCCGTGCTGTCCTCGTGAAGTACTACTGCTTTGGCCTATCAAGTGAATCGTGACTCTCTTCTTGTTGAATCTAGCCACTTCTCTATTGCTTGGACAGTTAGGATTACTCAAATAAGAATTTTTATATACATTCTCTAAAGGGTAGTTAAATGATATGGGATCACCATGTTTTCTGTTTCTGGTTGTGTTATTCCTAACATGGTTCAATATATCTGGCTCCTCAAAGTCTATTCTATATTCATCTGATCTCTCCCTTTCTCCACAATTTATGAAGTGGTTAGAAGTGTTCTTGTGACCTTGCTGTTCTTCTACATGATTTTGGATTTCCAACGTACGAAATTCGGGTGCTTTGCATTTGCATCTCTTTCGAGCAGTATGTCAACCATCTCTAGTTGCCCTTTGAATGTAGCAGCATGAATATCCCTTTTTCCATATTCATTTGTCACCTCATGCAATGTGATCTCTGAGTCTGTGAAGTTTCTGTACCTTCCTTCTTGAACTAATGGATCCTTATATGAATTGTTTGTGCATGCATGAGAAAGGTTCTCTCTTGCTCTTACTTCATCTAATTTTTCATGTAGGACCAATCCAGGTTCTGCATTTGGATAGTCAAAGCCCAAGCCGTCTTGTCCCTTCAATCTCTGTCAGTAAAAATAACAAGTAGTTAGGACAATTTTGTAGTTGTTGTTATTATTATTACTACTGCAGTTAATTATTATTGCTTTTGCTGATTTTTAGAATAATGCATCTCTTATATATATAATCTCTTTGTGAGGCGGTGCTATTTCCTATTTACCCTGGCAAGGTTATCCATTATGATATTTGAATCTTGTGGATGCGCTTGAACAGACTTCATTAATGAAATTTTGTTGAGCCGTAAGATTTGAGAAAGCTCTGCAGTGCGGGTAGTGAATGGTTGTGGTCTGTGGGTAAATATCCCAATCTCCCCAAATGTTTCTCCCAAAACTGCCTTCCCCACAACCTGAGTTGTTCATGTGAACAGTAAGTCAAAAAAAGCTGTGTCATATAGCATTCTAATGAAAATAAAATGTTTGATTGATGTAACATACTTGGTCATACCCATCCATGTGGCGAACAAGATCCTGCAACAATCGGTCATTTCAACAGAAACTTTTATTAGTAGCTGTTTTTTAAAAAGACCTTTGCTAGATTATCTTCTTTAACATTTATAAACTTCTGATTGTCTAAACTAATAGCTTTCAACTGTTCTGCTAAATATGGGAACATAAGATATTGCATCAGGCTCTTTTAAGATCTCAATTCATAGTTTCACTTGACTGTCCATGTTTAGTTAACTCACCACTGCTCCTGAAACTAGCACGTAAAGATCTGTAGGAACCTCATTTTGCAGGATCACATCTTCCTTGGGTGGAAAATACTCAGATTCCATTTCTGAGGCCTGTTATTAAAGTTACTTCATCAGACTTGGTAACTTTGGTTGATTGAAGCAACTAATGAAACTATATTTGAAGCGGAAGATTAAAGAAGAGGATGATATTAAAGCAAGATGATAGGAAATACAGATAATACTTACCAGTTGGAAAAGGAAGTCATGTGAAACTCCATGGAATAGGTAGACCTCCTTCACTATAGGAAAGAAGAGATGATTTGCAATGCTCGAACGAATTGCCTTAGGCAGACCATTTAATGTTTCTTGTTGCTTCAATCCTTCTGTTTTAAACCTCAGACATAAGTGTGACAACATTTGATCTTGTAGGTGATGCGGCAGATGATTCCTTGATGCAAACTCTGATGCTGCTCTGATCGTGTCTCTCTGTGGCACCCAAAGCAAGCTTTTGTCAGTTGATAGTAGAAAGTTCCTCTTATTTGAAATGAATATTACTTATAAATTCTGATGCTTCTAAAGCTAAGGCCAAAGAGAAAAAAGGTGTCTGGTAAATTTCTAATATCAGTGTCCAATACACATACCAAACTCTTTTTTTGAAGTGCGTGTTCTTGTAATATCAAGTACTCCTGATAGGTTACCAAATCCAAGTCGTCCTCTTCTTTTTACTCAAGGAAGAGGCGTTTGGATAAGAATCAAGAATCAAGGGTAGTTGGGAAGTTACGTTTTATGTTTGGACAAGGCAGATTAGGAGTAGTTGAGAATTATGTTTTGTGTGTTTTATGGCAGTTAATTATGTAGGAGGTTATTTTCAGTTTGGTGGTCAGTTATGTATTTCTTTATATATTCCTTTAATTGTAAACAGAAGATATGCAGAATTATATGCAGATTATATTGTCTTAATTGGTCTAGAACTTCAGAATCTGGTTCTTGAATTACTACCCTAGATCCTAAGAATTAGGATCTATCAACTCCTCTGATCCTTAATGTAGGAGCTAATTGGGGAGTTGATTTTGACCCTAAATATGAGACTTATTTTTCATATTTGTCAATCTTTTCCTAATTTCTCCTATTGATGATGCTCCTTCAACAATAATCAAGTAAGAGAGATGGAAGGAATTAAGGAAAATGGAGGGAAAAAAACTTGTCATATTAACTGATTTAACTAACTTCCTTAGTCTAATCAAATTTGGTAAATAGGTCTTACATCAAGACCAGAGGGAGCATAATGGTGATTGCTATAGAACTTGTACTTGAAAAATCTAAAATTCTCAGTAGTAGATGAGTGATAAATTGAGCAGTAGAAGAGGCATATAAGGTAAGAGCACTAACAAAAGTTTTGGTGTGGCTGGTCCAGTGAACAACAAGGTTTGTCATGTTTCCAATGATATATGATGTTAATCCTAAATTGAACAGCATGAAAACAGTATCAAACAGCATCTCCCCAGGATTTTGAGCATGTAAATCCCCATAACCAGTAGTGGTAAGTGTTACAATGGACCAGTATATTGCAGTCACATATCTGTCCCAAAGACCTTCTTCTTTGAAGTTTGGGTGCGTTGCACCAATCCAGGTCCTTTTGGAATCAGGATACTTTTCTGCAATTAGATAGCAAGAGCATCCGGCACAGTGAACAGCAAACAATGTTACCTGATATTTGGCGGAGGCGATAATCAGTAAGTCAATCAATACATATAATAAAGGGTTAATGTGCAAATTTGCCTCGGAAGTTTTTTCAGGTTCATTGTTACCTGGGAGTTTCAAAGCCTAACAATATTGCCCTATACAATTTAAAAACTAATATTGACTGTTAATTTTTTAACGATAAGGGGTAACATTGTTTCATTTTAACATTTTCAAGGTAACATTGAATCTTAAAAAAAAAAAAAATTTACAGGTAATATTACTTCTCAGAGAAAACTTTCATAACAAATTTGAATCTTATCCCTATAATAAAGTTTATATGAATGTTATGAATAGTGTGACTCATTCTTCAAAGTCTGCAATTTATAGGGAAACATGTTTATTTCAATCAGTTGAATTTGGAAATGGAAGATATGAGCTTTAGTGGCTTACAGCGGTGAGTTTTATGCACCTGGTCCAGAAATAGTTAAAGCGGATGTCTTTCTCGAGTCTGAAAAGAAAAGGAGCCATATGTCTGGATTTTGCCATGTTGCAGTAGACCAAATCACCAGAAGCATTAAGTTGAGTATGATGATGAACCTTGCAAACAAAGAGCTGACCCGTCTTAGACGCCATAACCGAAGCATGTTAAGCAGGTCAAAGCCAAGCTCACTGCTATGGCTTGTAAAGAGAAGACTGATGCTCTCAAATGGTGCTGTTGAGCAGACATCAAAAATAAACCAGGTAGATATATACCTGAGTTTGAAGTTATATCAAGAAGTGTTTTTGAAGTTCACGTTCCTCTAATAATGTTCAAGTAACATGCATGTCTCAAAAATAATTTAATTATATGGTCTTCTCTATTATAAAAAGTTTACTTGGAACTCTCTCTAAACCATAAGAAACACTACAATTCATTATTACTTGTACGATTGGATTTCTCTTTTTATGTGAAAACAAGCATTAACAAGAAGCTTGAAGAGGAATCTTAGGGTGTGCATGGTAACACTCCCAGAATAAGTTTTTTCTTAATTTCTCTTCCCAGGAACAAAATTGGATTGGAATTATGTTTGGTAAATCCGGTTTTTTTTTTTTTGTTCCCGGGATGAACCAGTTTCTTTTTTGTGATGGGGAATAAAAAAAAGAAGCAGAAAATTTCTGCTTCTCTATTCCAGGGCACAAAGCCAGAATCTATTTTTCCCTTTCTCTCTTCCCCTTCTCTTGATCGTGACATTAACGAAGCCAAGAAATTCCAATCACCCTAAACGATGGATCAACTACCCTCCCCACCGCCGCTGCCTTCGCCACCACCACCACCACCACTGGCATCGCCACCGCCGCCGCTGCACCGCCACCGCCACCGCCGCCACCACCATATAAATAATTTTTTGAATATAAAAATTACATAAATAAAAATAAAATGTGTTAACAAACGTAATTCTAATTCTCTGAGTAAAAATAAAATGAGTTAACAAAAGTAATTCTGATTCTCAGAACTTTTCCCAAGCAAGCACAGAATCATAAAAAATTGTTTCATCTCAGAATCAGTGATGGGAACAGAATGGTTCCCATACACACCCTTATTGCTATTGTTCTTGTTCTTATTTTCTACTTTCTATGGAAGAAGGATCCAAATGAGCTATGTATTTACCTGATTGCAATTTTCCAGGGATCATCAACAAGGAGGTGAGACTGACTATCTAAATATGCAACAAAGAATGTGAGCATGATGTCAACGGCAAAGAAACCGTCAACAACGTTGTCGATGACGAACAATGCATCTTTCTTTGTAGACAGAAAGGCAAACTCAAAGGGACATATCCAGGCCGAGTAAATGACTAGAACTACCAGTATCATCTCCCAAGCCCTGTAAATAATGTGCATGAGATTATGAGAAGCAGCAATCACTGTATCATAAGAATATTCACTATCACACATATAAATATATATTGTCTCTGTCTAATCTCTAAAGAGTCATCACCTGTATCTCGGATCGAAAGGAGAGATTATGAATCTTCGGAGCTTGATTTCCTGCACCATTTGGGATCCAAGAGATGGAAGAAGATCATTACACAGAAAGTTGCTATGAGAATAACTTCCCATATTGATTTCATCTAACCAGAACCTCTGAAAGAAGTTCTTTGCACAAGAAAATGACATTTTCTGAGTTTGCATCTCTCAAGACAGCAGTAGAAGCAGATAAATTATAATGGGTTAGGTTTCTATTCTTCTATGGTACTGGGAATATATATATTGGTAGGGAATACGCAGGAATCATATTCAGCTAGTGCCAAATAAAGGGTTGAAAATGATGGGGCCGTAGAATCAAAGAAGCAAGTTATTTGAGAAAGGACATGAAGAAGAGAAGAAGAAGAAGCATATGAATGGTGTTTTGGTTGTACATTAATGGAAGTTGCAGCATCAGTATATATAGACCATGTTTTGCAGGTACAGATTTCATATTGATGATATATGTTAGTATTTCCATTTCAAATCTGAAAATGGAGCAGCAACCATTTTGAGTAGGTAGAGGTTCAATATATGGATGACACGTGGACCACGTTTTAATGGAAAATTAATCTTTTAGTTCCTATTGTTCTGACTGAGTTGTAAGTGAGTCCCTGAACTTTGACTCATTACAACTCAATTTCTATAGTTTTGGCAATTTTATAATATAACCCTCTACCATTGTTCTAGAACATAAAGACTAAATTATAAAATGGTTAAAACTATGGGGACTAAATTGCAGTGTGTCAAAGTTCAGAAACTGAGTTACAACCGAATCAAAACTATAAGAAATGAGTTGCACGGAGTCAAAATACAGGGAAAGAGTTACAACCCAGTCAAAACTACGGAGCCTTTCTCTTTTCTCTTTGATCTTCTTGATTAACATGACCAGATAGGAACCAACATGTGGTTGGTCCAGCGGAATGTGGCGCTGGATTCCCTTAAGAGGTCTAGGGTTCGAGCTGCGGTAAAACCACTCATAATCCGCCTTGTATGGAGCTACCACTGTTGGGAGGGTCGTCCTTGCCACTGCAAATCCCGGAGTGGTTGCACACTTGCCACCATTTTTTATTATAAAAAAAAAATTATCAAAAAAACATGACCAGATAGGATGTTCATTTATGCAACGCAATTAGAACCATAAGTATGAAGCTTACTTCCTCCATAAAATCTCTCTCTCTCTCTCACTAGATTTGAGTCGGCCGACGTTTAATTCTTTCTATTCTTATTAATCTTAATTTGGATGGGCCCACGCATGATTTAGTTCATTATGATAATCATTGCTTACAGAATCTCTATTGAGAGGTACTGTCACCTGTGGCATAATACTTTTGAATTTTTCTGGTCAAAATCTATGTTTATCTTAAATTTTTTCACTAATATTCCTTCCCGTTTTTCTTTTCCTTTTTGATATTTTATTATTCATATTCTCAATCCTCTTGTAGGACATCCATACTATCATCATTTTTTCAAGAGTTTGCAATTCTTCTGGTATTAATACCTTCTCACGTCAAGTGGGTTATCATAATTCATCAGAACCCAAAGTCAAGTGTACTGTTCCATTGTTTATTAAACCATCTTTACGCATTAAGGATTTTGTTTGTTGAATACTTTGCAGAGGGATGAGATTCAAGTTGATAAGAAAACGTGAAAACAACTGGAAAATCCCTCATTGCAAAATTTATTTCCTAAAGCTACTTGAAATTTGTTTAAGAACTTAGGTATAACTTACCTTCAGTAGGTGTAAGAACTTAGGTCTAATTTACTTTCAGTAGGTGTAACTGTTCTTCAATTATGTAAAATCTACCTTCGATTATGTGCAAAATGAAAAACATTTGAAGATGAGTTGTTGTTGCTCAAGGACCCATGTTCTTAGATACCTTTAGACAATAAATTTTGTAACGAGGGATTTTTCAGAAAATTTTCCCCTAGAAAATGCTTTAAAAGGAAACATGGGCATAACGAGGATTTAAATGAGATTTAATGAAATAACGACAAACTGCTTTTTTGTAAGTTGCGAATGATACGACTTATTTTTCACCCACTATACAAAGATAAAGGAAGACACCAAACTAATCAAATTTTTTTTTTTGCTCAGACCAAACTAATCAAAATAAGAAAGTGGGGCAAAATAAATCTGAATTATTAAATTGGTGGCAACCATTAGGAGCCCCACATCTTATGAAAAACTAGATAGATCCGGATAGAAAGGTCCAAGGATGTCAAGCATGGATGCTTACAAAAGAAGGCACACATACAACATCATATATGGACCAATCTAACACTTTTTTTATGTGGATATAAATTATTTCGTGGAACTCGAATTTAGATTTTGCTCCGAAAATTAAAGTTGGGTTATACCTAATCTTGGCAGATTATGATCCAATCCCAATACAAATGAGACTCTGGTAAGAATAAGGATCGGATAAATATAGGACAACTAAGATAGTTTCCCTTAACGATTTAAAATTGAATCCATGTAACTTCTGGTACCCAACTCACGAACGACTTCTCTTTTTAGAAAACTGATCCCTCCCAACTCGGTTTTTTGCTCTCCTCTATGAGGTGAATATGATGTGTAACGTGATTAAAGTTCGCATCGGTGCTTCAGTTTCATGTGGATAAGTTTAGTGAGTTGGTCTGATTTTAAGTGCGCCTGAAAACCTTCATGGATAATTACTTTCCCAAAATATCTATACATGAAAGCGTTCCAAATTATATTGAAATTCTATATACTGTCGTATTATGTTGTCATGTTTTGTTGTTCTATATCAATGTCAACTTCAATGTTTATACGTAACCCCAAGAAGCTCATCAAATTGCACTTTGCAAGAGGTTGAAAATGCGTCCACAAATTTCTTTTCTAGCAGCTCTTTGGTATTGATTGATATGAAAATTTGTGGTACTGCAGAAAACAAGTGGCTTTGGGTCCTCAGTTTTCTGAATTTTCTTCAAATGGTTTGAGATTTATCCACTCTGCCAGATACTACATCCGGTCCAAATTATAGGAATACTTTTGTGGTGAGTGTTCCTATAACTATAATTAGGATCGGAGGGAGTACTATATTATAAAAATTCCCTCACTTTAGCTAAAAACTTTTAATATTGAGGATAACCTTAAAAACATTACCAAATTTTAACTAAAATTCTAATTCGTATCTCTCTCTACTTTAATTACTAACAATAAAACTAAGGGTCTTTGTGAATTAGTATTAGAAAAGCATGTTCACGTAAGCCGAGATAAAATTCATCTCATATACTTACTTTATATATTGTAAATCAAATTGAAATGATAACTTTTACTATTAATCCAAACAGACCCTAAAGCTTTCACTCCAAAGGATCTAACTTCCTTTCTATATCTTTAGTCCTTAATATTACATGTGTTTGATCCTTAATACAAGAACCAGTGATAGTAAGATATATAGTTTGTAGTGAAATTGTACTGCAAACTGGATTTTATATTAAAAACATGAGGTGAGGTAGTATAATATACATATAAATTGTAAGGATTGTAAATAATCTTCCTCCGATTTTGGTTATATTTACAATTATATGGAGTAGGCAAACCCATGAAGGTAGAGTAACTTCAATGGTCGATGTTTGAGTAGAGCGTCACAAATGTTTGATAATACAATACACATACACTTTTATCATCATAAGCTGAAAAGGAAAAAATATAAAATATAAAAACTAATTAATAAAGCCAAAATTGGAAATGTAAGGAAGTTATCATGTGAGACCGTTGGAGGGGGCACCTGCCAAAAAGAGGACGTTACGTTACGTTGGTGCTCCTGTACATAACAGTAGTGAAACAATATAATGCCCCATACGGACCATTACCTATATATTACTACCTCCAATGCTAAATATAAGAGTTGATTAATTTGAGTAAATTAATACTACAAAAAAAAAAAACGTCAGATTACCGATGGAATTACTTCAGTAATTGGATTTCCAACGGAAAACGTCCGTCACAGAAAAAACCATGACAGAAGACATTACCGACGGAATTCCAGTAATTCCGTCCCTAATCCGAAATTTTTTTGTAGTGTAAGAAAATTAATTATGTTAGTTATTTGTAACAAATATTGGTTGGTTTTTCTAAAATATCATCTTTCATCATAACTACTGTAATACCCGGATTTTATTATCTGGAATATTATAAATAAAATAGATATTTCTGATAAGTGAAATTAATGTCTCCAGACTTGTGTAAATTTAGCCTATTATTCTAAGTTAAATTCTGTAGGAAATCAGGGAATTTAAGGGCCAAAGTGTCAAAATGACGAAAATGCCCCTAAGGGACATAAATAACCTTAAATATTATGAAAAATCCTAAAATAATGCAAGAGTCATGAAGATTCTAATGTAAAGGCAAAATTTTGAAGATAAGGGAGTATCTCAATTAAGAAAATTATCAACAAGTGATAATTAAGTAATTAGGTAATATTGGGCTAATTACTTAAACATAAGCAAAGGAAATTCACAAGTAATTATGTAAAACCCTAAAATTAGTGATTTTTGTTTTAAAATTAGTAAAAACATGTTTACTAATTAATTGGAAATTTTGGAGAAAAATAGTGGAGTTTAGGTATTTTTAAGCCTAAATACAAGAATGGACCAATTAGAGAATTTTGTGGAATTTTTGAGAAAAATTAAGTGAATAATTAATTAAATAATTAATTAAATAAAAAATAAATATTTGTTAAATTAAAGGAAAGGCCAGCCGAAATTGGGCCTAGAAAAAGAGAAGAAAAAAAATGAAAATAAGAACAAAAATAAATTATGCAAGTGGATATTATTTTATTAATATAATTAATTAAAGTAAAAAATGTGAATAGTAATTTAGAAATTAGGAAACGGATCCTATCTAGAGATCTAGGAATGAGATTTCCAAATTCAAGGAAAAATATTGATCAGTGAGTTGTTATCTTCCGTTAGACTCTTCCGGAAGAAAATTCTGAAGTCGTTTGTGCATTTCCTAATAAAACAAAATAGGGAAAAATGCATAGGCATATTTTTGGATATAAAGAAAATAAATTCTAACTCAACATCTAGGAATGAGTTTGAATTTATTTTGACATATTTGGAATCAGTGAATTTTTCTGAAGAAGTTGATAATTTCAGAAATGCGTTCTGAAACCGGACGCGTTCGGACACATTTTTCGAGAAAACTTCAACTGGACAGTTGGAGCCCTATATGGAATCAAAATTTAGGTTAACTTGGACATTTCTAGTAAGTGAGAACATGTCTTCAGAGTTGTAAATCCAGAATTTTGAGATTTCTCCGAAATCACGCGAATCGGGTACCGATCAGGGAAATTCGATTAGACCGGGCTAAAAGCAACCCAAGTCACCATTTTTGGACCAATCTTGGGCTGCCACATCAGCTCCCTATGTCGACCAAGAGGCATGAATGATCAAGGAATTTACACCATTTTCATGTTGATTTTCCATGGTTGTAAACAAGTTGGAAAATTCCTTATGTATCCCTTTGATTTTCTATAAATAGCCAAGTGCTCTTCACAAATTCTTCACACCATTCTATCCTTGCCTTGGCCGAAATCTTAGAGGGAGAAAGAAGAGAGAGAAGCTCTGGAAAAATTCTAAAGAAGTCTTCAACGGGTAAGTCTTTCGGGCTTTAGCTTTCAAGTTCGAGTTTTTAGTTCGATAGTTAGTAGAATTGTTAGATAGTTTTAGTAAGTAGGGAATGAGATTCCTACTATTGTTTTTAGGCCTCATTGCATTGAAAAATGCCTGACGAGGTAAAAACTTGGTAGGGATCGAGTGCCTGAAAAGTTGAAGTCTTCGTAGTTCTTTCAATAGTTAGAGTTGTAATGCTAGAATAGCCTTTAATTTTCAAGTATGATTGGATATCATATGGGAGGGCTATTTTAGTCTTTATTTTTGAAAATCAAAATGGCGTCGAAGTTCTGGCAAAATTTCGGGAAGAAAATTTGTCAGAGTAACGAAGTGCTGGCGAAATTCCGCCAATTAGGGGTATAGGGGCAAAATGGTAATTTTTACCTAAAATGCCAGTTATTGTGTCAAATCACTAATGGAAGTGATATTACTCTTATAGGATGTCAGAAATCCTAGTTTGCTGCCGTTACGCTGTCCAACGTGCCGCTGTCGGACAAACCGCTGTTTTCCGTCAGAAAGTACAGTTTCCGCCAGAAACATCTACGTACGTCAACGAAGGTACGGACGCGTACTGTAACACTAATCTTGTGCTGCTTAAATGCTTATATGTCTAAGATATGTTCGTAGATTGTTATACAGACAGTTTTATACGGGTTATGTCTTGTAATACCGTTATGTTTTCCTAGCGCTGAGGACACGAGTGAGTATCGTGGCACTGGTGAATAGTGCAGGCTGTTGTTGTGTTGTTTTACATTGTGGGGCTTTCATATTGCTTATTGCTTATGTTTGTCGGCATAATGATCATGCATCTGCTGTATGCTTATGTAGTGATATCTTGTTGTATTAGCTCTAGAATATCTCGTTGTTGTATACTGTGTTGTTTGGGTATGAGGTTAACCGTTACCTGAGATTCAGGCTTCAGGGTCCGGAGGACCGCGAATTGAAGTCCGGGGCAAGCAGCAGGAGTAGACTTGCGGATGAAGTTATCTTATCGCTTTCTGTTTCTTTCTGTAGTTTACTTTTGAACAATAGGATTACTGTAATCAATACTTTATTACACTATGGTCCATGTTATGTTATGATCAGTTACTCTTACGCTCCATTGCTCGACTCTGACTTTGAAAAAAAAAACTTTTCCGCGTTTCAAATTGGGATGTTACAACTACCATTTGATAGAATCTTCTTAATATGTGCAATCAATATGATACTTTGAAAAAAAAAATTATAAATTTGAGAGACAAAGTGGATTGAAATCTTATATTAAGGAGTAAATCAAATTCCCAACAAACTCTTATATTAAAGATAAGATGTAGTGGTATTTTCCCCCCTTCCTGATCGCCTTCTATATGTTGGCCTTGAATTGACTTAATTTTTTACCCAAAAAAATTATATTGAATTAATTTTATCCATCAAATTGATTTATATGGTTCATGTTTAATTTTCATTAAATGAATCATTAAAAAATAAAATATAAACTGTTTAGATTAATTGAGCTACTAAATTTTGTCCAATCCACCATTTATCGACCTGCAAATAAAAGTTATAATCACCACACTAAATAGCAGAATTTTTACGGACAAAATCTATGAGAAATTATGTAAAAAAATATTTTCTACTAAAATTTCGTACAAAAAAGTTAAGTGGAAGAAATTCTGTGATGAAAAAACAAAAGAACTTTCTTCTGGAATGATTTGAGAAGAACTTCTCGTGAATTTGTTTTTCCTCTTTGAATGGTATAACAAGAAAAGCTTCTAATGACATTGAAGTCATGGAAAACTTGTTGACGAATTTATGCGTTCATAAATAATACTCCACTTCTTCATATAAGGCATATTTATTTGATTTAATTAAATTAAAGAAGTTATTGTAGTTAATATGACATTTATTTTCTAAAACACCATTAGTAATCTTCTTTAATTCCCTCATTTCTTTTCCTAATTTTTGAGGAAGCATATCAAAGGGATAGATTAGAAAAAGATTAATTGACAAATATGATAAATATATCTTGTATTTAAGATCAAAATCAACTCTCCAAATATATCTTATATTAAAAACCTAATGGAGTAATCATTGATGAGAAAGTTCTTCCACACTTGTAAATTGAAAAAAAAAAAAAAATTTGTAGTGAATATTTAAACATGTCACACGTGTAAAAAAAAATTATATAGCTTTGCTTGTCACATATATATACACCACGAAATAAAAAGGACCCAATAGCAAAGAAGGGCCAAGAGTGAAAGCAAAATGTGAGCATATAATTGAGGTAGTTGATGGAGAAGTAACAGGAGATGATATAATTATTGCATGTTTCCACTATCATTTGCCCCCAAAAAAAAAATACCAAATATATCTCCCATAATTATAATTATAAAATGCCCTTTCATATCGTGGCTTTCTAGCAGAGCCTAGGGTTCATCTCACCATTATTCTTCACCATCACTCTCTATTCCTTTCATGAAAGCAACAAACGAATCAATCAAAATATTATCGTGTTTGGTTTCATGTACAATACGATAAATACGTGAAAGCAGTTTTGCCTTGTAAAATATAAAGTTGATTTAAACAATCATAGTTTTGATTTATTTTATTTTATTTTTTTTGCCCATCACAAACAGTCATGCTTTGATGGTTTAAAACTAAACACACTAATTGAGAAATTGATAGATATATATATTATCAATATTCAATACTCCCTCTATCATTAAATATAGGGAAAATTATAATAAAGGACCTAAGAAAAATAATATTTATTAAGAAGGACCATAAAAATAGTAATTATTTTAAAGGACCAACAATTAGAATATTAAAATGGAAAGACTAAATTGTCATTAGCTAGATTTCCTATATTCTTTCTAACTAAATTAGAATCTTGAGTAATTGATAGATAATAAAAAATAGTGATCAATTTAAATAATCTCATTCTTTTTCAATTGCATAAATAGTGGAGAACAGTTGAAGACCCTCCACAAAGCTAATGAGCTTTAATTGGTTCATTTCTCATTCTCTTACATTGTATCTTCCTTTGATGTCTCTGTTTCTCCTCAACCTACTCCCTTCTTGATTCTTTACGTAAGTTTCTCCCTTCTTTATTTTTTACGCAAGTTTCAAGCATATGCCTGTTTCTTTTTCAATCTCCATCTTCTCTTCGGGAAGGATGAAGAGTAA
This sequence comes from Acacia pycnantha, assembly GCA_025563575.1. Lineage (NCBI taxonomy): Eukaryota > Viridiplantae > Streptophyta > Magnoliopsida > Fabales > Fabaceae > Acacia > Acacia pycnantha. The sequence goes on along the minus strand of JAMWYP010000003.1, from coordinate 9,882,659 downwards.
AGTGGCCATGAAACTCATATTATTAGCATCTATCCTTCTAATCCAAAAAGCAAAAAAATAATAATATTAATAGTTGATGGTTTTGGCTGTTGTAATTTTTTCAGGAAAATAAAAATCCAAATTACTTTTAAAATAGGATGTGGGAGAGATTGAAGGAGATAATATAGGAAGTTTAATCAAGGGTAATTTAGTATTTTAAAATTTAAATTTGAGTTATTGGTCCTCTTAAATAATTACAACTTTTACGGTCCTTCTCAATAAATATTATCTGTCATTGGTCCTTAATTCTAATTTTCCCTTAAATATATGAGGTAGAGGATTAAGAAAATTAGTCAATCTAGTTATATGTAAAATATTTGGGTTGGTTTCCATAAATTATTCCATTTAGTCGCATTCATAACTATAACTTCCCTCTTGATTAGAAACCTCTTTAATATATGATCGATAGAGATAGTTTGAGAAAATAATTATAATTTTAGAAGGTAAAGTAGATTAATGATGGTATCTTACAATTAGGGAAAAACCTTCTAACTAGCCCCTGAATTTAGGATCAGATGATATATATATATATATATATATATATATATATATATATATATATGCGACGGATTTTTGCGACGGAAGGCAGTCCGTAGCAAATTGGAACAAAATTTGTGACGGAAAATGGGTCCGTCGCAAAAAAATTTGCGACGGACCCAATTTCCGTCGCATATTGCGACGGATCCAAAGGTCCGTCGCAAAAAAATTTGCGACGGACCCCTGTTCCGTCGCAATTTGCGACAGACTAGACAGGTCCGTCGCAAAAGGGCGGACCTCCTTTTGCGACGGACCCCCGGGTCCGTCGCAAATTTCATACCATTAACCCCACCCCCCGTGTTTTTTTTCTCCACGAGCTCATTTCCCACCCCCCCACCCCCCCGCGGCGATTTCGACGTTCCCCCTCCCCCCTCTTCGATTTCCGGCGACCCCCTCCCCCATCTTCCATTTCCGGTGACCCCCTCCCCATCTACCATTTCCGGCAACCCCCATCCCTCCACCATTTCGTCCTGTCCTTGCTCGCAGTGCATTGGGTGTCTCTTTCAAGAGGTCCAACGTTCTTCCCTTGCTTGTTGGTGCCGGTGGTGGTTCTTCCCTTGTTCGTCGGTTCCGGTGGTGGTTCCTTCCAACGTTTTTTCTTCTTGCCTTGCCATTGTTCACGGTATAGGTATGTTTAAAAATGTTTAATATAGATTATTGTATATAGAATAAAATGTAGTTGTTATAAATATTGATTTGTGCATATAGATTAAAATGTTGTTGTTATGAACATTGATTTGTGTATGTAGATTAAAATGTTGTGGTTATAAAGATTGATTTGTGTATGTAGATTAAAATGTAGTTATTATGGATATTGATTTGTGTATGTAGATTAAAATATAGTTGTTATGGATATTGATTTGTGCATGTAGATTAAAATGTGCTTCATGTTGATACTTTGTTAGAGGCTTACAATAATTTTAGTGATTTTATATTTATTGGTAACTAGATATATAAATGTATGAATATGATAGCTAGTTGTAGGGAATAATGAAATTTACATGTTTTATGAAAATTAGCTAGTTGAGTTATTGTTTTATAAAAATAACTATTAATATGAAAAAAAATATCTCATTTACATTAATTATTCAATATATCTTTAACAAATTATGCAATTAATAAAAGTTGATAATTTCAAAAACTAAATTATAAATACTATTTAGATAAATAGGTAATTATAAATACAAAAGATAAAATTCTTTTTGCATATTATATAATCTTGATTTGTTCTTATAAATTAGCCACTAATATATAAATTTACATATTTGTGGCATGTTGAGATTTTAATTAACTTAGTAACTAAATTACTTAGGAAGTATGGAAGGCAACCACGATAGAAGTTGGATGTACAAACGTCTAACTAATAGAAGAGAACTAACACAAGTATTCTTGGCGGGTTTGGAAAACTTCATCCAATTTGCTTTGGCGAATTCAAATAATTCAAGTAGTGAGATCAGGTGTCCGTGTGCCAAATGTAGGTGTTTAAGATTTACGGACAATGTCAAAATTCATTTGTGTCAAAAGGGATTCATGAAAGATTATGAATGTTGGGAATGTCATGGCGAAGTCCGACAGACACCGAGTGGTTATTACGGGGACAGTAGTCATCGAGAAAACCTTAATCAATATGAGCAGTTGGTTATGGATGCCGCGGGACCGTCGATCGGCCAATATTTTGATCCCGTTACTCATGCTGAGTCGTCATACATGGGAGAGGAGACCGGTACACATACCCAACCATCATACATGGGAGAAGATCCTAACCCAGAAGCCGCTAGGTTCTATAAAATGCTTCAAGATGCGCAACGTCCTTTATGGGAAGGTTGTGAACACATTGAAAATAGTGAATATTCATCGCTATCGGCTACCCTAGCAACACTAAGCTTGAAGACTGATCACCATATGAGTGAGAGGAATTACAACGAAATGATGCAGATCATGAGTAAGGTTGTTCCTAAAGACAATAATTTGCCGAAGGATTTTATCAAGCAAAAAAAAAGGTCAAAGAGCTTGGCCTTGGATGTGAAAAAATCCATTACTGCCTAGAGGATGTATGTTGTATTACAAGGAAGATGCTGAACTGACCAATTGTAAATTCTGTGGAGATGACAGATATAAAGTTGTGGGGAAAGGAAGGAAAATGACCCGTCATGCGTTAAGTAAGATGTGGTATGGAAAGATTAATTGCCGTATCTCCCAAAACAACCAAGTTCGTAATTAATTTGCAGAATTAGGGAACCTGGGTCGTTTCCCAACGAATTTGCAGCGGGCTTGTTTAATAACAATAGTGAAACAGAATGATAAAATGGGGGTTTGGTTTAACGAATAGAACAAAAAGAAATAACATAACCAAAATGCAATAAACGAGTCAAACGAATCAAATAAACAGAGACAGATTAAAGATGATCAACCCAACGAATTGATTCCGAAACCTCCATCATTGAACGAAAATACAACTAACCCACGTTTGGTTCGGATGAATCGAAATCTCTGCATTCATCCGGAGATTCCTCGCCTAGACGATCGCCTAGAATCTGTCCGGACAGTGGCGTCTCACTGTGCAATCGCACAGCAACACCGTAACCTAGTCCGAACTAAGTCCTTGGGATGAACCAAACCGAATATTAAATCTAATATTCGAACTATTTCGAAATCGAATCCGATAAGATGAAAACGAGAATCGAGTAGTTACCGATTAGGCACGAGTTCTCTGGATGAATCATGGAATCCTCATCGTTGGGTTAATCACAAGAGTTTAGCCGATCATGGCTGGGAAAATCGAAGAACACGAAGAACGCGCGAAGAACATGAAGAACAGATGAGAGAAAATGAAAACTTGTATTTTGATCCACTCTAATATTAAAAACGTGAATGAATATGTTTGTGGCAGCTGCCATACTTAAAAATAACCTAAAACGAAATGGGCTCTCATAGTTTTAGCCCAAAACAGAAATAAAATAAACCTGGACTTAAATTACAAAATTCGGGTCCAAAATAAATCCAGAATTGTACATCCGACTTTGGCTCCAAAATTGACCGCCTTCTTGACCGAATTTGCTCTTGATGTCTTCATAACAATTGTAGCTCTCTGAATCATCTGAAATATGAGACAAAAATGAGGCAAATCCGATGTCTGGTTCAAGAGATGGTAGAAATAGTGAAGCAACACAAAACTAGGATTTTATTATTAAAAATGGCTAAAATGCAATAAAAGGCCCAAGGCCCAAATAAACATAAGAGCCATTATTTATTAGCTAAAGGGTCCTAAATTATTATTCAAGAGACAAAAATAAGTGTATAAAATATTCAATTATCAAATTCCCCACACTTATCTTTTTGCACTCCTGAGCAAAATTCAAAGAGAAAGACCTAAAGGAAAAGCTCTTCTTTACTAATAATTGCTAACAATGCAAAAATTAAATCAAGGGACACAAAGCTTCAAAAGACCAATCATTCGAGACCAAAACCCCTTCATCTCAAATTACAATTCACGGTAGTCTCAATCAATGATGCTAATCACAAAAGATGGTCTCACAAATGATGCGCTCAATCAATTAGTCTCTCAAGTGTTTAAGGTAAATAAGTGTATCGCTCAAATTCTACTCAAGAAAATTGTTCTACCATAAGCTTGCTCAACTTCTACGTCTCCACTACTCATAACACATACATGCACAAATCAAGAGAGCTTGTAATTAAAGGTTGTAACGGGGCTAGGGTGAAGGTAGGTAATAGTATGGAATAAGAGGCTAAGCACCAAAGAAATCAAAAGGAAGAGCACTGATTAACACAATCATTCTCTATGTATGAAACTTTTATTCTACTCATATATACATTCCTTTCTATGTATTTTCTTTTCTTTTCTCTTCTTTTGTTGTTTTTTTTTCTTTTCTTCTTTTTTTTTTTTTTTACTTTTCTTTCTTTCCTTTCATTGTATACGTAATTACAATGTCAAAATCAAATATCCCCCCACACTTAAAATGTTGCACTCCTGAGCAACCCCACACTTAAACACAAAACAAGTTGAAACCAATGCTCAATAAATCTTCAAGGTGCGGAATAAAATGGTTTTACGCTTAGGCTTGTAATGTGGCTTAGAAAAGAATGGGTCAAAAGGCACAAAGGGGCTAGCAAGGGAATCATAATGCAAGGGAAAGCTATTTGGCCAAAGTGAGGCGAATAAAAGAAAGAAAACAAGCTTCCATCATACTTATGCACGTAAGTGAAAAATGTAGTTTCAAAAAGAAAAGGAGCAAGTTCTAGAGAACACAAATCATGAGAGATGCACACATGAAAGAAAGAATGGCAAAAGATGAATTCCATTCATGCAGGCCCAAAACCTCACAAGGTCAATACCAACTTAGGTAATCAACAACATCAAATCAACTACCAAGACTTGTAATCGAAGAGTCAAGAGTTCCGACTAAACAGAATGATCCATTAAAACCAAAATGTCCTTAGTTCATAATATGTAGCAATCATTAGAAAGAAAGAATGTATTTATTTTCAAAAAGCAAAGTAGAAAATGAAAACAAATAAAAGAGAAGGAGGGAGAAGAAAGAAGAATACTCCCCAAGGGTTTATGGAGGATAAGTGGCATCAATGAGGAGAATCTCTGCTTCCTCAGGCTGCTGTGGGGATTCCTCATGAAATGGCTTGAGGCGATGCCCATTGACCTTAAAAGTCCGTCCTGTGGGTGGATCACATAGCTCAACAACACCAAATGGAAATATGTTAGTGATCACAAAAGGCCATCCCATCTAGATCGAAGCTTACCGGGCATAAACTTCGGACGGAATTAAATAGAAGAACTTTCGGCCCACGAAAATTCTTTCCTCGAATATGCTTATCATGGAATGCCTTAGTCTTTTCCTTATACAACCGTGAGCTTTCATAGGCATCCAATCTAAGCTCATCTAACTCTTGCACCGTAGCTTCCTCTCCATCCCGGCCTTAGCCAAATCCATGTTGCATTGCTTAATAGCCCAATAGGCTTGATGCTCCAACTCAACCGGAAGATGACATGCCTTACCAATGACAATCCGATAGGGAGACATCCCAATCGGCGTCTTGTAGGCGGTGCGATATGCCCACAAAGCATCATCTAGTCGCTTACTCCAATCTTTCCGGGTAGAGTTGACAGGTCTTCAAGGATTTGCTTAATCTCTCTATTGGAGACTTCGACTTGACCATTGGTCCGAGGATGGTAGGTCAGGAAACCTTGTGAAGCACTCCATACTTGCGTAGCAAGGCACCCATGCTTCGATTGCAAAAATGGGAACCTCGATCACTGATAATAGCTCTAGGAATGCCAAACCTGCAGAAAATGTTAGACCTAACAAAATCCACCACCACGTAAGAATCATTTGTCCGGTGGCTTTCGCCTCAACCCATTTCGAAACATAATCAACGAACAACAAGATGTAAGTGTAACCATATGAAGCAGAAATGGACCCATGAAATCAATACCCCAAACATCAAAGATCTCACAAAACAATATAGGGTTTTGGGCATCTCATGCCTACGGAAATACTCCCGCCCTCGACGCTTATCACATGACTTGCAAAACAAATGGGCATCATGAAACAGGAAGGCCAAAACAAACCACATTCTAACACCTTCCTAGCAGTTCTTTGGGGTCCAAAGTGACCACCACAGCGAAGCATGAGCAAAATGCAATATAGATTGAAACTCACAATCGAGCACACATCTCCTAACTACTTGGTCACTACAAAATTTCCACGAGATAAGGGTCATCCCAAACATAATATTTAGACTCACTTTTCAATTTAAGGGTTTGGGCCCTAGTGGATTCTACAGAAAAACACCACTACCAAGTAGTTAACTAAATCGGCATACCATGGGGTCTTAACTTGCAGTTGTAGAAGCCGCTCATCGTGAAATCATCCCGAATAGAAGAGGGTGAGAGGGAGAATGAGTGATACGACTCAAGTGGTCGGCTACCCGGTTTGTGCTCCACTTCTATCTCGAATCTCCACATCAAACTCTTGGAGCAACAACATCCACCGGATGAGTCGTGGCTTAGCATCCGCCTTTTTCAAAATAAACTTTAAAGCTGCATGGTCGAGAAAACAATGACTCTACTAGCTAGCAGATATGACCTAAACTTATCGAAGGCAAATACAATGGCCAACAACTCCTTTTCAGTGGTGGTGTAATTAGACTGAGCAGAATCCAAAGTTTTGGAGGCATAGGCAATCACATGGGAGGCTCTATCAACCCGTTGTGCCAAGATAGCACCAACTGCATAGTTGGAAGCATCGCACATCAACTCAAAGGGAAGGTGCCAATCAGGGGCCGGATCACTGGGCCGTAGTAAGGCAACGCTTCAAGTGATCGAAGGCCGCCTTGCACGCATCATCAAAGACAAAGTCGGTGTCCTTATGCGAAAGGTTGGACAAGGGTTGAGCAAGTCTTGCTGAAATCTCGAATGAAACGTCGATAGAAACCTGCATGGCAAAGAAAAGAGCGAACTTCCCGCACAGAAGCGGGGTAAGGCAAAGCAATAATCACATCTATCTTAGCAGGGTCTACCTCAATCCCTTTCCTAGACACTATGTGTCCCAAGACTATGCCTGACTTAACCATAAAGTGACACTTTTCATAATTCAAAGACAAGATTAGATTCAATACACATATGCAAGACTCTAGACAAATTAGCTAAGCATGCATCAAAATCGACCCATATACAAGTGAAATCATCCATGAAAACCTCCATGCAGTCCTCTAGGAACTCGAGAAAATACTCACCATACAACGCCGAAAGGTGCCAGTGCATTGAGAGGCCAAAAGGCATCCTTCGGTAAGCATATGTCCCAAAGGGGCATGTAAAGGTCGTCTTCTCCCGATCCTCGGGAGCAATATGGATCCGGAAGTATCCAGAGTAGCCATCCAGAAGCGAATGAGACTTACCGGCCAATCGCTCTAACATCCGATCAATGAAAGGTAGAGGGTAATGATCCTTGCGAGTGGCTTGGTTGAGTCTCCTATAGTCAATGCAAACTCTCCAACTATTCTGAACTCGAGTAGGAATGAGCTCATTCTTCTGATTGGCTACTATAGTAACTCCAGACTTCTTGGGAACCACCTGGACTGGGCTAACCCACTGGGTATCAGAAATGGGATAGATGATGCCGGCTTGCGTGCTTAGTGACCTCCTTCTTCACCACATCAAGGATAAGAGGATTAAGGCGTCTCTGGGGTTGTCTCACTGGCTTAGAGTCCTCTTCCAATAGAATCCGATGCATGCACATAGAAGGGCTAATACCAACTATGTCAGCCAATGTCCACCCAATGGCTTTCTTGTTCGCCCTCAATAAGCTTAGCAGCTTCTCTTCTTGATCTGGCATAAGATTATTTGCCACAATGACTGGCAACTGCTCATTCACCTCCGTAAATGCATACTTCGGATGGTCCGGAAGGGATTTCAACTCTAGTTTGGGCGGTTGCTCGGTGGAGGGAGAAGCTTGGGTGGTTGTTGCAACAACTCGATGTCATCACACCGGGAATACCGAAACCATTTTCAAAGAAGCACAAGGTAAGGGTGTGTCTATACACTCAAGGTTAACATCGAATTCGTTCATCAAAATCGAATTAAGCTCATCAAAATCGAATCGGATGCACGTTAGGATCGGGATGAAGCTCAAACTCGTAATCAATATCGAGTCTACAAGTAATGTAGAATCATCAAGCAAATCGAATCACCAAACAATGCAGTCTTAACCAAATTAGTGCAAACAGAGCACCATTCATTATCATCGCATGCACAAATGGGGTATCACTCTCGATGAAAAATAAGGATAATCAGACACCAACCATTAAGAACATCATCCACAAAGATCATCAATCACATCAATACGTAAAATGAATGCTCTTCCCTAGGATATTTCATGGCATCAAAGATATTGAAATTCACGGATATATCACCAAACTCCATGGAAAGAGTACCGTAATGCACATCTATCTTAGTCCTAGTTGTTTTCATGAAAGGTCTCCCTAGAATGATTGGTGACCTACTACTAGGAGACTCACCCTCCATATCCAAGATGTAAAAATCAGCAGGGAATATCAATTCATTAACTTTGACTAATACATCTTCAACTAAACCAGAAGGATGGGCATTACTCCTATTAGCTAACCGAACAATGACACCGGTTGGACGCAAGGGACCAAGACCAAGAGATCTATAAACAGATGCGACATGACATTAATAGAAGCACCTAAATCTAGCATGCAATCATCAAATCTATAGTTACCAATAAGGCAAGGGATAGAAAATGTCCCCGGATCTTTGCATTTACGAGGCATGGTAGAATTTGGATGAGTCTTTGAGACATTCAGTTCAAGCTCACTCGCTCATTTCCCTTCGCCGCCTCTTGTTGGTGCACAACTCCTTCGAAACTTGGCATATTTAGGAATTTGTTTGATCGCATCTAAGAGAGGAATGTTTATCTCTACTCTTCGAATGTCTCAAGTATATCCTTCTCTTGTGCTTTATCTCGCCAACTTCTTGACCGAATCGCTCTCGAGGGAAGGGAAGAGGGATAGGAATGTCTTCCTCTTCACCTTGCTGCACCGCCTTTTTCTTTTCGAGTCAATCTTCACATTTCGACTCGTTTTCGATGTGGAAGTCACATCTGCAACTTGCTTAGGTTCCTCCAATTGCTTGCCGCATCAGTAGTGATATAGCACTCACATTTCCCTTAGGATTGGGAATTGTTTGTGAGGGAAGGGAATTGGATCCCCGAGGTTGAAGCCGGTTCAATGATGTTGCCAATTGCCCAATCTGTGTTTGCAAACTCGAATGGAAGTATCGCTTGTTTGTTGGAACCGCATATTGGGTGTGACAAATTGCTTCATCATTTCTTCAAGTGAGGAACCACCACCACTACTACTAGCTCGTGTTGTGCCGCCCGTGGAGGTGGACATATGGCTGGTCGAGGAGGTGGTGCTTACAAGGGTAAAGGGGGTGCAGATCGTTGTTGGAAAGTCTCGTGGTCCGTACGGCCTCTGCCGGTAGTTCCCTGAATTCTCGCCGATACGATTACTCGATTCCGATTTTGGTTCCAAATAAAGTTGGGGTGATTTCTCCAACCGGGATTATAAGTGTTGGAGAAGGCATTATTCTCGTTGGTATTGTGGCCTTCCCGAAAAACACCCACTGCAGCCTACCGACCGATCTTGGTAAGTAGGATCATGCAAGGTAGGGCAAGAGTCGATAGAATGATAAGGGTCGAACAAAACCCACAAGAGTACCCATGCCGAGAAGGGGAAGACTGCACTGCTCGTGTCACCGCCACCGCCTCACAAGGGAGGTCGATCATCAAGTCTAGTCTCTAATCTCTCGAGAATCATGCTGGACTGGAGCTTGAATATGGTAAACAGGAGTACTATTGGCTCTGGTGCCAAACTGCTGAGAATTATCTGCCATAATGGATATCAAGTCTCGGGCTTCTTCAGTGTCTTGTTACTCATAGCCCCACCGCTAGAAGCATCCACCAACCCTTTGTCTACCTGGTGATAGACCATCATAGAAAGAGTTGATCAAGTCTTTTCGGATATCCGATGGTGTGGACAGCTTGCACATAACCTTTTGAACCTCTCCCAATACTCATACATAGTCTCCCCAAATGACTTGTTTAATGTTGCCAATTTCCTTCTTGATTGCGGTTGCTCTTGAGGAAGGGAAATATTTCTCCGTAAATAACCTCGAATATCACCCAGCTCCCAATAGATGAGGGTCAAGGTACAACAACCAATCCTTGGCTCCACCCTCCAATGAGAAAGTAAAAGCTCTCAGCTTGATATGATCTTCATCAATGGCATGAGGTTTCATAGTGCTGCATACTACATGAAATTCCTTCAAATGCTTAATGGGGCACTCACCGCAAGACCATGAAACTTAGGCAACAAGTGTATTAGACCAGATTTCACTCAAAGTTAGCAAAGAAGGTTAGGATATTGGATGCACAAGGGTTGATAATTAACATCAGTGCACCCAATTCCTTCAAAGTATGATGATTATCCCGCTCTCCCGCCATAATGTCCGAGCGAGCAAAGTTGCTACTAGAATCGGTGAACACAACAAGACTATCGAAATACTATCGAAGCACAATCGAAATATCAACGTAATGGACACAATCGAATGGCCGAATCGACTCTAATTGAGTATCCGGTTCGGTATTAATCTTATGACTTAGCCTAACAACTCTTCTAGCAAGAAGAATTGTTCTTTCTATTTCGGGATCAAATGGCAACAGAGACAAAACACACAAAAGCAAAAACCTATGCTAGAAATTGACCAAAACAAGTCCAGAAACAGTATCAAATGATTTTTAAAATTTTTGGGACTTGGACAGGGCAACTCCTAGACTATTGGGGGATTCAAAAATGGAATAAAAAAACTTCAAAAATAGAAAAAGTGGCCTAAACGATGGAATTTGGCGAAACGGAGGATAGCCCTTGGAAAATGGAACATTTTCAAAGGGGGTCTAACGATTCGCCATTTTCTATCACTGTACCAAATTTCAAATCAATCAGAGATACTCAAAAAAAATGGTCCTGTTGGAAATCAAAAAAGCAGAACCTAAAACAAAGAAAAAAAATGGTCTAAACGTTGGAATTTGGGGAAAATGAGTGAGACCTCACTTCCTCCTAGGAAGTGACTTTTGCTTAAAACACCCAATTCCTTGTGAATAAGACCTGGTTTGAGTGATCGGAGTCAGAAAATTTCTGTCCGCCACCCGAACCACCTAAACTACCTAAACTAAGCTATTTACAATACTGTTACTAATCAAACCGATGCAAATTCCCAGGCAGCGGCGCCATTTTTGGAAAGATTAATTTCCGTATCTCCCAAAACAACCAAGTTCGTAATTAATTTGCAGAATTAGGGAACCTGGGTCGTTTCCCAACGAATTTGCAATGGGCTTGTTTAGAAATCGAATCCGATAAGATGAAAACAGAATCGAGTAGTTACCGATTAGGCACGAGTTCTCTGGATGAATCATGGAATCCTCATCGTTGGGTTAATCACAAGAGTTTAGCCGATCATGGCTGGGAAAATCGAAGAACACGAAGAACGCGCGAAGAACATGAAGAACTGATGAGAGAAAATGAAAACTTGTATTTTGATCCACTCTAATATTAAAAACGTGAATGAATATGTTTGTGGCAGCTGCCATACTTAAAAATAACCTAAAACGAAATGGGCTCTCATAGTTTTAGCCCAAAACGAAATAAAATAAAACTGGACTTAAATTACAAAATTCGGGTCCAAAATAAATCCAGAATTGTACATCCGACTTTGGCTCCAAAATTGACCGCCTTCTTGACCGAATTTGCTCTTGATGTCTTCATAACAATTGTAGCTCTCTGAATCATCTGAAATATGAGACAAAAATGAGGCAAATCCGATGTCTGGTTCAAGAGATGGTAGAAATAGTGAAGCAACACAAAACTAGGATTTTATTATTAAAAATGGCTAAAATGCAATAAAAGGCCCAAGGCCCAAATAAACATAAGAGCCATTATTTATTAGCTAAAGGGTCCTAAATTATTATTCAAGAGACAAAAATAAGTGTATAAAATATTCAATTATCATGGTACTTTCCTCTGGTTCCAAGACTTACGAGATTGTATGCATCAGAACAAACAGCTGCTCACATGAGATGGCACCGGGAGCATCGCAGGGATGAAAACTTTGTGACGCATCCATCCGATGCGGAAGCTTGGCGTAAATTTGATGAGGTGAATCCTTTCTTTGCTATGGATCCCCGTAATGTCCGTCTTGGTCTATGCTCGGATGGGTTCGCTCCTTTCAACAATACGGGCAGGACTTATTCCTGTTGGCCTGTCATTGTGACTCCGTACAACCTCCCACCTTCTATGTGCATGAGAAGAGAGTTTTTCTTTCTTAACGCGTTAATCCCCGGGCCATCCAACCCAAAAAAGAAGATAGATGTGTACCTCGGCCTTTGATAGACGAGTTGAAGATGTTGTGGAGTGAAGGGGTTCTTACGTATGATATATCATTAAGTCGAATTTCACCACGCGGGCCGCCTTAATGTGGACCATAAATGATTTCCCGCATATGGGATGTTGAGTGGCTGGCAAATGTCGGGGAGCTTGCATGCCCGGTATGTCTTGAACAGAACATGGGTTTTAGCTTGAAACACGCCGCAAGGTCAGTTTGTTTGATAGGCATCGGCGATTCCTACCCCGATCATCCGTGGAGGAGAAATAGAAAAGACTTCACGCGGAATGTTGTCGAACGAGCAGAGCAACCCCGTCGTTTAAGTGGCCAAGAAATATGGGACAGAGTCAAGTACATTCAAAGTGTCGAAGAGGGGGCTGCTTCCAGGGAACCTGAGGGATACGGCGTTGATCATCATTGGAACAAACGCAAAGATCTTCCGGGAACTAGCATATTGGAAAGATCAATTGTTAAGACACAACCTCGATGTCATGCATATTGAGAGGAATGTGTTTTGCAACATTCTCGTACACCGTGATGGACACCAAGGGCAAGACGAAGGACACAAAGCAACGCAAGACGGGACATAGAAGCGATATGCGAAGGCACGCTTTACATTTGGTGGGGAGTGGCACGGACGGACATCCAAACCTAGAGCGCCGTACACATTCAACAAACAACAGAATTTGGAACTGTTGCAATGGGTTAAAGAACTGAAACTGCCAGACGGTTATGCGTCAAACATGAAAAGATGTGTCGAAGCAAAGGAACATCCTACCTTGTTTGACTCAATGGAACATTTGCCCGTTCACTTGGCCTACGAAGCAAAGGTAGGAGGCCCGCAACAATATAGATGGATGTATCCATTTGAGAGGTAATATATATATTTCTATCTCGTTGTTATTAATTGACCGACAAGGTACTTTAGTTTATAAATACCCTCTGATATTTCATTGTAGGTTTTTACGCACACTTAAGAACAAGATCAAAAATCCAAGATACGTTGAAGGATCTATCGCTGAGGCATATCTTGTCGAAGAGGCCGCAAAATTTGCTTCATACTATTATCCCCCTGAAATGATGTCAAGATGGAGAGGGGTACCTCGCAACGATGATGCCGGTGATACGAGGGATCAAAAATCAATATTTAATTTTCCAGGTGACAAAGTTGATGGGGTAGAGTCTGACTACTACGGGAAGTTAGTTGACATAATTCAACTGAGTTACCCGTGGGACAAGGTAGTGACCCTTTTCAAATGTGAGTGGCTTGATAACAGTCCGCGTGGGACAAAAATGGACAAACATGGAAATATTGAGATCCACTGGACAAGGAGATATACGGTTGGTTATGACCCATTCATCCTTGCTCAACAAAGCGGAACAAGTTTACTATACATCATACCCCACATCCCGCCTGTGTTGGAGGGGAGTTATTAAAACCAAAGCACGAAATATTATACCAAAGTCGAAAGAGCCGGAATCAAATGACGATATGGCTGAACCATTCCAAGCTGATATGGAACATGTACTCCCCATAAACATCTTCGATGACGAAGTACCAAGAAATCTATTTGATTCTAATGCGGGGTTAGAATTAATTCCTATACAAATTGACAATGAGGAATCAGACGATGAGGCAGAAGTGATTTACTCTGATAGTGAATCGGAGTTCGACGACTATGAGACCTCCTCAGAGGAAGACGTGCAAGCATATGTTGATGTTGATGAACAAGAATCGTCCGATTGATTTCGTTAGTTCTTTGTTTGTGATGATTTGTTATACTACATACTTTGTTAATGCGCTACTTATTGTTATATATTTTTTGACATTATGTCTATGAGTGTTTAGAGATGGAGCATCTAGGAGGACGTTCAGGTAGTGGACGGGGTAGTGGTCGAGCCCAACCCCGTCCTATCAGAGGGGGTAGGGCGACGTCATCTGCTCCTTACGGAGGTAGAGGGTCCAGCGCTTCCCGCATATGCCTTCCTTTGATATGTCATCTTCACCGTCTACATATTTGTCATCTTCACCGTCGCTGTATTTGTCGTCATCACCGTCTACCCCTCTCACTGATCCACAAAAGGGGGACCACAGTTTACAATATAATTTCTGATTGATTTACATATGTTTAGTTACATATGATTTACATATGTTTATCTTCAATACTTCACATTTCTTCCTTAGCACAATGCGTCGCCTCATAGCCACGTCGGGGAAGAAGGTAGTTCCTCCGATCCACCAACTGGGCTCCAGAGATCCTTTGACACGGAAGCTTTGGATCCGTCCCGACGGCATCAGGTAAGTCATGCCGAGTTACCAGTAATGTTACAATTTTCTCTATGTAAATGGTTTGTATGGTAATATTTGCATGATGTCATCTCTCGTCAGATTTGAGCCTCATAATGAGGTAAGGGACTTCATCTCGGCCCAATTATTCCGCAATTACAACCATCCTTGGGCCAAGTGGACAGACATTCCTATCACTATTCGAGATGCTTGGTTTGATGAGTTCTTGGTAAGTTTTTTGTTTTATGGTTATTTAATTAAGTACTTTAAAAATTTGGATTACTAATTGTTCGTTATTGATTTTCAGGGCCAGCATATGACGTTGCCTGAACATCGTGCAGAACTGAAAGCAAATTATAATCATAAGGGAGGCCGGTATTTGTGTCAAAAGCTTTACGGCTTGAGAAATAAAAGAGGCAAGAAAGACTGGATTTCCCAGACACTGTAGACGAATTATTGCAGAATTGGGCCATAAATGAACAGTTTCAAAACATGAGCACGAAAAATAAGCAAAACAGAGCCAAAATGGAAGGACCGTCATATGCTGGCGGCAGCATTCCTATTAGTGAGCATCGACGGAAAATTGTAAGTACACTCTATTTTCTATTTAGGTATTTGATATTTTATACTTTGAAGTAATTAATTAAGGTTATCATCCGCGTTTGCGGTAGAGTCTGGGAAGTTCCTGAAGGATCAATTGAGTGGGCTACCTTTGAGCGGACCCATTCCCTAATCAGGGAGTGAGAGACAATGGATTAACCAAAAGGCGCTGCAAGTAGCGGTTAGACATTTATTGCCTTTATTACTTGTTTTATGCACCACCATATTTCTTTTATTTTACATGTCTAATAAGCTATGTATTTTTGTGCTTGTAGGAAACCTTTCGAAAGCCGCCGCAGAGAGAGGGTCGCAGCTTGGGTCGACCCGCATCCTCTCGGTCCGACAATGAGTCTCTGTTCTTTGAGGCCGCAGCGGATTTAACAAGAAAGGGCGAGTCTTTGGATACGGTGCCTCTGGCGGCCGATTGAAGCAATCAAAGCGCTCCTCATCCAAGAAGTGAAGGTGTTTCTCCGGTACACGTAATACATTTCATATTGATAATTTCCATTCTCTTGTCTATTCAAATGAAGTACAAATAATAAATGTACTTCATAATGTATTTGCGTATGAGTCAAGAAGATGAAAGCGTTGGTGGAGCAGCAAGCAACACAGATGAGTCAAGCAACAGACATCATGAGGCAGGAGATGCTTCAGAACGGGAGAGGATGGAGCAGGCGATGAATCGAGAACGGAGAGGATGGAGCTTGCGATCCAACAGAACGGGAGAGGATGCGACATCGATGGATCGGCAAGCGGAGATGATGAGACAGATGCAGCTTCAACTCCTGTCTCTAATGACACAAAAGGGTTCGGGGTCGGCTCCTGGTGATGATGACCATGCGGGTGATGATGATGATGATGACAATGCTGCTGTTTAGACTACTTTTTAGTATTTTCTCCTTACAACATTATTATATATATTGTGTTTTCTCTATGTAAACTCTTTTTATTATATCCATGATACTTTTGCAATCAATTTTCAAGAAAAAAATATTTAAAAAAATAAAACAATTAAAATTTTAAAAAATAAAACAATTAAAAAGATTGAAATTTAAAAAGATTGAAAAAAATAAAAAATAAAAAATAAAAAAATAATTTTTTTACTTTTGCTACGGAATTAATTCCGTAGCAAATTGCTACGGATTATAGATTCCGTAGCAAATTGCTACGGAATATATATCCGTAGCAAATTGCTACGAAATTAGATTCCGTAGCAAATTGCTAAGGAATTAGATTCCGTAGCAAATTGCTACGGAATTAGATTCCGTAGCAAATTGCTACGGATTTCGGAATTCCGTAGCAAATATTGCTATGGAATATAAATCCGTAGCAAATTGCTACGGGGTTTTTTGCTACGGAAAAATTCCGTAGCAAATTCCGTAGCAAATTGATTTTGCTACGGAATTTTGGCATTTTTCCGTAGCAAAACCGATTTGCTACGGATTTTTTCCGTAGCAAAAATCGATTTTTTTGTAGTGATGTAACATCCCAATTCCATAGCCAATTTTTTTTTTAATCAGAGTAGAGCATCGGAATAAAAACATTGAGTAACTGATTACAACAATAACAGTGGCATAATCGCCTGTTCATAAAGATTAATACATTATCCGTTCAATTACTAGACGTCCTTGATCGGGTCTCCACGTGGTCTTCATCTTCATGTGTGCTATCCGCTCTGCTTACTCTTATCCTCCGTCCTTGGTCTACCTTGATGTGATGCTATAGTAAGAGCTGAGATCCAATACCCATCGGATCTCAGGTAGCGGTTAACCTCATGCTTATATAACAATATATGTTCAACAGATATTTCTAGAGATACAGCTATGATCCATACAGTTCAATATATGATCATTTAATAACAACTACCCTACAAGCAAAGTTATCTGCCTGCACTATTCACCAGTGCCACGATGTACGGTCATGTCCTCAGCGCTAGGAAAACATAACAGTATTATCAAAACCATAACCCGTAAAGTTGTAATAGTGATTATGTAAGTTTATTACCTTAGTCACTGTGCATGACCCGAAACAGAGTCCCGTCCATGGCTTATGAAACTATCCGTATCGAATATAAGAAGACTATAAGCATTAGAGTCAGTATTACAGTACGCCGCGAACGTACCTTCGTTTGACGGTAATTCGGTACTTTTTGACGGAAATGGCACGTTTTTAGGTAAAAATTACCATTTTGCCCCTATACCCCTAATTGGCGGAATTTCGCCAGCACTTCGTTACTTTGGCTCCGATTTTTTCCAAAATTTTGCCAGAACTTCGACCCAATCATAATTTTCGAAATTCTAGACTAAAATAGCCCTATCATATGATATCTAATCATACTTGAAAAATTAAAGGCTATACTAGCATTACTACTCTAACTATTGAAAGAACTAAGAAAGCTTAAAACTCTGTATCGAAAACTTACTCAGAGCTTCGCTACAAATTTCCCCGGGCTCCTCCTTCTCTCTTCTCTCTCTCTAGATTCGGCCAAGGCACTTGAGAAATGGTATGAATTTTGAAGAGGAAAGCAAGGCTATTTATAGAAGTAAGGACATAAAGGGAATTTTCCAATTTAATCACAACCCTTGGATGCAACTTGTTGGAGAAGGCAAGATCTCATCCCTTCACCCCCCCTTGGTCGACATGCAGCCCTAGGTGGCACAAAAATTGCATCATCAAAGTGATGTAATCAACTTGTTGAAGAAGGAGTTATACCGATAAAACCTCGATCGGTGTCAGATTCGCGTAATCTCGGAAAATCTCAAAATTCTGAATTAGACAATTCCTAGATATTTCATTCCTCATTAGAAATGTCTAATTTAACTAACTTTTTAACATTGCCTAGGTCTTCTCCGGCCTGACGGAAGTTTTACGGAAAAACGTGTCGGTTTTGAAACGAATTTCCGGAAGCTACCGCCTATGGACAAGAATGCACTGATTCCAAATATGTCCAGGAAAACTCTCAATTCTTCCCCAGATGTCGCATCATGACTTTTAGATTCTTAACTTTCAACTTGGCTATCCGGCTTTTCTCAGAATTCTCTATTTCGTTTTATTAGGAAAATGCTCTACCGGCCGAATTAACTTCCTAAAAGTCTAACTAAGATAAAATCCACTGATCAATATTTTACCTTAACTTTGGAAATCTCATTCCTAGTTCTCTAGATAGGATCCGTTTCCTATTTATTCCATTACTATTCACCATATTTAATTATATTATATAATAATACAACTTTTTTTAAAAAATATCATGATATTATTTATTTGATCTTATCTTCAATTTTTTCTTTCTTTCTTGGGCAATTTCGGCTGGCCCTAATTATTATTTAATAAATATTTATTTTTTATTTAATTAATTATTTAATTATTTAAATTTTCTCAAAAATTTCACAAAAATCCCTAATTGGCTCATTCTTGTATTTAGGCTTAAAAATACCTAAACTCATCCATTTTTCTCAAAAATTTCCAAATATTTAACAAATATGTTTTTACTAATTTTAAGCTAACAACCACTAATTTTTGGGTTTTACATAATTATTCATGAATTTCCTTTGCTTATGCTTAAGTAATTAGCCAATAATTACTTAATTAATTTATTATCACTAGTTGATAATTTTCTTAATTAGAATGCCTCATTACCTCATAGCTTTTATACTGACATTTATGTTTCCATGTCTTTTGCATTATTTTAGAATTTACAAGGGTATTTTAGTCATTTCAATACTTTTTGAGCGTTCTTATTCAATTTCTCCAAGTTCATAATTTATTAAATTACCAAAATTAGAGATAATATACTCTCTTAATTCAATTAACCATTTTACTACTTTTTAGGATTTTTCACAATTTTCCTAAGTTCTTTATACATTCCAAGGGTATTTCGGTCATTTTGACCTCATAGTTCTTTTTCCTAATTTTCCTAGGAGATTTTCCTTTGAAAATAAGCTAATTATTACTTAATATTTGACACCTCATATTCACCTACTTTCTATAGGTATAATTTTTACCAAATTATGATACTGATTTTTGGGGTATTACAATATATATATATATATCACACAATTTATACGTAGCTGAATTACACACAAAACACAAACAATCAAACGTATCTTTGACCACATTTTGTATGAGGAGGGTTAAGGAAGTGTTAGTAGGTTGAATATAAAGAAAGAGAGATGCCATAGGCATTATGCGCGATAATAATGCAAATATTGACTAGCTAGCTAGGGCATATATACGTACATACATTGAATACACACATACTCCCTTCGGTCCTAAACATAAGACAAAGTTGACCTTTTTTTTGTAGAGATTAAGAAAGTTACTTAATCATATCATATGTTATATATCCTTAAATTATATATCAATTTATAAATTACGCAAAATATATAGTTTGAAGAAAAAATGATATACATAAATATTTTAAAGTAATTTAATTAGTTTTTTTAAAATCACCAAAAAAAGTCAACTCTATATTATATTTAAGACTGGAAGAAATATTTCATATGGAGATCCATCTCATGATGATGGTGTTATTTTGATGGCAATGCTTGTTTCCTAAATGGGAACCATCTCTCTGCATCCACGCGAGTGGGTCCTTTGCGTGCTAAGTAGTAGTGGCGTCTCAGCAATAATACATATATGGAAGTACGAATTCCCACAAATAATGCCTGGCCTAAATTTAGTTGAGCGAGATGAATCCATTATTTACCACTAGTATTGTGGGAGTTTAATTGTGTGCGTCAAAAGAAGACTCATATTACTCAACTTTAAAGAGAGCCTTAAATGTGTAGTATATGCAAAAATATGAACTTGAGCTAATTAAAAACGAGACCAAGAATAGGTCAGGCTGACGCTAAGTTGAAATTTGTGCCGATTTATCCCCCTTGTGCATAAGTGAATTAGGCCTAGTATTGGGCACTTGTTTTTAGGGAGCAGCTACGGTCTGCTGCAGTAGACCGTTAGTTGCAAAAAAATGCTTAATAATTTACCGCATGCGGTACACATACACCGCATGCGGTAATTTATTTAAAAAAAAAATTACACCGTCCAGATCTTCATCCGACGGCTCAGATGAGGAAGAAGATGGGAAGAAAAGATGACTGAAGTCAGATCCTTGTTTTTATGTGTTTTGGTTAGCTATTGCTCCTCTCCTAATTCCTCATGAGTTCTTCGTATTCTCTATTGTTGTGTTCTCTCACTTTCTGTTGAAAGAGTTCGCTTAATCTTGGAGAGTAGCAGATAATTAAAGAGATTATTTTACTAGCGGGCTATATTTACTCAAAGTCATCTAACCCTCAATGAAATTGGACTTTGAGAGTGGCTAGCTAGACCACTTTTCTTTAGTTTGTTTTGTACGGTTGTTGTTGTTTAATTTCATAGCCTTTTCATTCCTAAACATATTTTAAAAATAATTATGTCCTCTGATATATAATTATTCCTAATTTAATTACTATTATCAATATAAAATATAGAAAAGATATTATGAACAATATATGCAACCATTGGATATAGGTTGGTGACAAGTATTCCCAACCATAGGTTAATATATTAATGGGAATGCAACAAAACATAACATCATGTCTAGGAGGAGCATGTACAACCACAAATTTAAGGTTCTCCAAACGACCCACCTATTTGGATTCACGTCATGATTAGTTTTAAGTTAGATGTAGTACTTTTTTTCATGCTAACAAATTCATAAAAAATCCCTTGAGGTATGTATAGATAATACTTCCTCTAGTCTTTTTTATGAGGAATCACTATTATTGAAATCACATGGTTCAAAATGTTAGTTAAAAGTAATGAATGTGTAACATATGCACCTTTAATTTCTTTCTAATTATATACTCTTATTTAAAAAAAAAAAAGTGTACACGAGAGATAATGGGTTAAAGCTAAGTTTATTGTAGAAAATTAATGAATGATATAAATTTAATGGGGGTAAAAATAGAAAGACTAGTTTAAAATTTCAAATATATAGGATGTATTCCTTATAAAAAAGACGACCCTATAAGAGAGAATGTTCCTTATAAAAATGACCCGAGGGAGTAATATAATTTTTTTTAAAAGACTATATGTATTTTTCTAATATTTAATAACTCTACTATACTGTGTAAAAATCATGATATTATTGAGAGAATAAAGAAAGTTGCAGATATGCGGCAAAAAGAAAATATTTAATAACACAGTAAATTTGACTCCATAAAGTCAGATATCAGAAAATGCTATAAATATAAATTATGTACCTTCAGTACTACCTATATCCTTAAATATGAATTTATTTCAGAGATTCAATCGCGTCCCATGCACCTTTATTTATATGTATGGAATATGGATAGTCTATAGTATATGGAGTTGGCATATTAAGGGATGGATGTAAATTAAATAGAGGCAGCTAGGGTTCTTGCTGTTGAAAGCTATACATGGTGTAACTAATTAATTAAGGATATATGTGTGTGTGTGTTTATAAAGATATGTGTAACATCCCATGTTTGAAATGCGGAAATTTTTTTTTTCAAACAAACAATCAGAGTGGAGCAATAGAGCGAAAGAGTAATTGGACTCTTAGCCAAAACATCAACCATTGTGTAACATTGTATAAATTACAGTAGTCCTAAGGTTTAGAAAGGATATAGTGTACGTAATAACAAAATACGATAAGATAGAGATAGTCTTCAGCTGCACGCCTACTCCGGGTACTTGCCTCGATCCACGAACCGTGGTCCTCCTGACCCTGAAGCTACAGCTGAGATTCAATTCAACGCATTGAATCTCGGGTAGCAAGTAACCTCATACCCAAACAACACAAAAGATACAACCAACGATATTCTAGAGCTAATACAACGCTTTATCATAAGCATACTAGAGATGCATGATCATTATGCCGACAAAACATAAGCACGAGCAATATGTAAAGCCCCATAAGGTAAATAACAACAACAAATTTGCACTATTCACCGGTGCCACGATAATTAGTCGTGTCCTCAGCGCTAGGAAAACAAAACGGCGTTATCAAAACTATAACCCGTATAACTGTCTGTATAACGGTCTACGAACATATCATTGACATATAAGTATTTAAGATGTGCAAGATTAGTGTTACAGTACGCGTCCGTACCTTCGTTTGCGACGTTAGGTACCACCGGCGGAAAACGTACTTTTACGGAAAATGTGAACTTCAAACAGCGGTTCGTCGGGCAAATGTGACGGCAAAGAAATCGTAGATTCTGATATCCTATAAGAATAATATCACATTTATTAGTGATTTGACACTATAATCGGCATTTTAGGTAAAAATTACCATTTTGCCCTTCTACCCCTAATCTATGGAATTTCGCCAAAGATTCGTTACTCTGACAAATTTTCTTCCCGAAATTTTGCCAGAACTTCGACGCAACTATGATTTTTGAAAATAATGACTAAAATAGCCCTCCCATATGATACCCAATCATAAAAATAAAGACTACTCTAGCATTACTAACTATTGAAAGAACTATGAAAGCTTAAAGCTCGGTACCGGAAGACTTACCCAGAGCTTCGCTACAGATTTTCCCCGGCCTTCTCCTTCTCTCTCCTCTCTCTAGATTTTCGGTTTGGAGCTCTTGGAATTGTGAGAAATGAAGAGGAAGGGGGTATTTATAGAAACGGAGGTAGGGTTTCGGTCGTCGGATCAACTTTGTGAGAAGCGATCTGGACCGTCCAAAGCAACTTTTCAAAAAACCCTTTCCTTCCCCTTTTGCATTCACACTTGGCCGAAAATCCAAGTGTCTTGGCCAATGGGAGGTGGCCACGTGTCACCTTCCAGAAGCTTTCAGACCGATTTCTCCGATCGGCACTCCGATTCGCGTGATTTCGAGAAATCTCAAAATTCGGATTTATAACTCGAAAACATATTCTCACTTAGTAGAAATGTCCAAGTTAACCTATATTTTGATTTCATATAGGGCTCCAACAGTCAGTTGAGTCTTTCTCGAAAAACGTGTCCAAACGCGTCGGTGTCGAAACTTGTTTTCGGAAACATCAATCTCTTCGAAAAATCACTTGAATCCAAATATGTTCATGAAAATTCCCAATTCTTTTCCAAATGTCACAACATAACCTTTTCGTCCTCTTGGCTATCTGACCTTTTCTCGAATTTCCTATTTCGTCTTATTAGGAAAATGCACAAACGGCCTGCACTAACTTCCTAAGAGGTCACTTGAAGGTAAAACTCACTGATCAATATTTTACCTTGACCCTGGGATTCCTATTCCTAGATCTCTAGATAGGATCCGTTTCCTAATTTTAAAATTACTATTCACATATTTTACTTTAATTAATTATAATAATAAAATAATGTGCAACTTGCACAACTTGCTTCTTATATTCATTTTTTATTTTCTTTTTCTTTTTCTCTTGGGAAAATCGGCTGGCCCTTAATTATATTTAATAAATATTTATTTTTTTTAATTAATTATTTAATGATTTATTTATTTAATTTTTCCAAAAATTTCCACAAAATTATCTAATTGGTCCATTCTTGTATTTAGGCTTAAAATTACCTAAACTCCATGATTTTTCATAGAAATTTCCAATTAATTAGTAAATACATTTTTACTAATATTCCACTAATTTCCACTAATTTTTGAGCTTCACATAATTATTACTGAATTTCCTTTGCTTATGCCTAAGTAATTAGCCCAATATTACTTAATTACTTCATTATCACCGTTGATAATTTTCTTAATTACAATGCCTCATTACCTTCATACTCTTGTATTAACATTAGTATTTTCATGCTTCTTGCATTTTTAGAAATTACAAGGGTATTATGGTCATTTCACTTCCTTTTTGAGTATTTTCCAACAATTTCTCCAATTTCATAATTTATAAAAGGGTTAAGGTGCAAAAATATACATGTGCTTTTCTCCGAGGAGCGCCCAGTAGCAAATGTTTTTTTCAGGTGCAAAAGTAACTATGTGGTTACAAATTAGGTGCAAAAATAGCGTTTGACTTTTAGTACCGATCAATACCTTAAAAATTTTTTCAAGATCCTAAAATTATTTTTGCACCTTTGAAATGCCACGTCATCGTCCAGTCAGCAAAAAAGTCAAACTTAACGGTCAAAAGTCAAACTTAACGGTCAAACGCTATTTTTGCGCCTAATTTGTAACCACATAGTTACTTTTGCACCTGAAAAAAGCATTTGCTACTAGGCGCTCCTCGGAAAAAAGTACATGTCTATTTTTGCACCTTAACCCTTTATAAAATTACAAAAATTAGAGATTATATACTCTCCTAACTCACTTGGTCATTTAACTGTCTTTTAGGATTTTTCCATAAATTTTATAAGTTAATTACCCTTTCTAGGGCATTTTGGTCATTTTGGCACTTTGGCCCTTAAATTCCCTAATTTCTTGCAGAATTTCTACTTAGAAAATAGACTGTATTTATACAAGACCGAGATTGAAATTTCACTTATCGAAATATCCAACTTTTATTTATAATATTCCAGATAAATATCCGGGTATTACATTTCTCCCCCCTTACATAAAATTTCGCCCTCGAAATTTAATCTATACTAACTAAACTTCGGGACATAAACTCTGGGTACTTCTCCTTCATGTCACTCTCGGTCTCCCAAGTCGCTTCTTCAGGTGACAAACCCTTCCAGACTACCTTCACTGACAGTATTGTCTTGTTTCTGAGCCGTTTCTCCTTGTGATCAATGATCTGCTCCGGCTCGACCATGAAGGTATTATCATGTCGTACTTCGACATCCTCGTACTCGATGACATGATCACTGTCTGGTTGGTACTTCTTCAATTGCGACACGTGGAAAACGTCGTGGAGATTACTCAGGTTCGGGGGTAAAGCTATCTGATAAGCTACTTCTCCGCGCTTAGCCAGAATTTCGAATGGTCCAACATACCGTGGACTGAGTTTCTTCCTCTTAAGCGTTCTGCCGACACCAGTTACTGGGGATAACTTTAGAAATACATGGTCGCCGACATAGAACGTCAAAGGTCTCCTCCTTTTGTCCGCATAGCTCTTCTGTCTGCTATGTGCGGCTAGGAGTCTCTTCTTGATTAACGCGATCTGTTCAGAGGTCTCGCTCAAGCATATCCGGCCCAAGTAATCTTTTCGGATGAATCTATCCAAAGATAATGGTGATCGACACCTCCGCCCATACAATGCCTCGAACGGGGCCATTTGTATACTAGCATGATAACTTGTTGTTATATGCAAACTCGCCTAGCGAAAGATGTTGATCCCAACTTCCTTTGAAATCCAGTGGCACATGCTCGCAAAGATATCCTCCAAATACGTATGGTTCTCTCGGATTGACCAGTCGGTCTCAGGGTGATAAGCCGAACTGAACTTCAACTTAGTCCCCATACCTTCATGTAACGCTTGCCAGAAACGGGATTTGAATCGTGTATCACGATCGGAGACAATGCTCTTAGGAACACCATGTAATCTCACTATCTCTTTGATATAAATCTCCGCCAATCGTTCCGAAGAATAGTGAATACCGATGGGAATAAAGTGTGCCGACTTGGTTAATCATCAACAACTACCCAAATTGTATCATGATTGCTGATTTTGGGCAGACCTACCACAAAATCCATGGTTATGTTCTCCAATTTCCATTCCGGACTCTAGTCCTTGCAAAAGACCGGGGGTCGACGGTGTTCAATCTTTACTTTCGACGTGTCAAGCATTTGGCCACGTACTGCTACGTCTTTCTTCATTCCGGCCACCACAGTTCGGATTTCATACTGTACATCTTGACCATGCCTGGATGTAGAGTGTACTTACTCTTATGAGCCTCATCCATTATTGACCGCTTCAATTCATCAACCGGCGGTATGTAGATTCGCTGCTTATACCTGACCAAACCACTAAGTGATAGGTCATAGTCTTGGGTCTCACCTCGAGTGATCTTCTCACGTATCTCTTTTGCCCAATCATCTTGCTTCTGAGCTTTCTCCACTTCATCTCTCAGATCATACTCCCCTTGACTCGCAAGAAGTGTAGCAAGATAGGCATCAGCAGGTGCGTGAAGACCCATGCAAATTTGGTTGGATAGATTCAAAGTATTTCAGAATCTTGTGGTCACAATACACTTCTACGGTTACACCGTATGTAATGCCTCCATATCTTCAAAGCGAACACGATAGCCACAAGCTCTAGATCGTGTGTAGGATAGTTTAACTCGTGAGGCTTCAGCTGACGAGAGGCATAGGCCACCACCCTGCCCGTTGCATTAGGACACATCCCAATCCTTGCCCACCGGCATCACTGTAGACAACATAGGTCTCATCCGGATCGGGATAATCAATACCGGTGCCGTAGTCAACCTCTCCTCGTACTCAAAGCTCTCCTCACAATCATCTCCCCATATAAAGGGTTGATTCTTCCTCGTAAGCTTTGTCAATGGTAGGGCAAGACGCGAGAAATCCCGTATAAATCTGCGGTAGTATCCCGCGACCAAGAAAACTACGGATCTCCGTCACGCCTCTCGGCCGTTTCCGGTCGGCGCTTCTACTTTGCTTGGATCAACTGCAACTCCGCCGCTAGATATAACATGGCCCAGAAATTTAACTTCTGGCAGCCAAAATTCGCATTTGCTCAGCTTAGCATATAGTTGCTTTTCCCTGAGTATGCTCAACACCTTTCGCAGATGTTTTTCGTGCTCTTCCTTACTCTTAGAGTAGATCAATATGTCATCAATAAACACCACCACAAACTGGTCTAGGTGTTGTCAGAAAATTCGGTTCATGTAATCCATGAATACCGCAGGTGCATTTGTTAATCCGAAAGGCATCACAAGGAATTCATAATGCCCATATCTGGTTCTGAAAGCTGTCTTGGGAACATCGCCATCCTTAACTCGCAACTGATGGTATCCCGAACGCAAGTCAATTTTCGAAAAGACTGTGGAACCAGACAATTGATCCAAAAGATCATCAATCCGGGGAAGTGGGTACTTGTTCTTGACAGTCACCTTATTGAGTTCGCGGTAATCGATGCAGAGTCGGAAGCTTCCATCTTTCTTCTTTACAAAAAGCACTGGGGCTCCCCATGGTGATACACTGGGTCGAATGAACCCCTTCTTCAAAAGCTCTTCCAACTGCTTCTTCAACTCCTGCATCTCGTTAGGAGCCATTCGATACGGCGCCTTAGATATTGATCTTGTGCCAGGCATCAAGTCAATGTTGAACTCCACTTCTCGGATAGGAGGTAACTTGGTGAGATCCTCCGGAAATACATCAGAAAATTCATTCACCACAGGGATATCCTGGAGTGAACGGTCAGCTTCTGCTTTGACAGAAAAGAATACCATGAAAGCATGACATCCTTGCTTCACGCACCGATCGGCTTACGTAGCGGAGAGAAAGTTCAGCTCACTTCAACCTTGTCTCTGGAAAATGATATCTCCTTTTTGCCACAATCAATCATTGCGCCGTTGGCCGTTAACCAGTTTAGACCGAATATGACGTCGATGCCGTGAAGAGGTAGACGGATAAGATCCACTTTAGAAACTCGTCCATCCACGTCAGCAGTACAATTCATACATGCATCAGAAGCTAAAGACTTTACACCCAACGGTGTAGATACTACAAGATCAAATGGTAATCTACAGGCATGCAATCCTAAACGACTTACACATTTATAGGAAATAAACGAGTGACTAGCACCCGAGTCATACAATGCTTCAAGTAGATTTCCATTGAGATAGATGGTACCTTGAACCATCTCTGGGGACTTCTTGGCCTCTGTGTTTGTCAATGCAAAGATTCGGCCAGCGCTTTGAGGTCTCGCCTCTCTGCCTTCTCGGGGCAATCCCGGCTAATGTGTCCGGTGGGGTAATTCTGTTGCCCGGTTGGTAGGGTCTCTTGTTTCCACCCTGGTTGTTGTTCCAAGGTGCCTTCCTCTTCTGTGAGGATCCTCCGCGGTTAGATCCACCGCGACCAGCATTGTTGCCTTCCTGTCCTCGGGACTTGCGCAGTTCCTTCAGGTTGCGCTCCGTCAGCCTGCAAGATCCTACGGCTTGGGCCATCTTAGAAAATTGGTGAGATACCAACCTTGCTCTTATGTCGTACCTCGGCCGTTCACCAATCGGTTCGCTTTCCGGCTTTCGTTCACATTGCTCTTCAGATACGAAGAGTATCGCGACAGGTTGGTGAAACGTGCGAAGTAGTCGTCAAATGACTCTTCATTCCCTTGTTGGATCTGCAGAAATTCCTCCTCTTTAATCACCTGAATCGAGGGAGGAAAGTATTGTTCGTTGAACTGCTCCAAGAACATCTCCCACGTAACAGGGCTTGGCAGGGTTGTGGAAACGCTCTCCCACCATCTGTGGGCATCGCCCTCCAACTTGTAGATAGCCAGAAGTGCCTTTCGATTTCCCGGGCACTCGATAACTTCAAAAATATTTTTTAGGCTTAGCAGCCAATCCTCAGCTAGTTCATTCTTTCCCTAAACCGGGTGGCTTCGGCTTGCGAACCGGTTGACCCGGCTCTCGGTGGTTCTCTCTTTTGATTGCGCCTAGGTGGTGATTGGGATCTCTCGGACCCTCGAATCTCTTCATAATTCTCGTTGTCATCATACTCTTCTTCATTATCATTGTGGTCATCTTCTTCATGTTCCTCATTGTTGCGCTCTTCATCTTGTCTTTGTCTTTCCAAATTTTTCTGTCATTAATGCATCGATAAGAGCTCTCTGCTCTTGCAAAGTTCGTTGCATCTCCTGTATGTCGTTTTGTTGGTTCAGGAGTTGATTTTGTGCATGTTGGCCCTCTTGGTGTCGTCCAACTTCAGGTATTGCTTCATCTTGAGGCTGTCTACCTCTACCTCGACCTCGGCCTCGTCCACGGCCTCGGCCTCTTGGTGCACCAAGACCTCTTAAGATTGCCATGTTTTATCTTTTCCTTTATATCAAATAACGGATAAGTGTTAGAATAATAACACAACACATGGCATTGAGTCATATATATTTTCATATTAGATGTAATGTACATGCTAACGTATACTACATCATCCAGCTGGTTTATGACCAGTGGTTAAAATCCTTCGCGTTCGTAATTCATAACTTCATATCGAAGTACGCTCTTCTAATAGTCTTGCTGCGTTGTTCCGCCATCCAATGCTTTGATCGTATAGTGCTTAACGGCGTTCGTTCGTAGCTAGAACTTGTCTAGGATGTTAAGTTCAAAGAAAGATTCACTCTCGAATCGTCTTAACGACTTAATAGCCGGAAATACTTACAGTTGTCATCATCAGATGAATGATCTGATCTGACAGGTTTCTCCGGCTCTCAAGGCGTACTAGCCATTATCTCTGTTCATCTTTACACATTTACACCAATGGTCGTATCATTACTCATTTTCAAAAATATGCTCAAAGTTAAAAGGCTTAAGAACCTAACTCCGTTATCCGAACAGAATGGCCAGGTAAGTGTCTACCATGGGGGCCTCACCGGGTTAGCAGTGACTTATCGCACACCCACGTAGACTAGCCTTGCCTTCGGCACCAAACTGTTCGTGGTAACATAGTTAAATACTTGCCAGAATGATTTGCTTTGATACCATAAAATGTAACATCCCATGTTTGAAATGCGGAAATTTTTTTTTTCAAACAAACAATCAGAGTGGAGCAATAGAGCGAAAGAGTAATTGGACTCTTAGCCAAAACATCAACCATTGTGTAACATTGTATAAATTACAGTAGTCCTAAGGTTTAGAAAGGATATAGCGTAATAACAAAATACGATAAGATAGAGATAGTCTTCAGCTGCACGCCTACTCCGGGTACTTGCCTCGATCCACGAACCGTGGTCCTCCTGACCCTGAGCTACAGTGAGATTCAATTCAACGCATTGAATCTCGGGTAGCATTAACCTCATACCCAAACAACACGGATACGGCCAACGAGATATTCTAGAGCTAATACAACAGGTTTATCATAAGCATACTAGAGATGCATGATCATTATGCCGACAAAACATAAGCACGAGCAATATGTAAAGCCCCATAAGGTAAATAACAACAACGGCTTGCACTATTCACCAGTGCCACGATAATTAGTCGTGTCCTCAGCGCTAGGAAAACAAAACGGCGTTATCAAAACTATAAACCGTATAACTGTCTGTATAACGGTCTACGAACATATCATTGACATATAAGTATTTAAGATGTGCAAGATTAGTGTTACAGTACGCGTCCGTACCTCCGTTTGCGACGTTAGGTACCACCGGCGGAAAACGTACTTTTACGGAAAATGTGAACTTCAAACGGTTCGTCGGACAGCGTGACGGCAGCAAATCAGAGATTCTGATATCCTATAAGAATAATATCACATTTATTAGTGATTTGACACTATAACTGGCATTTTAGGTAAAAATTACCATTTTGCCCTTCTACCCCTAATCGGCGGAATTTCGCCAGCACTTCGTTACTCTGACAAATTTTCTTCTCGAAATTTTGCCAGAACTTCGACGCAACTATGATTTTTGAAAATAATGACTAAAATAGCCCTCCCATATGATACCCAATCATAAAAATAAAGACTACTCTAGCATTACTAACTATTGAAAGAACTATGAAAGCTTAAAGCTCGGTACCGGAAGACTTACCCAGAGCTTCGCTACAGATTTTCCCCGGCCTTCTCCTTCTCTCTCCTCTCTCTAGATTTTCGGTTTGGAGCTCTTGGAATTGTGAGAAATGAAGAGGAAGGGGGGGTATTTATAGAAACGGAGGTAGGGTTTCGGCCGTCGGATCAACTTTGTGAGAAGCGATCTGGACCGTCCAAAGCAACTTTTCAAAAAACCCTTTCCTTCCCCTTTTGCATTCACACTTGGCCGAAAATCCAAGTGTCTTGGCCAATGGGAGGTGGCCACGTGTCACCTTCTAGAAGCTTTCAGACCGATTTCTCCGATCGGTACCGATTCGCGTGATTTCGGAGAAATCTCAAAATTCTGGATTTATAACTCTGAAAACATATTCTCACTTAGTAGAAATGTCCAAGTTAACCTATATTTTGATTTCATATAGGGCTCCAACAGTCCAGTTGAGTCTTTCTCGAAAACGTGTCCAAACGCGTCCGTGTCGAAACTTGTTTTCGGAAACATCAATCTCTTCGAAAAATCACTGAATCCAAATATGTTCATGAAAATTCCCAATTCTTTTCCAAATGTCACAACATAACCTTTTCGTCCTCTTGGCTATCTGGCCTTTTCTCAGAATTTCCCTATTTCGTCTTATTAGGAAAATGCACAAACGGCCTCGGAATTAACTTCCTAAGAGGTCACTTGAAGGTAAAAACTCACTGATCAATATTTTACCTTGACCCTGGGATTCCTATTCCTAGATCTCTAGATAGGATCCGTTTCCTAATTTTAAAATTACTATTCACATATTTTACTTTAATTAATTATAATAATAAAATAATGTGCAACTTGCACAACTTGCTTCTTATATTCATTTTTTTATTTTCTTTTTCTTTTTCTCTTGGGAAAATCGGCTGGCCCTTAATTATATTTAATAAATATTTATTTATTTTAATTAATTATTTAATGATTTATTTATTTAATTTTTCCAAAAATTTCCACAAAATTATCTAATTGGTCCATTCTTGTATTTAGGCTTAAAATTACCTAAACTCCATGATTTTTCATAGAAATTTCCAATTAATTAGTAAATACATTTTTACTAATATTCCACTAATTTCCACTAATTTTTGAGCTTCACATAATTATTACTGAATTTCCTTTGCTTATGCCTAAGTAATTAGCCCAATATTACTTAATTACTTCATTATCACCTGTTGATAATTTTCTTAATTACAATGCCTCATTACCTTCATACTCTTGTATTAACATTAGTATTTTCATGCTTCTTGCATTTTTAGAAATTACAAGGGTATTATGGTCATTTCACTTCCTTTTTGAGTATTTTCCAACAATTTCTCCAATTTCATAATTTATAAAATTACAAAAATTAGAGATTATATACTCTCCTAACTCACTTGGTCATTTAACTGTCTTTTAGGATTTTTTTCCATAAATTTTCTAAGTTAATTACCCTTTCTAGGGCATTTTGGTCATTTTGACACTTTGGCCCTTAAATTCCCTAATTTCTTGCAGAAATTCTACTTAGAAAATAGACTGTATTTATACAAGACCGGAGATTGAAATTTCACTTATCAGAAATATCCAACTTTTATTTATAATATTCCAGATAAATATCCGGGTATTACAATATGAAAGAAGAGAATGTGATTATCAAATCTCCATCTTTTTTTATTGAGTTAAAGATCATTTTTGTTCTAAAAGTATTCATGAAAGAGTTAAAGAGTTTCAGGGATTTTTTTAGCTCAACGTAACTTTAAAAGTATTTTTTTTAGCTCAACGTAACTTTAAAAGTATTGAAAAATGAGTAATGTTACCCTAATAGTTAAAAAACTAACACTAACACTTAAAAACTAACTTTAACAGTTAATAATTTTTTAGCGGGTAGGATAACATTGTTCATTTTTTAATACTTTCAGGGTAATATTAAATCCTAAAAACTTTCGATCAAATACTTACAACTCATTCCCCAATACTTTTTGAAAGTGGAGCTTAATCACCAAGAGGGGGTGAATTGGGGATTATAAAAACTTTTCTGATTACTCTGTTTTTCGTGTGGTAAAACAGAGGTAAACGGAGTATTGAGAAGAGAAGCAAGATACAAAGGATTTATACTGGTTCGGTCTAACCTCTTGATCTACGTCCAGTCCCCAGACTCTCTGGGATTTCTCACTATAACAATTGATTACACACTCTGCAACTCAAGAGTAATTCTCTCACTAGAACTTACTCCCCCTTACAAGTTGTAATCAATAACCCAATCTCCAAGTCCCCTTGACTTGAGATACTTTACAATAAATGATTTACAATCAATAAACTCTCTCTAAGATTAGATAAGATAATCACTGAAGTACAAATGTATCAAGAGATACTTTACACAAGAAAACTCAGAGTAATTGAAACTTGAATGATTTTCGTTTTCTCACAGATTGGTTGTTGAGAAGAATTGAATGCATCTCTATTTATAGCTAGAGATCATTAAATGACCGTTATAAATCCTAATGTGACCGTTGCCAACATTGGTGATGGATTAGTGAAGGTTTTGGTCTTCTTCTCTCTCTACTCTTTGGTTAATCCAGTTGTGCAAAAGTTCAGGCTTGACTTCCTGACTTTTAATCCGTTGGAAGAGCAGCTACTGGATGTGGAAGGAAACATTAATTCCTGCAAGTTTTCTGCACTTTTGCATTTAATATTCTGACTTCACTTTATACTTTATGTTAAATCTCCATTTAAACCTGTCTAAATCATCTGAAACTCACTAACAAACTGATTAAACATAGTTAGAAATAGTAATGAGTTATGATATAAAGTATTAAGCTCAAACACAAACGTTTCGCAAATTCGTTCAACTCGAAATTCAAATTCTGCGATACAAACTCGAGTTTGTTCTTCAAAACTGGAGTTTTCATATTTCAGTAAAAGCCTAAACTCGAGTTTCCAAAAGTTAACTCGAGTTTTCTCATTCCAGAGAAGAATATCGTGATTTCGAGTTTGGACATATTTTGTGAACAGTGCAAAACTCGAGTCATTAAGTGACTAACTCGAGTTTTGGACTTTTGATGAGAAATCATGTTTTAGTCCGAAATCTCAAAACTGGAGTTTCCAGAATGTTCAAAATTGGCAGAACTCTCTGCTTGGTCTAAACTCGAGTTTCCAAAATGAAACTCGAGTTTCCATGATTCTTTTAAAACAATGGAAACTTCTCTATAAGACCTAAACTCGAGTTCCTCGTTTATGAGAAAACATTGAAAAGCTTTGTTAAGTCAAAACTGGGGTTTTCACAAGTTCAGAATTGACCATTGTTCTCTGTATACTGTAAACTCGAGTTTCCAACAAATCTTGGAAACTTAGAGAACTCTCTGTGTAGCTTAAACTCGAGTTTCCAAATGTAAACTGGAGTTTAGCTAACTTTGAAAAACTGGATAGCTCTCTGTCTTGCCAAAACTCGAGTTTGTTTAACTTAAACTCGAGTTTGCTTTGTCTGTGAAAAACTCAGAAGCTCTCTATATGGTCAAAACTCGAGTTTTCATATCAAAACTCGAGTTTGCCTTTCTTTGCAAAAACTTGACCTCTTCTCTGTCAAGTCCAAACTCGAGTTTCCAAACTGAAACTCAAGTTTGCCTTAGACAGTAAGTTTTTCAACTTACAAAGACAAACTTCCATCTGTGTTTACAATTTTCCGTTATCATCAAAACCAATAGGGAACTAACAGTCTCCCCCTTTTTGATGATGACAACACTTGTAAACCAGAGTTGCTACTTGTTTTGAAAAATTTGAGATTTAGAGAAACTTTTCACAAGCATAGTTTGAAATGCATCATGATAGTTATGCACTTTGATAATTTTAACACATTGATTCAATATCGCAGAGTTATGCATAGCAGAAGCAAGAGAAGCATAATTAAGGATATCATTGCATTGCATTTCAAGGTTAACACTTCTACATTAAGGATTAGTCAAAAGAAATCATAACACAGAAACATGAAAATACAACTAAACTAAAAACAATATAACTAAGCTTAAAAACATAGAAACAACTAAAACAACTAAACTCTTCAAACTCAATGCTCTGGTTCTTCTCGCCCTTTGTCATCAACAAAAGAGGATGGAGCTGAGATTGAAGACTCATCTAAAGGGGTACCAAACGGGCCCTATAAGTTGCCTTACATTTAGGGCCGGAGTACAATTTAGATTAAGTTCAAGGAGAGAAAAGATAGTGAAAGTTTTTTTTTTATTCCTCTCTAAAATAAAAATAAAAAAAATTTAAGTCAGAAGCACTACCTCCAAGCTGCCTTAAAACCTGGGATTGGCCAATAATATCAAATATGGGAGATATTTAGTTACATGATAATGAAGGAAATTTCTGTATTCTGTTCATTTATATTAATCTCTAATTGATATGCTGTTCGTTCAATATAATGCTCTAATTAATGGCTACAGTAGTGGCTCTTAATTTGTGGTATTCATTCACACGTTAGTTCAATCTTGATTCATTAAGAAATCAAATGAATTTATCTGCCTCACAACTAAGTTTAGAATTTTAAGTGTTTCGATCTTTTCCCACACTTTCATAATAATTTTCAGATTTCTAATAAAAAAATAAGCATTTCTTTTTTTTTTCATTCAAAAATAAGAGTTACAATAGGTATCGAAATAGATTAATCTTAAGTCTAAAGTGGATTATGAATACTCTTTAGAAGGGGGGTTATTTTGAGTTAGGGCCAAAAATAACCTCATCACATAGGGGCTAAAAAAATAAGGGGGCTTAATGGCCTGGTCCGCGGGTCCAACCCATTTTGATAGCTCTAGTTGACTGTGTTGTGAGACATGGGATTTTCATCATGTCCCTAACAAGGGGCAAACGACTAATCTTACATCATATATAGTATTCCCAAAGTTATTGTATGTTCCTCAAACCTCACTGTATATCCAATTGGATATGATGCCTATTCAGTGGGAGCTAACATACGGTTGTGAATTAATTTTTTTTAATTAAAAGAGATTATATATAAACTTTAATACAAATTGAAACAATTTTGTATAATATTGTTCCCCAAAAACAAATAATGAAAGTTTGGAAAATTCTAAATGAGTACCAACCAATTGAGCAAAAAGTCACAAATTTAAATATCACACATGAAATATATATATATATATATATATATATATATATATATATATATATATATATATAATTATTTGATTCTTTCCATTCGCAAACTGAATGTAAATGATCATATAATTAGGGAGAGATAAAGAGAATACATGTGTGTGTAGAAAGAGATTATGAAATGTGACATTTTCCTAGTTTTACATTTCCTATTAGAAAAAATGCTATTTAATAAAGAAATTAACCATAAATATAACAATTTCATTCTAACTATAGTCTTAGATTTTAGACACTACGACTTAGCTTGTAGTGTAAATTAAGCTGCAAACTAAGGGCCTGTTTGGTACACTGATTTGAGGTGAGGGATAGGGAAAATGACTATTTTCCCACTGTGAAAAACGGTTTGGCGCGCTACTGTCCTTGAAATTTGATCTCCCGCCAAGCTCAATCTTCCTATAATGGTGGGAAAATTGAATCCCTCAAAAACTGGCAGGATAGTGGTGAGTTCCTGGGAGAGTGAAATTTGTTGACAAAAAAGCCCTGTAAACAATGGAGAAAGAGACAAACCCGAGAGGAACAAAAAAAAAACTGAGTGCCGCGGATTCAGATATGATCATTCCTTCCTCCTCCTTCCTTATCCATTTTCGTCGCCGGCGACTCTCACCTTCTTCATCATCGTCGCCAGCAACATTCCTTTCTTCCCTCACCCTCCACCAAAGCTGCGACAGACCCGACATTAGAAGTAGAACTAGAGCACCAAGGAGCAGTGTTGTTAAAACGTCGTTCCAAAACGTAGAAACGTCCGTTTCTACGTTTTTACGCCGGAAAACGAGTCAAAACGATGGTCAGAACGATTTTTGGGTGGAAACGGTGGAAACGCCGTTTCAACTCGTAGAAACGGTTGAAACGGCGTTTCCACCCGTTTCCACCGAGTTACTTTTAAAAAAAAAAAATCATCCCCAATTAAACCCTATTCGACATTTCAAGACTTCCGAGCCACCATCGACGACTTCGGCCTTCTTCTCTCTTCAATCTTCATCCACCGTTTCCACCGAAGTTCTTCTTCCTCACATCGAGCTCGACCACGGAGGCACGGACCATCGACCTTCACGGCTTCACCTTCTTGGCTTCTTCTCTCTTCATCCATCGTAGCTTGTTGTCTTGCTCTGCCCTCTGCGTCGACCACGGACCATCGACCTTCACGGCTGCCTTGCTGGGTATTTTTTTGCTGAGTTGCTTCTTCAATCTTCACTCAAAGTAGGCTTTGTCTTGCTTTCCTCTCCATCGTTTTTTTTTCTTTCATTTTCATTTTTCCTTTCCACGGACCATTTTCATTTTTGCTCTGTCTTGCTGTTTCATTTTTGTTCATTCTCTGCCTCTCTGGTTTAATTATTGTATGGGATGAAGAAGATGAGTTTGACTTTGACTCCGATGATTTAAATTAGAGATGTTGATCTCTTTTATCATTTTATTGACTTGTTTTGATCTTATGATGACTTAAATTTGTTGATCTCCTTGAATGTTTGGACTTTGGACTTAAATTTGTGATAACTTTAATGCATTTGTGTGTTTTGATTTTATATGTGTTGGGTTTTATTTTCTCTGTGGTATGAAGTAAACTCTTCCGTTTCGTTTACGTTTTACGATTTTACCTTTTTACTTACCCTTACCGTTTCTACGTAGACTCTACGTTTTAACAACATTGCCAAGGAGAACAGAGAGCTTCGACTCTCTTCCATCATCTTCGTCGTTTTCTTCCTCTCTACCAAGCACCGTCGCAGAAGAGGAAAGACTAGACCACCACCGTCGGCTTCCTCTGTTTCTGAATTCTTCTCAACCCTCTGTTCTTTCCATTTAAACTATTCCTTCATCCATTCCTCTACATGCAGCCTGTCTTGTAGTCTGGTTTTTTGTCTGTAGGGTTGTGAAATTGCTAATGTAAACCTCAAGCCACTGTCAGATTTTACGTTCGAACACAGGCGATTGAGTACCTATTACGTTTGAACGAACAGAGGGGGCATTTTAAGAATTTTACATCACCTTCCCACTTAACCAACACCCAATTCTTCATACCAAACAATTCATTTTTCCTCAACTTAAGTTCCTTTCCCATGTCTACCAAAGAGCTTAACTTTTTAAGTTCCCTCTCAACCTTCCCTTCCATTCCATTCCCTCCTTAAATCTTCCCTATACCAAACGGGCCCTAAGTTGCGTTACATTTAGGGCCGGAGTACAATTTAGATTAAGTTCAAGGAGAGAAAAGATAGTGAAAGTTTTTTTTTTTTATTCCTCTCTAAAATTTTTAAAAAAAAAAATTAAGTCAGAAGCACTACCTCCAAGCTGCCTTAAAACCTGGGATTGGCCAATAATATCAAATATGGGATATTTAATTAGTTACATGATAATGAAGGAAATTTCTGTATACTGTTCATTTATATTAATCTCTAATTGATATGCTGTTCGTTCAATATAATGCTCTAATTTAGTGGTATTCATTCACACGTTAGTTCAATCTTGATTCATTAAGAAATCAAATGAATTTATCTGCCTCACAACTAAGTTTAGAATTTTAAGTGTTTCGATCTTTTCCCACACTTTCATAATAATTTTCAGATTTTTCTAATAAAAAAATAAGCATTTCTTCTTCTTCTTTTTCATTCAAAAATAAGAGTTACAATAGGTGTCGAAATAGATTAATCTCAAGTCTAAAGTGGATTATGAATACTCTTTAGAAGGGGGGAAAAAAGAGTAGGCAAACAGATCACAGGACAATATCATGAACCTAGGTAAACAAACTAAGTCTAACCGGAATTGGTTCATGTGGCAATGATCGACGATAGTTCTCTATCTACTAATTCATTTATTCTTGGTTTTTGAGCAGGACTTAAATAATGGTTCGAATTTGCAATAATAATAATACTAATAAATTTTCACTATTAAAAGTTACTTCTTCTTCTTTTTTATGATTTTTCATCTCCTGGTCGTTAATATTACAAATCAGACATATAGTTATGCCACAAAAAATATATGTAAATAATACCTCCGGTCTTAAATATAAGACCTATAATTGACTTTTTTTTTAGAGATTAAGAAAGTAAAATAAGTTACTTAACCATATCATATATTGTGTATGATTAAATTGTATATCAGTTTATAAATCAGACAAATTGTATAGTCTAGAAAATAAATGATAGTTAAATATAAATAATTTAAAGAAATATAATTAGGTTCCTTAATCTATTAAAAAAAAAAAGTCATCTGCGGCTTATATTTAAGTATAAGACAAGAGGTAGTATTAACAAGGAGATTCCCAATTATTTTCTATACATGGAACATCAGAAAAGGGTCAAAAATATATAGGGTTAAGAGTGAAAATACACATGAGCTTTTCCCCCCGGAGCACCCAGCACCACGAGTTTTTTCCTTGAGCAAAAATACACACGTGGTTACGTCTTGGGAGCGCCCAGCACCACGGCGGTTAGTTGACCGTTAACTTGGATGGAAGTGAACAGTAACACGGGTGAAATTACACTTTTTCCCTTAGTTTTAGGTGAAATGACCATTTTGCCCTAAGTTTTTTTAAAAAAAAAAAAAAACTAAAAATACCCCCTCCCCCGGTGGGCCCCACCACCGGCCACCCCACCGCCGCCGACCACCACTGCCGGCGGTGGGGTGGCCGGTGGTGGGGCCCACCGGGGAGGGGGTATTTTTAGTCTTTTTTTAAAAAAACTTAGAGCAAAAGGGTCATTTTTATTTAAAACTAACACTACAAAAAAAACCATCTTTTGTCACGGTTTAGTAGTCGCGGTCCAAAATACCCGTTACTACATTCCACTTTGTAGCGGTTTTATCCCTAAACCGTCACTAAATAGTAACGGAAGCCATGACAACATGACTTCGGCTATATTTGTAGCGGTTGACTCGAAAAAAACCGCAACAAATTTGGCGCCACCTTGGCGCGCAATGGCGGGAATATTTGTGGCGGTCAATTTGTAGCGGTTATTTGAGTCTAACCGCTACAAAGTTGGCGCCAAGGTTCGCGCCAACTTTGTTGCCGTGATTTTGTAGCGGTTTCTTCACCATAACCGCTACAAATAAACGAAAAGACACAATTTTGTCGCGGTCACCAGGAAGAGCGACGTCAACCGCGGCACAAGCTACATTTTTGTAGCGGTTCCATAGTTAACCGCTACAAATTTTACATTATAAATAAAATATAGGGACCGTACATCAGTTATAAAAATTAAAGAAATTACTAAATCTCTGCTTGTAACTATTTTCCTCTCTCTTCCTTGCGAGGAAATTCGTTCAGTGACAAACGAAGGTTTACTCATTTCTTTGTCGTTTAGACTTCTACTCTTCTAAGAACAGTCCAACATGCGACCGAAGATTGGGTTCCATTATAGCCACCTTTGTCTCACGAAAATATCTCTGATGAAAATGACACAGCAAGTTTTTCGTGGGAGATCGGCGGCTATACTGAATCCGAATCCCCACGGACATGTTGGATTATTTTGATTACGTCATTATGTATAATTTATTAGTGTGGACACTTTTAGAAAAATTAAAGAAAAAAAATAAATGAATTGAAGGTTTGTTTTTTAAATATTTGTAACAAACTAATTAGTTTGATTCTTAAAGTTTATGAATCAAACTAATCAGTTTGGAATTTTTTTTTGCAAAAAACTCATTTTGTAGCGGTTAATAAGAATAACCGCGACAATATGTGGACAAATTGTAGCGATTACTGAGAATCAAGGGTCTTCTTTTTGTAGCGGTTTCTGTAGCGGTTACATCATAACCGCTACAAAATATCAACGGTCAGCTATTTTGTAGCGGTTGTTGTGGCGGTTATTATACAATCGTTACAATTATGTAAACTTTGTAACGGTTCCTTTGGATAACCGCTACAAAATCGTACGACTTTATAAGCCGTGACACACCATTTTCAAAGTCACTTCTAACGGTTTGAGTTTTCACCGTTTCTACCTTAACGGTTTGAGTTTTCACCGTTTCTACCTTAACGGTTTGAGTTTTCACCGTTTCTACCTTTACCCAACGGTTTGAGTTTTCACCGTTCTTACTGTTAAACTTACACCTTTCAACATTATGGATTACGGACGAGGTAAGGGAAAGGGAAAAGTAACTAGCCCACCGAGAAGGGGTTTAAGGGCGGTAGTAGTAGAGGGACCGACGAGAGGGCGTGTGACCTGACATATACCTCCGCCCCTCTCTGGAGCCGGGCGAGTTTGCCTCGCTCTTCGCCGATGAAGAAATTCCAAACACGGGGACCGTAGGGGGAGATCGAGAAGCAAGTTTGTCGTTCGACGATTTAGACGACGAGAATGAGGACATCCATCTTAATATATTTCCATAGCAGATGTAGAGCAGTTCATCGACGGGGAAAACCAGCGGGAGCACGGGAACCCCCGACCGGCGACTTCGCGTTCCACCGGATTTATAGTGGATGTCGAAGGTATATGTAATTAGTTATTTTGTGAGAAATTAATTTAATTTCGGTACGTTTAATTCAATTTTTTGTAAACATGCAGATAGTCACGGAACATCGGCGGGAGGACGCCGGATGTTTCCGCTCTCACTCGACGGACCGGGAGATGGCGGGTGTCGGGTCGTAGTCCCGTGGAACGACTGAGACAGACCGGGCGATCGGCAACGGCGGCCACCGATGAACCGATTCTGTCTCGAGTTTGGTGGCCATGGGGGTGGTTCCCAATTTATTTCAAGGATTGGAAGAAAGTGACGAATGAGACAAAGAACAAGGCGTTTACGAGATGTTCTGCAGGTAATCAATATTGTTTAATTAAATTGTACATGTTAATAGTTATAAGTTTTAGTTTATTTCTTTCCTTATTTGTTTCTTAATTCATTAATAATTAATAATGAAATTATGATATAGAAAAAGTTTAAACTGCGCGAACAACACAAGAGGTACGTTATGATGAAAGTGGGGAAGGGTGGAAGAGCGGGAGGAACCGTCTCTACAATATTATGAATGGAGACGGCACTATTCCTCTGCAGCAGCTTGATCGAGAGAGTCCTGCACGGCGTGGATCCGGATCGGTGGGCGGCTTTCGTCCAATATAGGAGGGTGCCGACGGGCGGTACATTTTATTAAATTAATTAATTGTTTCACTTAATTGATAATTTAAATTGAGTTTAGGGTTTAAATTTAAATTGTGTTTCCTCCTCCTTGCAGGCTTTGTCGCAAAGGAACACAAGAAGCCGCGCACAGCAGAGAGTCCATAACACTGCAGGGACCAAGACGTTTGCAGTGACACACGAGGAGATGGTATGTTATTATTTAATATGATCATTGTTTTGTTTTTGAAATAACAAAGTTTATATTGTTTTAATTCTTTCAGCGACAGAAGGCTCAGGAGGAGAACACACACACAGACTATGGGAAGTTGTGGACATGCACCCATAGACACGCAGATGGGGCGCCGACCTCTGAGGCAGCAGAGGAGATAATAGTAAGTTAAAAAACATTATTTATATAATGAATGTTGTATATTTAAATTGATCGTCCGTTATTTTATTAATGGTTCATGAACTCGTTGGTTAGGCCGGATTGAGAATACCGAGGCGAGCTACGAGCGTCGCAGACCCCGAGTCACGAGGGCAGCGAGAATCCTACGGCCCCATTGAAAGCCGCTCTGGGCCCGGTCTAGCATCCCGGCCGCGTTAGGGGTTTTGGCCTTGGCGCCGAGCCTAGCATGGTGTACCGAGACGGGGCTCCTCCTCTGCTCCGGACCCTCCGGCTCGAGGAGGCCACCAGCGGGAGATTTCGAGGCGATCATTGCTGAGAAGGTTGCTGAGCAGGTTGCCGCAATTGAGGCTGCACGGAGGGCCGACGAGGAGGCCAGGAATAGGCGCAGGCAGGAGACCATCGACCGTTGGTGGGACCTTCATAACTCGAAATGGACTTCTGTTTGTGGCGTGTTGAACAAGCCGTGTCCCGACGCACACCTTCCAGCTCCCGAGCCTCCCCTCCGTTCCTCTTTGATGATTCCACCACGTCTTTGCGCGATGACGATGACGCTGTCATCTCCGGTCGTGGACCACCCTCCCGAGACAGACCCCCGAGACAAACCCCATCGAGAGGACTTGATGATCATGCTCCCGAAATGTAGACCTTCTTTTTTTCTCTTTTCATGTCCAAACAGAGTTGATTGAGATAACTATATTTCATTATATTGTTTTCTTGTTGATCACGTTTCTTTTCTTGTTGATGGGCTTTTTTTCCATTGCTTTTTAAAAAGTGCTTTAATTATAAGTTAAGCACTTCTAATGTTTGGATATACCATTTAACTCATGATTGACTAATCATTAATATATTAACTCAATTAATCAAATGATTAGTTGAGACACATATGATTAATTAAGCAAAAGCAAATTTTGGCGTCAAAGCTTTGTGCTTTTTTACTAATTTTGTGCGCAAAAGAAAATTATTCCATGATTAATCAGTATTATATTAAATTCTAATTCTGTGCTTTTTAGCTAATTTTTTTTTTCCAAAGTTTTGTCGCGGTTCCATAGAATGTAACCGCAACAAAGATGAATTTTGGCGCCAAGCTTTGTCACGGTTTCTTCCTTCAACCGCTACAAATTTTGTGTTTGTAGAACAAAGATGAATTTTGGCGCCAAGCTTTGTCACGGTTTCTTCCTTCAACCGCTACAAATTTTGTGTTTTGTAGCGGTTATTGTCGCGGTTCATTTTAAACCGTGACAAAGGTGATATTTGTAACGGTTGTTGTAGCGGTTTTGTAACCGCTACAAACCAATCGATGCATTTAAAGATCCCAATTTTTGCTTCGGATGTAATTAAAGTGAGTCGTCCACATTTATGTTCTATCCTAAATTTGTTTGTTACATATGGATAAGTCATGGATCAAGATGCCGCGTAGTTCTCCTGTGTATTTAGCGGGATTGAACACTTTCTTAGATTTCGCCTTTTCTCACGCTTGCATTAATGGCAAGATCGTGTGTCCTTGTTTACGATGCAAGTTTAAAAAGTGGCAAACACGAGATTGTGCTTTGGAACATCTTCTTCTAAAGCCTTTCCCAGAAGCATATACATTCTGGGAGGTTCATGGTGAGCAACGTGGTATGGGATATGGGCTTCATCTTCCTCGAACCTCACAAGTAGGAAATCAAGTACATCAAGATGATCCGGTTAATGAACCTGTTCGTGATGCTTTTGGTGTTCAGGACGACAACTTCACAGCAGAAGTGCAGGGTCCAAAACCTATTTTCTTCAGGAATGATGCAGCTCGGGAATTTTTCAGCCTCATGGATGAGAGCGATCGTCCTTTGTATCAAGGTTGTCATAAATACTCAAAGTTATCTTTTCTGATCAAATTGTACCATATCAAGTGCATGTGTGGGATCACTGATAAGGCAATGTCGATGTTCTGGAATTACTTTGAGATGCATTCCCCGACGGACATTCCCCATCCTTCTACGAGGCGAAGAAGATAATCAACAGATTAGGCTTGAACTACCA
The DNA here is from genome assembly GCA_025563575.1 of Acacia pycnantha. Classification (NCBI taxonomy): domain Eukaryota; kingdom Viridiplantae; phylum Streptophyta; class Magnoliopsida; order Fabales; family Fabaceae; genus Acacia; species Acacia pycnantha. The sequence goes on along the minus strand of JAMWYP010000003.1, from coordinate 9,837,959 downwards.
AAAATAGATGCCCGCCCAAACGATTGTATGCTTTATTGGGGAGAGGACGATCGGAGGAGACTTGTAAGAAGTGTCACACTTCGAGGTTCAGGACAGTTCGGAAAGGGAAGAAGCAGAAGAAGAAACCCGCAAAGATTCTAAGGTACTTTCCTTTAAAACCTCGTTTGCAAAGATTGTTTATGTCGTCTAAGACAGCTGAGCATATGAGGTGGCATCAAGATGATAAGAATCAAGATGGTAAACTCAGACATCCACGTGATGCTGAAGCGTGGAAAGCGTTCGACACAGGCTTTCCAGATTTCGCGGCGGACCCTAGGAATGTTCGTCTTGCTTTGGCGACCGACGGTTTTAATCAGTTTGGGAATCTTAGCACAAGCTACAGTATATGGCCAGTTGATACCCTACAACTTGCCCCCGTGGATGTGCATGAAACAAAGCTCCTTCATTATGTCCATGATCATTCCAGGGAAAAAGGCACCGGGAAATGACATTGATGTGTATCTTTCCTCCGTCATTCTTCACGGTCATAGTTCACCTGACAGTACACCTTGTTCAAGAGACAAAGCTTGCTGGCTCAGTTCAGTACCGATGGATGTATCCTATTGAGAGGTACTTGTTTAAAAATAATTACTTTAGCATTACTCCCTATTCGCATGTTTAACCATTGATGCATCGAAATTTTTCCTTGTCTACTTTACGAGTTTCTTGGGAAACTTAAATCTTACGTGAGGAATAAGGCGTGGCTCGAAGGTTCAATAGCGAAGGTTATATCGGGGATGAGGTCTTGTATTTTTGTTCCAGGTACTTCGATGACATTGAGACGTCATACAACCGACCGCCTCGTGTAGACGATTGTCCTGAGCCTAAGCCTGAGCCGGAGCCGGAGGCAACAGAGTTGTTAATCCCTCGTGTTGGTAGAGCAGTTGGCGGGAGTGAGAAATTCAAACTCACGGCACTTGAGAAGTTTCAAGCACACCGACATGTCTTGATTAACTGCACCAAATTTCAACCGTACCTTCAGTAAGGATTTCATTGCATACTATATATTTCCTTACATTTTATACATACTCACATGTCATTGCATGTTTAATTGCAGGGAATTCAGGAGTCATGTGAAGCGTGAACTGAGGATCCGTACACGTACATCCTCACGAAATTGATAGAAAGGTCCACAGAGAATTCCGAGTTGGTTTAGGAGGAGAATAATGAACGACCACAACCCGCACTCGGCGGAATTCGAGCTCTCGCGCTGGCCCTCTTGACCACGCCCTAAGATATACGGCATACAATGTCAATGGTTTTAAGTTTTGCACCGTCGCACGAGATCAAGGATTGCTGACCCAAAACTCTGGTGTATATGGCACGTTTGGGACGAGGAGTTATGCGAGCAGCAGTGACGGGAACATGCGGTTCGGTGACGTCCCGTATTATGGAAAGCTGGTTGATGTGGTCAGGATAAGTTACACAGGCCTTTTCACCGTGACGTTGTTCAAGTGTTTGTGGGCGAATACCACAACGTCCAGGGGACTCACGACTGACGACTTAGGCATCACATCAGTGAATTTCTCCCGGCCTATTCACGGTGGTCGGTCACGAAGATGACGAGCCGTATATTCTTGCATCGAGGCCCATCGGGTTTATTATGTGGCCGATGAGAGGCACAAGGATTGGAATATGGTGGTTCATTTAAAGCCTCGGGACCTTTACGACATGGGCGATGGTGATAACGTCGCATACGATTGTGAGCCGTTCCACCCGCCGCCTTTGAAGACTTCTTCCCGACGGCGATGACAATTTACCTATAGTTCGATACGTTTTTAAATTTATGCTTTATAAAATAGTAACATTTAATTAAAGTTTTAATTGTGTTCAAACATATTGACCTCACGCGTAACATTTTATGCAAACTTTCCTTGTAGGGATGGTGAAGAAGATTGAGAGAAACACTTAATGCCTATGCTGTAATATGAAATCTTTTTAATATTATGTTTTTAAAAAAAAAAAAACTCAGAAATTACTTTGTAGCGGTTATATAACCACTACAAACACTTAAAAACAGCGACAAATTAAACCGCTACAGTAACCGCTACAAAAACCCAAAAACCGCTACTAAATACAATAACCGCTACAAAAAAGTGAGAAACCAACCGCTACAAAATGATGCGCGACCCCACCATAAATACCCCCACCCAACCTCATTTAATATGCCTCAACTTCTTTTCTACCCACGTTTTCTCTCAATCATCTCAAATATTTTTACGTTTCAGAACATCGTGAGTTTGAAAAGGGTAAGTACCGTGTAACCGGATCAATTCTAATGTTTCTCAAATATCTAATTTATAGTTCTTGTACTAATTAAAGTTTGTTATTTTGCAGTTGAACGGGATATATCTTTCAACTTTCCCTATTCTTTCATATACATTATTCAATTGATTTGTACATATAATTTTTAAATATTGAGTATTTTTTTAATCACCTCATTTCTTAGTACTTATTCTACTTACATAATCTTATTATTTTGTTTCTATACATGCACCTTATATATTTAAATTTCATAATTTACTACCTTTTATTTTTAATAAAAAGATATATTAATAATAATTACTGAATTACGCCGATAAATGATTTTTTTTTTAAAACCGTAATGAATTTGTAGCGGTTACAATAACCGATACAAAATTTCAAATAAAATGGCGGGTTATTTGTAGCGGTTGTAGTAGCGGTTTGAAACCGCTACAAATATTCAAAAGCACATGATGGCGGGAATATTTGTAGCGGTTTCAAACCGCTACAAATATTCGATGGCGGCAAATTTTTTGGGGAAAAAATGGCGGGAATATTTGTAGCGGTTTGTAACCGCGACAAATATTCAAAATAATAAAAATTTATGGTGGCAAAATTATCAACACATTATTCTGTAGCGGTTATGAAATCGTTACTAGAACCGCTACAATTTTATTTGTTCTGTAGCGGTTATTAAAACGTTACTAAATCCGCTACAATTTTATTTGTAACGGTTAACAACCGTGACTAATGTCTCGAAACACACGTCAGGCCCGCTCATTTAGTGACGATTTTTTTGAACCGCAACAGACGTTGTAGCGGTTTATGTGTATGTAGTATCGGTTTTTTTTTAACCGTTACAAATCGTCTTGCCACATGCGTTTTTGTCGCGGTTCCTCTAACCGCTACAAATGTCGTTTGTCACGTCAAAAACCGTTACAAATAGGTCATTTTAACCGCTACTAATCATCGTTTTTTTTGTAGTGTAAGGGTAAAATGGTTTTTTTTAAAAAAATTATCATCAGTGTCTACGTCAGCGTCCAAATCAGCTTGTCAGTCCAAATCAGCGCCATGTTACGCCACGTCAGCGTTCCATCCAAGTTGACGGTCAACTAACCGCCGTGGTGCTGGGCGCTTTCAAAACGTAACCATGTGTGTACTTTTGCTCTAGAAAAAAGCTCGTGGTACTAGGCGCTCCCGGAGCTAAAGCACATGTGTAAAATTGCACATTTACCCAAATATATAATACTTCCTTGGCTTATCGAGTAGTGATTCCTTGCCGTATTGGGATGCTAATCTGAACAACGCTTTCACCACTAATATTGGCTTTTATTTCATGTCAAGAATTTCCTTCATCCGCACAGTAACAATAATTCAATAGAAATAATAGGATAATTGATTATAAAAATAAGGAAAAATTATAGATAAATACCATTTGAACTTAAAAAACTCTAAAAAATCCATTAACAAATGAAAAGGATAAATAGGTCTCTCAAGAGACTATTCTGAAAATTTGAAATATTGTTCTTTTACCAATTAATGTCCCTCAATTTTTATTTTTATTTTTAAAAAAGAAAGAACCCTCCCTGGCTTTGGAGCTGCCGGCACCATCCCGCTACATGGGGCTCTGACAACAACTTGAATCATGAGATTGACTATTTGAGCTCCATAAGCCCTATTTGGTGTCGTTGGAAAGTTAAATAAAGACAATGACAACTTGAGTATAGCAATTGACATCGCTCCTAAGGTTATTAATGGCTACAGTTGTTATTTTCAATACTAAAGTTGTCATTGCATTTATTCAAATTGTCAATGATGTTTGATAGGGCTAAAGAATCTCAAGTAATCAATCTTTCTTTTTTTTTAAAACTTTTGGGGTATTTTAGTAAAATCACAACATTTCAAAATTTCAAATTTCTCCTTAAAGACCTATTTGTTCTTTCCATTTGTTAATAGACTTTGTAGGATTTTCTAAGTTTAAATGGTATTTATATAGGATTTTCCCTAAATAGAATCTAGTAACACATTAAACTTTAAAAAAAACAACAACTCAAAATAAAAATGCCTGTCGTTTTTGGGTTTGAGACTTTGAGCTACACGTACACATAGTGGCGGAGCTAGGAATTTAAGTTTGTAGGTGCATAATCAATGATGAGATTTGGGGGTTCGGGGGCAGCGCCCCCGAATTTTTTTTTAAGGAGAATAAAAGACAACCAACTCCTTCGTAAAGTTTAGGACTATAAATGAGGTTCAATTGAAAAGTATTTCGGAGGAAATCAATTTAAACAGAACAATATACTCTAATCTCATGACATACAGATACCCAGATATTACACAATCCAATTCCAAAGCAACATGCAAGGAAAAATTATTATGGTTTATCATATGTGATAGGATATTAAAAAGTCAACTATCAACGAAGGAGTAAAGGAGCATAACAAATGCTAAAAAAGTCTGATAATATTTATATTTAATTTAATCAGATGGTCATATTAAAAAAAAAACGTCATACTAAAAAAGTAAAACGTTGGCTCTAGCAACGGATAGTAAAGCTTGGGGCCCATAAAAATAAAACCTCCAATGGGTCTCATAGCACTATATAATAATGTCACATGTTTTATATATGGGTGTTTATGATAAGATATGTAGTAACTAAAAAAAAAAATTCCAACAGCCAGAATTTTATGGGTGTACTTGCACCCACATAGAACAAGGTGGTGGCTCCGCCACTGACACACACCTGATTTTGTTTTTACCAATCGAGTTTGGCATTGTAAACCTGAAGAATCATCATCACACAGATCCTCACGTGACCCTGATGAAGAATCTTCATCACACAGATCCTCACGTGACTCTACACTTCCCATGATCAAAAGGCAAAGCTGTTGGGAATAATGCGAAGAAAAAATGGTTCTTGCCGTTAAGAAATGGAAATCTCTCTCAACTAAAACATGTAACGAATTGAAGATGGATGATGGTAAAATAATAATATGTATTGTGGTATTTATAACAAGGGTTAAGGTGCAGATTTGCCAATCAACTATTACCCAAGGAGCATCTAACACAAATAACAATTGAGGGGACCAAAATTACCAATCAACAATTAAAAAGTGAAAAAAAAAATATCAAATAACTATTATAAAAAACAACTACCACAATTAAGTTAAAATATGAAGCACAAGCGTAGGACGGTGGCGGAAACGCTGGAGAAAAGAGCGGTTAAATCTTCTTGTTGGATAAGACAAAATCAACAAAGATGGAATCCATGGGAGCAAGCGTTGTGACAGCGACGATAAAGGTTTAGTCCTGTTGTTTGATCGATGCTTATATACATCCCCTTTATCTCATGCATCCTTCAGGTTCATCAAAAGTAAAGAAAATTAAATGTTGCAATAAGACTCTACAAAGAGATCACCGAATTCGATCTCTTGGGAAGTTTAAAGAAAAATTAATAATAGCGACATTTGATTATGAGTCTTTAATACACCAAGAACATCTCTTCCCATTGGTCATATATATAAAAGTCACTTCGAGTATGTTTCACATAACCTAAAAACCTTAAACTTCATTGGTTCCTTCAAATTCAACAACTTTCTAACTTTATCCTTATTTAATATTAATCTAATCCTATTTATAAGGCTTTTCCAACATAATTCGCACTAACTAATTTTTTTTTTAACTTTCATTAACTCTTTCATAAAATTTAATAACTTTCTGACTTTACCTAATTTAATATTTATTATATATACCCCGTGAGAAAAAAACTAATACAATAATAAATGAAAGGTAAAATTAGATATTCAAATGAAAATATTCTCTTTCTACTTTATAAATAAAACTAGAGGCCAGAGGAGTCTATATTATACCCATTGATTTATTAAATCAATACAATAATAAATGAATGATAAAATTTTACATTCACATGAAAATTTCTCAATCAGCCCTACAAATAGGACCAATTTTTTTTTTCCTCTCAACTCTATAAATAAGATTAGAGAAGTATATAAAGTGTGGGACATCCTATCAACTCTCGCTTGGCAGTTTGTCAAAACAAAAAAACCTCTCGCCTCTCTCTTTTTTTTTCTTTTTTTTCTTTTTTTTGACCTTCTAAAAACTCTTGCTTTGCAGAACATCTTGTTGAAATATTTTTGGGAAAAGTTTTATTTATTTTCTCTTATATTATGCCTTTTTTATATATATAAAAGAAGGCTAAATGCCTACATTACAACAAAACAATTTTTTTTATCCCACCTGGTTCATTAAAACTTTCGGTTCTGAATAATCCAGATTTCGCCCCATATCGGGTCTACGGTCATGGGGAAGAGCTCCCAACACCATTTTCTCCATTTCCACACCTCAAACTGAGGACGTGGTAGTGGGAAAGCAAGTCTCTTACCACATGCTTCCAATGGTTGTTAGTACAACAAAATAAACTTAAACAAGGGAGGAATATAATTTGCCTTTGTAAGTACCTGCATTTATCAGCAGAACCTCTTGAATGCTTCTTGGACCATGCTTGAGGCTTGTCTTAACTTTGACGATACAAGAAGTTTTAAAAAAACATTGGCCCATACTGAAATCATTTGGGCCTCCTCTCAACAACAATGTGAGTCAATGAAAGTCTATAACTTCACTTATAAGGACCAACGAGGTTGGCATAAGTGATAAGCAGCTTATGTCGCTTAAGTAAAGTCTCAAGTTCAAACCTTGTGAATGCAGAAAAGCCCCACTGAGAGACTCTCCCACCATAGCCAGGTGCGCGACGTGGGTCGGATCCGGATTAATCAGGGAGAAGCTCTAGATATCAGATGACAACCAAAAAGAAAACTTCACTTACAAGGGCTAGATATAGTAAATGGTTAGTTCAATCGTAACATGACGAGCTGAAATTGGAATTCCATTGAGAAAAATGTGTGTGTGTATTTAATTAGTATCCAATGGATTGGCTCCAATAGAAATATACATATATGCTAGCAAAAAAAAAAAAGTACAATCCCGATGACATTTTAACAACTATCACTCTGGTCCTATTTATAAATATTTTTTTATCAATTTACGCATACCAAGGAGAGTTAGTTATCTCAATGATTATAGGGTAAGTTTTCAACTTTGTCCTAATTTATGAATGAATATTTTTTAACTTTTTCTTCTCTCTCTATTTTCATTGGTACAATTAATATGGGTAAAATTGTCACAATCTCATTTATTACATGAAAGATGACTTATAAATATAACTAAATTTTTTGGTCAAAATGGACTTATAAATAGGATCAGAGTGGTATAGTTCTACAATGGTGACAACCTAAGCTGTCGGAAAATTTGGCGCAGATGCTCGAGTAAATTTTGCTCCTCCAAACTCCGATCAAGGTATGATTCTCAGTGATATCAAGTGCAGAGAGAATGATGGATGAGAGATTTCCAGTTAAGCTGCCTTCCATTGAGGCTGACTCTATGTTGAATTGTTGATGAACCATTTTTTTTCGCCAGATAGGTTGATGAACTTATGTTGTTCAAGATTGGAAAAATAATTTCAACTCCTCTCATTTTAAATGTGAATAAAATCATTTTTAAAAAAATAATTGTTGTTAAACATTGGTTTATCCAATATTGGGAGAGAGAGAGATAGATGATTTTTTTTTTTTTGATTAAGTTGCAATTTTGTCTGGATCTCAATTAATTTTGATTGTTAGTTAACCAAATATACTTAGCTGACAATTCACATATCATACACGTCATTTTTGTTAAAGTGCAAATTTATCTTGGAAGTAGATTAACAAAAATGATAGGGATGATATGTGGATTGTCAAATCAACATATTTAGTGTCCAACTTAAATATATCCATCAGAAACAAAAGTCACTTCTCCCACAACTATCCTAAACGGGCCTAATCCTTTTCTTAAGCTTTATGTGGTGAATTAGTGTCCAACTTAAATATACCCATATGCCCAGCAACAGCCCAACAATTCCTTCAATTACGGCTTCGGCGGGGCCCGCCATCAGGCGCGCTTCTCACTACACGCAATATACCCCCTTAAATTTATTACTGTACTCCATTATACTCGTTTTCCGAATTTCCCTTGTTACCCAAAAAAAAAAAAGCATTATATCCCAGCCAAAATTGTTATCTTGTTTCAATAATCTTCAATTAATTTTCTTATATTTCGTAGAAATTTTTTATGTCAAAATTTCAGCTAACATTTAAGTTTTATAGTAAGGAATTTTTTTATTAAATACACAAAATTATGGGTTAAGTACCAATTTTGCCCCTGAAGTACGCGTCCAGGAGCAATTTTGCCCCTTAAGTTTTAGGCGGAGCAATGTTGCCCCTGAAGTATCAAAACGGAGCAATGTTGCCCCTCCGTTAGAAACCCTAACGGTCAACGTTAGTTGACCTAACGTTGACCGTTAGGGTTTCTAACAGAGGGGCAACATTGCTCCTTTTTTTGATACTTCAGGGGCAATATTGCTACGTTTCGGTGGAGCAATGTTGCCCCTGAAGTATAAAAAACGGAGCAATGTTGCCCCTCCGTTAGAAACCCTAACGGTCAACGTTAGTTGACCGTTAGGGTTTGTAACAGAGGGGCAACATTGCTCCGTTTTGATACTTCATGGGCAACATTGCTCCGCCTAAAATTTAAGGGGCAAAATTGCTCCTGGACGCGTACTTCAGGGGCAAAATTGGTACTTAACCCCAAAATTATTGGCACATCCTAACCTTATAATCCAGATGCCACCAAATATCTCTATTAAAAGTTTCTTCATGAGATGAATCTTTTGGAAAAGACATCGGATGCCTGAAGTATGACACCCCCCCCCCCACCAAAAAAAGAGGGGAGAGGATATTCTCATAATCTTCTTTCTCCTTTTCTCTCATAGGCTTATCTGAGCCATTGATTGAAAAGAGGAGAGAAGAGTTAAAGTAATATTGTGATTGATTAGATGGATATGATTTAAGGATAATGAGAGATAATAAGAAAAGGATAAGAAGAGAAACTTAACCCAAAAAAGAGAATCTAACTCTTTCTTTATACCCAAAAAAAAAAATCTTTCTTTAAGCATGTCCTCCGCCATTATTCAGCTCATATAGTCACATCATATTCATCAATACCAAAGAGAGGCTAGGGTTGCCAGCGTCTGAGTTTGGTCAAACAGTTCACACGGTTCAGAAGAGGACAGGGTAAGAAAATCGATGTCAATTATAGCTGGGAATCAGGGCCGGCCCGGCCCGACAGGGCCTGGCCCTACAGGACTTAGGCCCAACATGGCCGGCCCTACAGGGCCTGGAGTAAGGAAAACATATGTTTTTCAAAGCCCCGCCCGATAGTACCAGGGCCAGGGCCGGCCCTGTGACTTAACCCAAAAAAGAGAATCTAACTCTTTCTTTATACCCAAAAAAAAAAATCTTTCTTTAAGCATGTCCTCCGCCATTATTCAGCTCATATAGTCACATCATATTCATCAATACCAAAGAGAGGCTAGGGTTGCCAGCGTCTGAGTTTGGTCAAACAGTTCACAAGGTTCAGAAGAGGACAGGGTAAGAAAATCGATGTCAATTAGAGCTGGGAATCAGGGCCGGCCCGGCCCGACAGGGCCTGGCCCTACAGGGCCAGGGCCCAACAGGGCCGGCCCTACAGGGCCTGGAGTAAGGAAAACATCTGTTTTTCAAAGCCCGGCCCGATAGTACCAGGGCCAGGGCCGGCCCTACAGGGCCTGAAAATTACTATTCCAAATTTTAACTATTTTTCCTTCTTTTTCCTTCGATTTTTTTCAAAGAAATATAATTAGTAAATTGCAACCATTAAAGTTCTAATCTATCAAATAAATGTTATCAACATTAATATCTAAACAATATAAATCATTCAACAAATAAACACATTTATTAATTCGTAATAAAAAAATAAATACAAAGAATATGTTTTTTCCTTTTTTTTCAAAAAATATTAAACAAAGGAATTCCTTTGTGTATGCCCACGAAAAAATGTCTTTCCCTCTCGTAATTTTGTGTGTGTCTGCAGATTCCTTCGATTCAGGTATGATTTTTCTGACAGGTAAAAATAATTATACTTATTTTACACAAAATATATTTATAATTTATTACTTATATAATATTGTAATACCAAAGTATGTGTTTATTTAATACAAAATAATAATAAACATAAAAAAAGGGTTATAGTTTAAACTAGAAAAATCTAAGTAATTACAAATAAATACATTCATTAAGTGGAAGTCTAGGTAATTAACTTTTTTTTAATAAAAAAATGCTACAGTAAACGGGCCTAACGGGCCGGCCCGAGGCCCTGCAGGGCCGGCCCGATTAAGCCCGAGGCCCTACAGGGCCGGCCCTGCAGGGCCAATTTCAAAATTCTGACATATTTTTCAAGCCCGAGCCCTACAGGGCCAGGGCTTAAACGGGCCGGCCCGATGGACTTGGCCCGATTTCACGGCTCTAATGTCAATACAAGTTATAATAAATAAGTTAAATAAATGATTTTAAAGTAGTTATATTTATTATTTTTATACTAAACTAATTTTTTAAACTTATAAACTAATATATAATCTAATAATATATATATTCTATGATTAAGTTTTTTATTTAGCTTCTTTAAGTAATGGAGATTGGGTCTTGTTCTGTGGTAGAACACAAGTGTCTAGCCTTTGGGGCTAGGTATGATTGATATTGGATCAAAGGTAGCGTCCACTGGTATCTATGGGGGAGATAGCAGCGGTCGCGGTGGATCACTGTGCTACACGGGGGTGGCTTTCGCCTGAGGGTGATGTGTGTGCACAGTGGAACAGAACTATAAGAATGTAATGTTCAGCGTGAGGACATACCTGGGAGGTAACCTCCTATATATAGAGGTTACCTAGGGTTTTGCTTACCTTGAGTCCTTCCACTGTGATCGTGCCTCCTTCTCAGCCCCGATCGTGCGCCTTTCCATTCCCGCACGATTGCTGGAGTCTCGGCACATTGTGAGGTGGCTGACGGAACGCCTGACTTGTGGGAGGCTTCCCGCCAGGAGTCCTTCTATTGGGCCTTCCTCTGGTAGGCCCATTATTTGAACCCATAACAGTTGCCCCCCAAGCTCAGGAGTTCGGGTTTCTGAGCTGCTGAGATTTTTCTATCTCGGGCTCTACCCGTTGTGTCTATCTCGGTTTTGGCTAAGTTCCAAGAACTAATTCCCGACTTGCCTTATCTACAGGACCTCAGGGATTAGTCTCGGGCTTTGTCTTTTACCGGGTTTCTTGATCGCGACCCCTAGTTGTTTTTGTAATAACGCTGCCATGTTTGCTTTTTACCAACGGCTTACTTGCTTTACTCGCCTGTCGTTTTGCCCACCGGACTGTATTGACTTTTGTCTTTTTGAGGATTTCCTATTCAGCCGCTGTTCCCCGAATTTTGGCGGATGGGGACACCTGGCGTATGGCGTATCGCTTCTCATCCGACACTATGTCATTATTCCTTTTCTTGGAACTCTGCATCACCATTTTTCCATCCTATCCTCATTTAATGCTGTGCAGCCATTGCTGCTTACTCACGTTTCTTAACGTTAGTAATAATTTCTTTCCGCGGAAACTGAAACGTCATGGGGAACTGAAACGTCCTCTCTCTTAAACGTCCCACCAACTGCTGCCTGACCCTTACGATCCCCCTGGGCTATAAATAATTTCATCACTCCTCATCTTCTTGTGCCACTGGTCTGCCCCACCTTTTCTTTTCTAACAAATGCTGCTAAGGATGATGAGCTTACCAATGAGAACTTCAGCGTCCTTCATTCTTCCGGTCATGTGGGGAAAAAGACAGCGATCGAAGAAGAAAAGAAACCCCTCCAAGGACTACAACCTTGGTTTCGAACGCGTTTGCCAGTCTTCAAGCATATTCCATGGTGGGCGCCTGGGATCCCAAACGCCTTTGCCAGTCTTCACGTCTGGTTCAATGTCGTACAGGGTCCTGGGGAGACCAAGCCGTATTTGAGCATCTTCTAGTCGAATTTCCCTCCATCAAGGGAGGCCCGAGGCCTGATTAGCAGTTCCCCTGGACTTCTCTAAGCATTCCTAGGGTCTGCTGCATATTTGGTGGGAACTTCAGGCAACAAGATGGTTCCACCTAATAACAATGCAGTCTCCGGCGCAAGCTAACCCATCCAAGGCGTGATGGATAGCTAGCCACCATCAACTGTTGTAATTAGTGTGTTCATAAACGTCCTTTACAAACTTTGGCCCCCTTGTTGTACTGTGTTGTTGTAATTGTCCTTGTAAATGAGCTAGCCAACTTGTTTCTTTGTAAGAAAACCATGTTACCTGTTTGAGCATCAATAAAAGGCTATCCTGTTATCCACTTGTATCTGTTGCTGAATTCCTCTTGTGCAAATGTCCATATTCCGCATTTGATTTCCTAACTAACTCTACTGTTTGGACTTTACGTTTTCTCGTATCCCTGTATTGCATTCCTAAGCAACCCGCGTTAGAAAACCACCGAAAATCGCAATGCGCTGCTGCTTCGATTATATCATCCCGGTCTTAACCGCCGTGACCCATACCGAATTGCTATTGCCGACGGACTTCAATTGAAATGCCTTAGTTGAATGTGAAAAGACATATTTCTTTCAAATAAACCGACACGTTGTTACGTGCAACCATGCCTCTAACCCTGCGCACTGTCAGTAGGCGTTTGAAAACCGAACCGAATTAATGCGCACGTCGCTTCAGAGAGAAATTCGTACAAAATCTGGACCCTGCCTCCTCGCGCGTGGCCATCACTCTTCTTGACGTTTTGAATTCAAAAGAGAGAAATCCACATAATCTCTGAACTCTGCCTTCGCGCGCGTGGCCATCACTCTTCTTGACGTTTTGAATTCAAAAGAGAGAAATCCACATAACCTCTGGACTCTGCCTTCTCGCGCGTGGTTATCACTCTTCTTGACGTTTTGAATTCAAGAGTTTCTCAATTTTTGAAAATCAAAAACTATATATTTCTTCGTTGTGCCACCGCCTGCTGCCAAGAAAAAAGAAAGCAACGCCCGCTTCTCCTTTGTTTTTCTGCAAGACCTTCCGCAAAGAACCTAATCGTTTTTGTCGTTGTTTCGCTGAATTCCTCGGTCGAGTAAGATCGTATTTTCCTTAACTTTTATATCTTTTGGTTCCTCGCTTGTCTCGATATACGCGAAAAATTTTCCAAGCCTTGCGTCGCTATCTTGGATATATTTCGCTGCGTTTTTGGCATATCTGTTTCGTCCGAGTAGTCTTTGCTCCTTACTCCCGTTAGATTGCCATCTTCTTTGTCCAATTGATAGGTTTTTAATTTGGTTGTTACGTCCCCAATTTTTCCTTCTGCCAACCCAAGAATTGTTCTGATCCCACTGATAGCATTTCCCAAGAGATGCAATGTGCCTGGGCTAGCTTTAAACTGCTCTTGTTTTTGATATGATTGGCCCCTACGAGTGTGGCTTGTGTGCTAACCTTGCCCTTTCCTTGCATTATCTAGGTTTAGATGGCATCATCTTCTCAGATGCAATCATCACCTTCCGTGGATGATTGTAGTTCTTCCTGTCGTCCGAATCCCAACTCTCCCAAGAAAGTTGTCCATTGTAGGGTGACCGAGGTGAAGAACACCCTGATCGACACGGACTTTCCTTCCCTTGGCGTGAGAGATGGCGAAGGGTACTCAATAAGGCTTCCTCTGGATGCCGAGTCGGTTGCCACCGTCCGACCCCGAAAAAGCCAACCTCACGTGCCCCATTTCTTTTTCTTCTACCGAGATGTTTTCGTCCAGCTTGGTGTAAGATTTCCTTTATCTGACTTTCAAATTTGCCTACTGAATCACCTGCATCTAGCCCCCACCCAGCTTCATCCCAATGGTTGGGCTTTTGCCATAGCCTTTGAGAATCTCTGCCGGGAAATGGATATTTGCTGCACCGTGCCGGTATTTATGACCTTCTATTCTCCGTTGGAACTCGGCGGGTTTCGATCACCTGCCACGACCTTTTTTGGGTGGACCTCGCTGCGCGGGAGAAGCGAACATATGCTCTTCAAACCCTTTTGCGAGTCCTGGAAAAACTTTAAAAAGGCGTTCGTAAAAGTCGAAGCCCACCCTTTTAAGTGTCCGTGGTTCCTTCGCCCTGATAAGTGTGGGGAGTTAGAAGGTGTATTCCCTTTGTATTGGACAAATACCCACCATAAGTTCAAAACCGCGGACTTCGCCCCCTCCCGTCTTACTGAAACCGAGGAAGCGTCGCCAGTGAAACTTACCGAGCTTTCCAAAGACACTTAAATCTTTGATGGACCCCGCCGATCACATTCCCACCGTTCTTGTTCGTAGACGCGGACAAAAGAGTATGGGATTATGTGCAATTAAAAATTTTGCAGACGTATATACTGTCCATTATTACCACGACTGACATCGTTTGTTGTTTCCACGCAGACGTCCGATGGGAAGACTGAGTTTCTTGAAGCCTTTGACGAGGGCGCCGCTGCGGAAACGGCCATCAACCCTGCTAAAGAACTTGCCCCCTCATTAGCAGATGAGCCCACCGTGAGTGGCGGAGCTCCAATCCCAGAGGGAGCGGGTGTTGTGAAAAACTCCGAAAGCGTTCCGCGCCCAAAGGTGGACCAAAACATGATGAAAAAAGGAGGCGGGTGCCCAAAAGCAAAAACGTTGTTGGAGAAGAAACCATTGTGATTCCTGCACCGCCCTCACCTGTTAGAGAGGTTCCTACTTCTATTCCTGCCGAGGCCTCGCCCATTAGAGAGACTCCTACCACGGGTCCCGTACCTACTTCGTCCACCAACTCGGTGCCATCCTCCTTTTCGATCCCTCACAGCCATGATACTATGAATGGAGGAGCACTTTGGTCAGAGGGGGTAAACGGAGCTATTCGAGACCTTATGCGTCCGCCTGCTCAACTGTACTCCCCCTCCATGCCTTCTAATGAAGAAAAACTCCAGTGGATTGAGATGGAACGACAAGCCTACAAGGCAGCTTCCTTAATTCGGCCTTATGCTGCTCTCAGGATTCAGAACGCTCTTCGGCTAAGGTCCGTGAATGACTTGAAGCAGCAAATCTCCACGTTGAACAGTAGTCTCGAGCTTGAGAGGAAAGAAAAGAATGAACTCCTTTCTGAGAACCACAATTTGAAAAGCAACGCAGATCTACCCAAGGTTACTGCCGAGAGGGACCAGGCCCAACAGGAGCTGGAGATAACCCGAGCTGAGAAAGAGAAGGCGCGTACAGACTTGGCTGCCCTTAACAAAAGATTTGTCACCGCGGTGGAACATATTGCTATTGCTGAAACCAACTTGTCTTTCTCACAAAACAATCTGGCCAACACTCAAGCTGAATTGAAATTGGCCCACTTGGATTAGATGCCAAGCAGACTGAGTTAGCCCATGCCCAAGCCGAGGTACTCCGCCTATCAAACATTTGTCGGGAGGATGTGCTTCTTAAAGAAAAATGATCTCGGACAATGAGCACCTTGCCGGCGTTCTTAAAGAAAAAGATGACGAGCTGGCCACTGCACGAACGAAGATTGCAAAATACAGCCAAATTGGGCGTTTATCTTTTGAAAATGCTGTGGCTCAGATTCGGGTGCTCAATCCCACTGTCAATCTGAATACTGCCGGGTTACATCTTCAGGCTTATGTTAGCAGCAAAGGTAGATTGATTCCTCCTGGTGGCGAAGATAGTGATGCCGAGTCATCTTCCCCGACACATTCGCGGGTTTAACTGCTTCTCAGCTTTTCTTTTAGTAAAGCACCAGGGGCTTTTATGTGCACCCTTACTTTTTCTCCCGGCGTACTGTAGTTTTATCGCTTTTCACCCGTAATTGCTTGTGTTGTTGAATTAAAGCGGTATGCTTAATGTTGGAAACCGGATTTTTTACTATCCCAGCTTTTACACGTTTCCGACTTACACGATTTTGGAAACTGGATTCTTAAACATCCTGGCCTCTACGTGTTTTCAACTTACACGATTTTGGAACCCGAATTCTTAAACATCCCGGTTTCAACGTGTTTTCATCGTACATGATTTTGGAAGCCGGATTTTTCAGTATCCTGGCTTCTACATGCTTTTATCGCACATGATTTTGGAAACCGGATTTTTAAGTACCCTGGTTTCTACATGTTTCATCATACATGATTCTTGAAACCGGATTTTTCTATATCCTGGTTCCTACATGTTTTTATGATACATGATTTTGGAAACCGGATTTTTCAATATCCTGGTTCCTACATGTTTTTATCGTACATGATTTTGGAAACCGGATTTTTCAATATCCTGGTTCCTACATGTTTTTATCGTACATGATTTTGGAGACCGGATTTTTCAATATCCCGGTTCCTACATGTTTTTATCGTACATGATTTTGGAGACCGGATTTTTAAGTATCCTGGTTTCTACATGTTTTTATCGTACATGATTTTGGAGACCGGATTTTTAGGCATCCTGATTTCTACATGTTTTTATCGTACATGATTTTGGAAACCGGATTTTTAGGCATCCTGATTTCTACATGTTTTTATCACACATGATTTTGGAAACCGGATTTTTCAGTATCCTGGCTTCTACATGTTTTTCAAAACAGCAGATGACAATTCTATCGTAAAAAACTGTGATCAGTCATTCTTTATTCATCCATCCGCGTTTACGAAACGCCACACGTTTAAAAAGAAAAGAACAACACACGCCACTTTCTGAAGCTTGCCGACATCCGATCTGAATGTTTCAGCTATAATAAACTTTCAACTTATCCGCGTTCCATGTTCGCTTTATCGCCTTGCTTTGCAGCGTTTCTAGCTTGTAAGCGCCTTTACCAAGGTTCTCGGTGACTCGGTATGGGCCTTCCCAGTTAGGAGCTAGCTTTCCTTCAGCAGCATTTTTATTGCCAATGTCTGCCCTTCGAAGTACGAGGCTCCCTTTGTCAAAAGCCCGAGGTCGAACCTTCTGGTTGTAACGTGTTGATATTAGTTGCTTGGCTGCTAAATCTCGGCAATGCGCCGCAGTTCGAACTTCGTCTATCAGATCTAGCTCGACGGCAATCGCATTACCGTTTTCTTCTTCATTTTGTAACGCCGTGACTCGCCTCCAAGATGATTCTCCAATTTCAACCGGAATCATGGCTTCGCACCCATACGTCAGCTTGAAAGGCGTTTCACCGGTTGATGTCTGGACACTCGTTCGATATCCCCATAAGGTATAAGGCAACTGGTCCACCCAGCTAGATGTGGCATCTTCCACCCGCTTTCTCAGCCCATCCACAATGATCTTATTAGCCGCCTCTGCCTGCCCATTAGATTGTGGATGCTCTACTGACGCGAAGTGATGCTTAATATTGAAATCAGCTACCAACTTTCGAAAGCTTTTATCAATAAACTGTGTTCCGTTGTCCGTAACGATTTCGGCTGGGACATACTGGGCCTCATTCGCCGCCAAGCATTTCATCATTGGAGAATGCATTCCTTTTCGGTACAACTGGTCATTAACAAGTGTATACGAGGCCGCCGATCTCATGATTTTTTTCGCCTCTAATGACTCGTCCGGCAGAATTCCTCTCTCAATGTAATCTACAATGGGTTTCCTCCAATCGCCACTATCTCGAAATCAGCATCACGCAACTAGGTTCTCGAAGATTTTGTTGTACAATGGTGCGATGACTTCCGTGGCTCTTGGTGCTTGCCAATTTGGATAAAACATCGGCCCTAACATTATCTCCTCTTGGAATGTGTGCTACTGTGACCTCGTCAAACTCCGTAATAACCTCCTTTACCTTTCCCAGGTATTTGATCATCAACGGTCCTTTCGCTGGTAGGTCCCATTGATTTGCGAAGCTACCAACCGAGAGTCCGTGGAAACATGCACTCGCGAGCTCCACTTTCCTTAGCTTGGAGCAAACCCGCTATCAATGCTTCATACTCTGCTTGGTTATTAGATGTTGAGAAATTAAAGCGCAGGGATAACTCAAGAGCAATACCTTCTGGACTCTCCACGATGATCCCCGCTCCACTCCCTTTGGTGTTTGACGAACCGTCTACAAACAGCTTCCAAGTATCCTGATCTTCCCCGCCTTTGACCGGGTCAACTCCATTATGAAATCTGTCAACGCCTGGGACTTGATCGCGTGTCGAGCCTCATATGTAATGTCAAATTCTGACAACTCAATGGCCCAACCTACCATCCGTCCGGCTAGGTCGGGCTTATGAAGGATCTGTCGTATGGGCCGGTTAGTGCGAACAATGACAGGATGGCTCTGGAAGTACGGTCGAAGCCGCCTTGCTGCTATTAGTAACGCAAATGCCATTTTCTCTACCTTCTGATACCGCAACTCTGAGCCTTGCAAAGCTCTTCCTACAAAGTATATAGGACTCTGGCCTTCCGTTGTTTCCCTAACCAGCGCGGCGCTTACAGCCTCGTTCCCTACCGATAAGTATAGGATTAAGCTTTCTCCTACCCGGGGTGCTTGATTTTGCCAAAAGCTGCTTCGCATTCAGCCGTCCATCCCCCAGATGCTTCCTTTTTCAACAATTTAAAGAACGGAAGAGAGCTCTCCGCGGATTTAGGCAAGAAACGGGTTAATGCAGCCAATCGTCCAGTCAGCTGTTGAACTTCCTTTTTGTTCCGCGGGGGCTGCATGTCTAAAACTGCTTGGCATTTGTCAGGGTTAACCTCTATGCCTCTGTTTGTCAGCAAGAATCCTAGGAACTTTCCTGATGGCACTCCGAAAGCGCACTTCGCCGGATTGAGGCGAATCCTATACCTTCTGAGCTTGTCGAATGTCTGCCGTAAATCATCAATGTGGTTGGCCTCATTCAAAGATTTGACAATCATGTCGTCAATATACACTTCCACATTCCGACCAATCGATCTTCGAAAACTCGGTTCATCATTCTCTGGTACGTGGCTCCTGCATTTTTTAATCCGAAAGGCATCACGTTATAACAGTAATTCGCCTTCTCGGTGATGAATGCCGTCTTCGCCTGGTCCTCTGGGTGCATAGCAATCTGATTATACCCGGAGTATGCGTCCATAAATGATAATAACCGAAAACCGGAAGAACTGTCCACTAACTGGTCAATATTTGGCATCGGAAAGGAGTCTTTTGGGCACACTTTATTTAAATCTTTAAAATCTGTGCAAACCCTCCACTTCCCATTTGGTTTTTTCACAAGGACCACATTAGATAACCATGTGGTGTACTGTATTTCTCGGATAAAGCCGGCTTCTAACAGCTCTGCAACATGTGCTTCCAAAGCGTTTCGCCTGTCTTCCCCGAGCTTCCGCTTCTTCTGGGACACCGGGGTAGACCCCGGTCGGATTGCTAGCTCATGACAACAAAAGTCTGGATCGATCCCGGGTATCTCCGAAGGTTGCCATGCGAATACGTCTCTATTGTTCCCGAGGAGTGTTTCGAGCTCTTCTCTCATCCCGGATCCAAAGCCTTGCCAATTTTAGTGATTTGACCGGGCTCGTACCGAGAAGGAAATCCTCCACTCTCCAGTTGGTTCCGTCTTTTGCAATTTCTCCTCTTTGCGAAGATCCAACTCGACCAAATTTACCGACTTCCCACGCGTGTCCGCGACCGGGTGCGTTGGCCGGGTTGAATCTTTCTTGACTGTGTTGAAGTAACACTGACGAGATTCTTTCTGGTCTCCTTTACCGTAACGATTTTATTTTTCCCGCTAATCATCTTAAGCTTTTGGTGCTTTGACGATACCAACATATCCCAATTGTGAATCGTTGGTCATCCCAGTATGACGTTGTAAGAAGAAGGAAAGTCTGCAACTATAAATCGGACTCTCTCTGTCTTGAAAGCATTCCTATCCCCCAAGGTGAGTTTAAGATCTACGTACCCTTTTGGACGAGTGTCCTGACCATTGAACCCGGTTAACATGGTCCTGCATGGTTTTAACACGTCGGAATCAAAATTCATTCTCTTAAACGCATCCCAGAGGATGATGTCCACGGCACTTCCATTATCCACGAAGATCTTTTTCACGCGGCAATTGACCAGTGTTCCCGTTATCACCAACCCGTCATGATGCCCCGGGGCCACGTCGTTCAAATCCTCATTCGTGAAACATAACACAGGAGATTCGGGCTTGTTCATGTCTTTTTTAAATGTTGGAGCATCTTTAATCGACAATACTTCCTTCAAATACTTCCGTCTCTTGCTAGACGAATCCTCCGCCGCCAAAGCCTCCGCTAATAACATTGCGGTCGTATTTGGCGTCGGGAATTCCTCATCGCTATCATCGACTTCTTTTTCTGCTCCTTTTTCCTCTTGTCAAGCCGTGGACTCCTACTCCGGTCTTCCACATGTCGCTTGCCGCCCCGCTTCCTTGGGTCTGAATCACGTATCTTTGGAGTTCCCCTCACGGATGAATTTCTCCACCGTATTCTTCAAGTCCCAACACTGTTCTGTCGTGTGACCATGCTGATCGTGAAATTCACAAAACCTGGTTTTGTCGGCCGTTGCTCTCTTACCGAGAGCCCGAGGTCTTTCCACCTTCTTCATTTCGGTCGCGCCGACTTCTTTCCATAGTTTTGCCTGGGAGATTTTTAACGGTGTATATCTGTCGAACCTGGGTTCCCGGGTTTTACCACCAGTTTCTAGGCTACGCGGAGTCTTCCTGTAAGAATCTTGGTGATTTCTTTCCCGGTTTTCCCTTTCTCGGCGCGGTGGGCTCTTTGCCTTTTCTTTTCCGGCGTTGCCCGCCCTCTCCATTTGCTCTAAATCAAGATATTGCTGAGACCTATCATGAAAGTCGGCCAAGGATGTAGGCCGCCGTTTCATGATAGACTTCTTTAGCCGGGATGAGACATCCAATCCAGCTATTATACAATGCAAGTTTACCTCTTCCTTCGATCCGGAATCTGCAATGCTACATTGTTGAAGCGATCAAGGTATTTGCTCAAAGCTTCTCCCGATCCTTGCCTAACTTGAGCCAATTGGAACTCTGCTTTCGGCTGCCGCCTATATGGCAACGAATGAAACCATAACTGCGCCGCTCCCCTGAACGTTCCTGCAAAAAGTCGGGGTACCACGTCTCCGTTTATCCCCTTGACCATAATCTCCATTTTGAAGTTGTTCAGGTGTATCAAGGGGTCCTGGGTTCCATCATACTTGGGTAACTCCTCGAATTCAATCCCTTAGGATATATTGCCGCCATAACTTTATCCGTGAACCGACCCAAAATTTTATCTTCATCCGCCTCGCCCAACGTCTTTTGGGAGGCGGGGATGCAACATGCCGTTCCTTGTCGATACGTTCCTTGGCGACCGGCTCTTAGCCACGGTATCCGTGCTTTTAACCGTTTCATGCTGGATCTTGTGACTGGCTTCCTTCTCTCGGTCTTTTTGTTCACCAATCACGACATGCTCTCCTCTCCGGTTTTCATCCCGGTTGATCCGCACAAAATCGACCCAACGATCCGGTTCGAGCTTTCACCATTCGACCTTCACTCCGGAGTTGTCTTTCTCTCGTCTCATGAGGCCTCTTCTCTCGCTCCTCCCGCCTCCACAAAGATATTTTGACGTTCCAATTCTTCTCGAATAATCCGAGTGTTCTCGTCTTTTTGCCGTTCATGTCGGTATTCCATGCCGTCTATACGCCGGATCAACGATCCTATCGTATTATGAAGCAGCGTAAGTCGGGATGCTCCATCTGGAATTCTCGAGAAGGATGAGGAAAACCCTCCACTTGAATTCCTTGACGTGCCGTGTAATTCCCGATTTGGATGGGGAGAATTGGCGGTGTCCTCTGTCTCGATATCGACTGGTTTCTTCCCACCATCTCGCTCCGGGTCTACCGAATTCGAGTGTCGCGAAAACTGTCCCGGGTTAGAAGGTTGCTGTGGTTCATCTAGTGGCGGCAGCGGTGGTCGCGTTGCATTGGTGCGACTTCTAGTGCTGGCGGCCATATTCAGTGGTTACGAATAGCTTTCTGATTTTAGGAATCGAGTTGTTGACGATCCCCACGGTCGGCGCCAATGTTCTGTGGTAGAACACAAGTGTCTAGCCTTTGGGGCTAGGTATGATTGATATTGGATCAAAGGTAGCGTCCACTGGTATCTATGGGGTAGATAGCACGGTCGCCGGTGGATCACTGTGCTACACGGGGTGGCTTTCGCCTCGAGGGTGATGTGTGTGCACAGTGGAACGAACTATAAGAATGTAATGTTCGGCGTGAGGACATACTGGGAGATAACCTCCTATATATAGAGGTTACCTAGGGTTTTGCTTACCTTGAGTCCTTCCACTGTGATCGTGCCTCCTTCTCAGCCCTGATCGTGCGCGTTTCCATTCCTACACGATTGCTGGAGTCACGGCACATTGTGAGGTGGCTGACGGAGCGCCTGACTTGTGGGAGGCTTCCCGCCAGGAGTCCTTCTATTGGGCCTTCCTCTGGTAGGCCCATTATTTGAATCCATAACAGGTCTGTTTGGGTTGGTGATAGAAAATTATGTTTACGTAAGTCGAGATAAAACTTATCGCATAAACTTACCTCGTATATTCTCTGAATCATGTTGGAAAAATATCTTATGCCTCTAATCCAAACAGACACTTCTGAAGTCAAGAAGGAAATACTATAATCACAACAACAAAAATCATATAACAAGTGAACACTTGAGAATGCATTATTATTTACGATTTACAAGGTAAGCATGTTTGATGAGTTTTGTTTCGGCTTATGACAAATGACCTCTAAAACTATGGTTTGAGTGTTACTTAAAACACTCATGTTTGACAAACTACAAAACTATGGTTTAAAAATTCATTTTCCTTAAATCAAGATAAAACTCATCCTATATGTTTATCTTATAAATCATAAAAGTTATTATTATAACCAAATGCAAACATGCACTATACTTTTTATTTTCTAAATTATTGATTGTAATATTAAAAAGATATCTATCACGTAGAATTTTTATAAATAACTAATTTAACTGTTATCTAACTCTTAACCCTAAGTGGATATAATTTTCCCCTTAGAAAAATCAAAGATAAAAATTCGACTTTAGAAGTAGTAGTAGTAGTAGAAGATGAAGAATACTAGGAATCCCTCCACTCAAACCAAACAAATCCAAAAGTTAGAAATTATTTAAATTAAAAAATTTACATAAGAAAAACCATATTCCTGTTTTAACATGATTTAAGTTTTTTAATATTTAACTTTAAAACATGGGTTAATGTGTAGATTTACCAACGATCTATTACCCGAGGAGCACTTGGTACAAAAAATAATTGAGGGTACCAAAATTACCAATCAACAATTAAAAAGTGGGGAAAAAAACACAATAAGGTGTAAATTGGCCAACAAATTATTACCCCGTCACTGTCTTGATATCTTCGTCTTCCATTGACTGTAATAGTGTTGGCGACGTCGGCGTCTTCAAAGCTTCCATTGTTGTTGGGTGTTCCACTCACCCTCTCGAACTCATAAATGTCCGTATGCAGCTTCAGGGCGAGAATCACGCATCGAACCAAATCCAGCAGTCCATAGCGCCTGCCCGCATGGGTCTCATCTCTGTTGGTGTTTGCCTTATCCATAAAAAGACTTAATCGCTCTTTTTTCCAGCGTTTCCACCACCGTCCTATGCCAGTGCCTCATATTTTAACGTAATTATGATAGTTGTTTTTTTTAATAGTTATTTGATACTTTTTTCAATTTTTAATTATTTATTGGTAATTTTGATACCCTTAATTATTTTTTTATACCAAATGCTCCTCCTCATGTAATAGTTCGTTGAGAAATTTATACATTTAACCCTTAAAACATAGAACTTTTCAGTGTCGTATCATTGTAATACTCCTAAACAGGATAGTGATTAAATAAAGTTGTTCGGCAGCTGATTTCAAATTAAAAAATACAGTAAGGAGCAAAGAAGCAAAAAAGGCGTAGTACTGGAATCTATCTAATCTTTTATAAAAGGCTCACTGTGCTCTCTGCCTCTTGTCGGAGCGACTCAAAACCAGAGAGCATTGGAGCAAGTCGCAACACCACCCCGAGAGAGAGAGAGAGAGAGAGAGTTCTGATGGCTGGGAGCTCCACGAGAATGAAATCGGCCTGCACATTCTTGCTGCTTCTCCTTCCTCAATTGGTTATCAGTGCCACCACGACGGCCGAAGACGGTAATTTCCTCTTCCTTCTCCTCTCTGCCTCAATTTTGGTGTAGCGATTTTTTTAGTCTCCGTTTTTCCCCAATCTCTATTTCAGAAACACTGCCGTCTCGTTTTTTTTTTTTTTTTAATTCGGTTCTCTTGAGAGTGAGATCTGAATATCAGATTCTGTACAACGATGCAATTTCTGGTTTCTCTCTTCGGTTCTTAGTGAATATGCTTCTTCAATGTGGTCACCATTTCTTGTATTTTTGTGGTGTTTCATTCTTTTCTGTAGCTTACTACTCTAGTGTCAAGACTACTGTTCAATCTTCTGTATCCTTCGAGACCTTAATTTTTAGCTGTGTATTTCAAGTGTATGTGAAATGTCTCCTGGAAAATGAACTGAAAGAAAATCACCGATCAATTTCTTAGTAAGTAGTAAAATTCCTTGAGTATGATTTCTCGTGAGTAATTTGGTTACATTAGCTGGTCCTTGGTTCACAACATGATTCAAGAGCTATATGCGCTGATTTTAAACTTCAAGGCTCAGATTCTGAGTCTTCCTTTACCAGATGACTAAACGATCATTAATTGATGGAATAGTTTAAGATCGAGAAGCAGTGGTGTATACTATTCCCTAATAGGCTCCATTCTTGAACTTTGAGACTTGGAGTTGATGATTGCTTAGAAATTAGAAAGCCATGTATTGAGGGGACCCCATCCTAGTTGAACCTTGACATGAACATTGAACTGCTTCACCATTTTGGCATCTTCTAGGTCATAGTCATTAAGTTCAACCTAGAAGCCCCACCGTTCCTCCTGATTTTACCACATTATTTTCTCTTTATAACGCTAAGGGCCCATTTTCTGTAAAAGTTCTTTAACGATGTGATCAATGCTCGTTATTTCATTATATTTTTTTATACTATTAAACGAATCTTTATCTTTATTTTCCACCGAATTTTTACTATTTTATTTTTCTAATGATGAATTGTAATTACCTATTACTTATCATAATAGTTTTTTGTATTTTTATATTTTATAAAAATATAAATAATATTATTTATTAGGGCCTTTGCCTTTACCGAACGGAAGCGAGCCCCTAATAAATAATATTATTAAATTTGGATTGGACCACCCTATTCCAACTGGAAACCGGTGGATCAGTGGCAAACCAGTCTCATTCGAGTATCAACCAAGTCTTTTTTCTTTTTAAATTTTTTTTTTTAAAATTTCATATTAATGTCGTTTGACCCAATATCCTGGCCAATCGGGTTTTTTTTTTAATAACTTGCAAATATGTAATAAATCTCAATACTTTTTAGTAACGTTTTTGTCGTTTTGCTCACATTCTGGTTCCTTAGGCAGCTCTTCTAAGAAAACACGTTTTTCTTTTTTGAGGTTTTTACCTCAGTCAAAATAGGGAGGACTGGAACTCTGGGAGTGGGCAGGGGGAGGGGACCCTTGCGGTTTGGTTTATGCGGGATGGGACCACAGTTTTATTTGTTCCGTCAACCTCACAAATTGTCGTTTAGCCTTGGCTGATATCTTCCCTTATACTAGTATTGTATTTTTGTGACCTGATTTTGATATTTGTGTGGGTCACCTCATTATTTAGTTAATTATGATTTGATGTGAAATAATATGTTTGTTTGGAATGACGATAGGAGGCTTTAAAAACAGGTTTTCAATTGTGATGTATGGTATATAAGTTAACTATATGATTGATTTTTTATCTTAATTTACATGCATCAACATTTTTGAGGATTTCAAACGTGATTCCAAGCAAACATATTTGATCCTGATTTCATAATGAAGCTTTACTAGAAAACATCCTTCTTATTTAGTTTTCATCCAAAAGGAATCCTTCTTATTTTGATTTTCAAAATATCGTAGTGCAAGGTGGTATCTTCTTGTAGTTCACATAAAGTAAATTTGCCGGAGTTTTACAGAATACTTTTCAGCAATGGATAATTTCAAATTTGAGTAGAGAATATTCGTTTGCATCTAAATCGTTAGATGGAATTTAGATATTAATTTATCATAACTTGTTTTCTTTATTGAAAGAAAGTAAATGTAAAATTATAAAGTTATTTAACTTTCAACATAAAATTTAATTTAAACTAAGAAAATATAGCACAAGGGTTTTGAATAGCATTGAAAGCAATCAACACAGGTCTACTTGTTAGTTATTAGATGAATCTGGCCTGTGGGTGGATATTTTGTTGGGTTCAGTTGCTGAACAATGATATTTTGTTGGCCCTATCGGCCGTTGAATAATAAATGGGTATTCAAATTCATATGGATAGATAGGGACGTGAACTTTGATATAACCTGGCATACAAATATACAATAACTACATTTAGCTTTCAAAAGTTAATAAATCTGCACATTTTAAAATTATTATGAGTGAATTAATGGTTTTTCTTACAGTGGTTAAGAAAATCAAGAGTTAAGAAATTAGAAGTGTACAGATTTTTCAGCACATTGTAAGATAAATTTCCTTTAGTTAAATTTGCCATATTCTAGCGAGCTCATTAGAATTTATCTTGCCATGCAATAGAAGATTTGTACATTTTTGTTCATGAACAAAAAGCAGAGTGTTGTCCTTCCCAGCATTGTGAATGGAAAAATTTGTACATTTCGGAGTTCTACTGCAGTAACTCTGATCATTTCATGAAAATGAACAACAGGCCTTGTACCCAATGGAGACTTTGAAGCATCCCCAGCAAAGGGCTTCCCAGGGGAATCCATAGTGGAGAGCCCCACAGAGATCCCAAGCTGGCAATCAAAAGGGACCGTTGAACTAGTAGAGTCAGGGCAAAAACAGGGTGGGATGATCCTCATCGTACCACAGGGTAGACACGCGGTGAGGCTAGGAAACGACGCCGAGATCAGCCAGGAGATCACGGTGGAGAAAGGGTCCATTTACTCCATCACGTTCGGCGCGGCTCGCACGTGCGCTCAGATGGAGTCGCTGAACGTGTCGGTGGCTCCAGCATCCCAGAGCATAGACCTGCAAACTATGTACAGCGTGCAGGGGTGGAACCCATTCGCTTGCGCGTTTAGCGCGGAGGACGAGAAGGTTAGGTTGGTGTTTAAGAATCCCGGAATGGAGGATGATCCCACTTGTGGGCCCATCATTGATAACATTGCCATCAAGAAGCTCTTCACTCCCGATAAGCCCAAAGGTAATTAATTAATTTTACTTTATTTTTGTTTTTTAATTATTTTCTTTTATAAGACATATTTAAAACTAGTTATTTTCTAAAACACTCTATTAATCTTCCTTGATTTCCTCATTCTCTCTTTTCATTGATTAGTGTAAAAGAAACATTAATATAAGTAAATTAGAAAAATATTAAAAATATATTTTATATTTAAGACTAAAATCAACACATCAAACAATTCTTACAAGAACGAGAGGGAGTGTTATTTCCGTAAGCTAAAGTGTCCCTAACACTTAATATAAAACATAACTTTTTTTTTTCTTTAGATATTAAGAAAGTTAATTAAAATATTTATATTTATGATTTTTTTAATTAAACTATTTTAACTTTCATTTATAAACTGGTATATAATTATGATATAATTAAATAATTTTTTAAAATTCTAAAAAAAAGAGTCAACTCTGTATCAGAGGAGTACTAAGTTGGCGTGCATTTGGAGCATTTACAATGACAGTTATCTGATCTCCAATGTTAAAAAACGTGAATTCATTAATAAGTGGTCAATGCTGTATGGGATGAGTAACTTCTGCTTTGTACTATTTCACCTTGCAGAAAACGCAGTAATCAATGGAGATTTTGAAGAAGGGCCATGGATGTTCAGGAACACTTCACTGGGCGTTCTTCTTCCCACCAACCTCGACGAAGAAACCTCATCGCTGCCCGGCTGGACTGTGGAGTCAAACCGGGCGGTCCGGTACATCGACTCGGACCACTATGCAGTGCCAGGAGGCAGGAGAGCCATAGAATTGCTCTCAGGAAAAGAAGGCATAATCTCCCAAATGTTGGACACGAAACAAGACAAGCCATACACCTTGACCTTCTCATTAGGTCATGCAGATGACAAGTGCAAGCAACCTCTCGCTGTGATGGCCTTTGCAGGTGACCAATCTCAGAACTTTCACTATACACCAAACTCAAATTCTACTTTCCAGAGTTCTAGCCTTAATTTCACGGCTAAGGCTGAGAGGACCAGGATTGCATTCTATAGTGTGTATTACAACACCAGAAGTGATGATTTGAGCTCTCTTTGTGGCCCTGTTGTGGATGATGTTAGGGTCTGGTTTTCTGGAGCCACAAGAATTGGGCTTAATGGGCTTGGGCTTGTCATTTTGGGCTTGCTTTGGTTGGTGCTTTAGACTTTGGTTTGGTTTATTTATTAGGTCATGATGATATCTCTGCTTGCCTGGAGTTAATTGGCAAAATCATACTCCAAGAATGTTGTATGCGAATGTGCTGGGCTTTCTTGCATACGGTCTTGTGATTATTTCCTAGGCCCTTTTTCCTTATTGTATCGTATTGCCATAGCCTTTTCTTTTTTCAGAAAGAAAAAAAATAGCTGAGCTATTTTCCTAGCTTTCCCTTTTCATTTATTTCCTTTAAGAGTAACATGATTGGCTAAGACGTTGGCCTTCATCTCAAAAAGAAGAAGGTTCGATATCCGCTGGTCCATGTGAGGAGCTCGTTGGTAAGTGATCTGTAAGTACCTCTTAAACGCTTTTGGGCCTGGAGGCATGTCCTTGCCCTGATGAGTTATCAGTGTCTACTTTCACCTAAACTTTTATATATAAAAAAAAAAAATGTGTTTTGAGAAGAGCAAAAGCCATTCTCACTAAATCTCAACAGAGAAAATCCTTAATCAAATAAAAAAATATACAATGCACCTCTAGGTTCTCAAAAACCAATCAAAACAAAAAGTTGACATGATAACCGACAGCTTGATTTAATTTAGCAAGTTAGCATATAAAGTGACATTGATCTTTGTTCTTGCTAGATTTGGAAGAATATTCAAGTTTTAGTTTTATTTATTTTGAGTGATTTTGTTTTGTATGAGATAAATGTGAGAATTGTTTTGTTTTGTAATGATGTAAGTGTTATTCCTCTCGATTCTAAATATAAGATAAAGTTAACTTTTTTTTAAAGAGGTTAAGGAAATTAAAATAAATTATTTAATCATATCATATATTGTGTATCCTTAAACGATACATTAGTTTACAAGTTAAGGAAAATAATTTGGAGAAAAAAACGACAAATATAAAATTTTTAAAGTATTTTAATTAACCTTTTTAAAATTAAAAAATCAACATTGTTATATATTTTAGGATTGGGAGTTTTTTATTTATTTATTTTTTTTTGAGTGGGACAAATAAGCACTCAGTCATTTCCACTGCCATCAAAAAAGGGAAAAAGCCTCAGTCGTACCAAAAGAATAAAAAAGACAAGAAATATATAAAGATATTTTGACCCAATCACAAAAGGAGAATAAAAAAGACAAGAAATATATAAAGATATTTTGACCCAATCACAAAAGGAGGATCTGATGTCTTTAAAATGAGTGGAGATTGTACCCAAAAAAAAATGAATGGAGATTTCCCAAATCCAAAAATGTACCAACTTTCTAAGATTTCACTCCTCCACGGAATCCATCTGGATCCCCAGAAAAGCATTCCGAATCGCTAACGCCTTGAGATATGTAATCAACTAATGTACGAAAGCCCTCGTGCATTCTACAAAATCGAATTATTCAAATTACTTTAATAGCAATAATAATCAAATAAGTAAGTTGTTTTTAATAGTATAATAATATATTAGCTGGAAAGAAAACAATATTAACATGGTATTGTATAAGATAAAAAAAAAAAACCAAGAATTAAGTAATAAAAAATTGAAGTGTTCAATTATTTTTATATAATATACTGAATTTAATTATTCATTTATTTTATTTTAATACATGCTTTTTATATTTTACTTTGAGAGACAAACTTGCTAGTCAAAAGGATTTTCAGCTTGTAATAGAATATATATATGTATGTATGTATTATATTTTTCTTAAGGAAGAAAAATACTAAATAGGACAAATACACAATTGATAGTGCCACTCTTCCAATCAATTTCAATTGTGGCTACATTTGGAAATTCTTTCTTTGAGCTCGTTGTATATAGTACCCCGTTTGATTTTCATCATTTTCGTTTTTCCTTCAAATTAAACATCATCGGACTTTCAAAATGCCTCCCACTTTAGTAAATTAAAGTAACGAGCGTGTTTGAACTTAAACTCATCCTTCACACCAGAATTTCGAGCTGCAAAAGGGAGAGCTTCAGATTACAAACAAGAACAAAAGCTTAACAAAGTGAAACTACAAAAATTACACAACAATTATACCTTCAACAACAGATTTAACAAGGATTTGGTGCAAAAAACTTAGAGGGAGAGGTTTGGGGAGGCGATTTAGTCGATTAGGGTTTGTGGAGCTTCAAATAGGCGCAATTGGGAGTTTTAAAAAACCCCTCTGTCGCAATTTAGTCGACTAAACCTTGTGGTTTAGTCGACTGAATCGCGAGTTTGGGCTTTTAAAAAAGCTCCCTGGACTGGTTTAGTTGACTAACACTTATGGTTTAGTCGACTAAATCGCGGGGTCTTCAAAAAAAAATTTGCCCCGCGTTTTAGTCGACTAAACCATGGCTTAGTCGACTAAACAGGGTATATCGGGAAATAATTTCCAGACAGTGGCATTTTGATAAATAGTTAGTAGTGTTATGAAATAAAGGTATATCTGGGATAAGAGATAGAGAACAAGAACAAGAGAATAGAGAAGAGAGAAAGAGGAGAGTAATTCTTATTTCAGTGTGTCTCAAATACATAACATATGCCTTCTATTTATAGGCACAACTCTCTAATCTACAATTAATGCGATTCCATAATCATAGTGATTAATGGGTGAGAATAGGAAACTATGGAGAATAGGAAATAATGGGAGGTATGGACATCCACAAATATAATATTCATAACACTCCCCCTTGGATGTCCATTACGAATGTGCCTCATTAAAAACTTTAACTAGGAAAAACCCAGTGAGATAAAACCCTAGCTAAAGAAAAGAGTACATCATTTATTGATACATTGTCCAGTGCTGTCTCATTAAAAACCTTTCTAGGAAAACCCAGTGGGACAAAACCTAGATAAGGGAAAAAGAGTACAGCGTGTATCGACTCCCCCTATTGACAACATCAGTTGAGATCTTTGAGTCTTCGAAGGCCAATGCCATGGACAAACTTTTCAAAGGTTGTACCTGGAAGTGACTTGGTGAATAAATCTGCTAGATTTTCACTTGAACTGATTTGCTGGATATTTATTTCACCATCCTGAAGATAAATGACAAGTTGTTTGTATTTGATGTATTACGGATCTCAACCATACACATTCTCGACTTGCTTCATGCATTGCTAGAATTTCTGCATGGTTAGATGATGTGGCTGATATAGTCTGCTTCATAGATCGCCATGAAATAGCTGCACCTCCATATGTAAATAGATAGCCTGTTTGTGATTTACCATCGTGAGGATCAGACAAAAATCCATCCTTTAGTTCTGCCCAAGTCTTTCATTTCAAATTCTTTCTTCAAACCATTAATTGCCCTTTGAAGCTCTTCAGGAGTTCCAATGATGTTGATATCATCAATACAAACAGCAATTATAACAAATTCATATCAAGTATGAAAATGCATGGGCATATTGGGTCAATTTTGTACCCTTCTTTCATCAAATATTCCTTGAGACAATTATATCACATGCGTCCTAATAGTTTCAAGCCATATAGACTTATTGAGTATTGTTCTTAAGAACTTAAATCAGATGCTTCTGACATCTTGAGTCCTTTAGGGACTTCTGCTCTGGCACCTTGAGTCCTTTAGGGACTTCTGCTTCTGGAACCTTAAGTCATTCGCGGACATGTGCTTCTGGCACCTTAAATCCCACAGGGATATGTGCTTCTGCCACCTTAAGTCCTTCAGGGACATGTGCTTCTAGCACCTTAAGTCCTTGACATGTGCTTCTGGCACTCGTTAATAGATTGCGGCTCATGATCCTCATTATCATTCATTACATCATATGCTATATTATAAGCAAAGATGTCGTCAACGTTGACTTCCTTTCAATCCTATCGGATTCCATTCATAACATAATTTATTGAGATATCATAATTTGTTACATATTTCAAGTACTTGGGTCTCTTCTGGGACTACAACATTCTCTTCTGGAGATATCTTTGCTAGAAATCATAACTCTTCATAAGCTGCTAACTTTCCTCGACTTGATCATCTATATTCTTAGCTCCTTTTCTCTTTCAAGGATTTATCTTTGGAACCGATGGACCTGCCACGCTTCAGGCGTGCTTTAGATTCATTTATAATATGTTATCCTATAGGGACATTAATTCAAATCGGAGCATTAACAGCTGGGACGTGTGACTTTGTCACTTTCTTTGGGTCAGTAAATGCTTCTAGCATTCGAGTAGCTAAATTCGACAAATGAATTATCTTTTGAACTTCTAGTTCACATTATTTTGTACAAGGATCAACATGAGCCAATGATAATTCATTCTAGCTAGTCTCTTTACCCAACTGCTTATTTTCTCCCCCTCATGTTAGGAAAACAATGTCAAATGACAATTGACCAATCATGCAATATAAGTTTCCTAAATCCATCTGTGTGCATTATGGTGGACTTCTGAAGTAGTGCACATTCAAACCTTTTAAGATGAAATTTTTCTGGCTACTGACCAAAAGCCAATTTTATCGGGAGAATTTTGTTGGCTTATTTAAGTGCTGCAATATTTAAGATCAAATATACCAACATAGAAATTTGGTTCTCGTAAGCATTGATCTAGCTATTTATGAATGCTATAATACATGATTTCTGGATCGTATAATCTGAAATAGCGCTTAATTTATTCAAATATTATTGCAAACTTCAAAGTTGCAAACATTCTAACAAACTTCGTGTTTGCAAGCTAATAGTCTCACATGTAACCATCTTATAGATGCATCTTTCAAATTTATATGGTTTACATGTTATTTCAATGGGCCCATATAATACTGTTTGACATATTTCCAGAAATACTGATATCCATTACTAATCATGATCAATGAGAACAAGCAAGACATATATCATAAATAATATGTTGGTTATTTGTGAAGAATCTTCTGGTTCTTCAATGGATGTCGATACATAATCTTATTATATATAAATGACTTGGATGATCAAACAAGTCATGCCAACAATAAATTTGGTTGGATCAGTAAACTTCTGGTTTACTGTAACATATATCTCAACCAATCATAAACATTTCAATTTCCATAAAATTATGACTTAATCATAATCTGACATCCATTTTGGGAGATCTATTAGACTTTGTGTGAGAAGTATATAACTTCATACTTGTATTCTAACTCACACTTGTTTTCTAACAATCTCCCCCTCAAGTGTGAGTCATATAAACATACTTTGTTTATATCTGTATTTCAAAATCACTTTCAAACCCTTTAAAGTTCGAAAGGAAAATCTATATTAGTTCTTCAGGAACTATCATAGAATATTACATCATTGGATAATCTCATTACTCATTAATAATATACTTCAATTAACTTATATATGCAAAATATATAGTCCACCACATATGAGAATATTCACTAACCAAAATAACTTAGAATCACATAGTAAAATTCTCTAGTAGAAAATTCTCATGGCAACAGAATTATGATATTGTGATCACAATAAATTAAATAACTATAACAACAAAAGGGAGCATTATATTACCTTCTGGGCTTATTTGTTATTTATTTTGGCTTCAAAATAAATCAACACATATTTCTCGGTTGAATATAATATCTGTAGCATTATACAAACATTAAACATATTACCGTCTGGGCTTTATTTTTCTTGATAAATCTAGACATTTCTTTGCAACTCTTCGCCTTTTAATATCTCATTGGTTGCATTATCAAACATTTGATTTGCTATATTTGTAAACTTCTGGTTTACAACTACAATCCCCTTGCAAACATTATTGCAAACTTTTGGTTTATAGCAAAACTCTATTTTGTATATTATTTGTAAACTTCTGGTTTACAATAGCATATGTTTTCTATGATATCCATTTTTGTAGATATCTTTAAAACTCAATAAGTTTCTTTTATACTTGGTAGAATAATCAATACAAAATTTTGTTTCTTCACATAACAAATATTAGCTCTTCTGGAGCCTCAATCAAATTTATGCTACCAAATATAGTTTAAACATTGGCCTCTTGCATTATAAGTTGGGTAGAATATGCTAATTAGTCCTCAAGACTATTAGCCTTTAGAATTATTACTCTTGAGTGGCATAATTCTTTGCAAGTTATTTGTCTTCAGGACAATAACTAAAAACACTTTGTATCATTCCATACTTGATACATTAAACCTTCAGGGCCTCAATATTTAGATGAGTAAAATCAACATCTTCAAACTTGGGATCCCTAACATGATTCACTTCAATCTTTGACCCTTTACTACACATTTTTAGTGATCCTTGGTAAAGTTCCACTAAGTGTCTTGGCGTACGACAGGTACGAGACCAATGATCTTTGCCACCACAACGATAGCATGTATGTTCAGCATGTTCCTTATACCCACTAGCTTCCCTTTTATGGATGGCGCCTTTTCCTCTCTAAACCTTTGGTAAAGACCAAAATTTAGAGAGCATAAGGATGGTTGGGGCCATACAATAAGAAGATGAAAGCTATATGAATTCTGGTCATATAATATTAAAATGAACATGTAGTTAAAGGCTTTATCTTGATTGGATGCCTAATTCCCTTCTTTAATTGTGTCTTCCAGACCATAGGCATTTAGATGTATTTCAGCATCCAGCCTCCAAGACAAATAGTTCTTTCCCGTAATGTCAAGAGCCACAAATTCAATTTTCACAAGGCTTGTCATGGTTTAGACTAATAAAAGAAATAAACAAGAATTATGATAGTAACAAGAAAATTACTAAAATAATTCATAAAGTATTGCAACAAATCTATATATTTTATGGCTTCAGGCCTATTTATCTTGAGGATTAAATAAAGTTGAGCATTATTTCTTCTATTTATACAATAATAAGATGAAAGTTATATGACTTCCGGTCATATAATATGAAATCAAATGAATATGGCATCTTGTCATATAATATATAAATATAAATTAAAGGAATGTGGCTTCTGGCCATTTAATAGGAAAACAAAACAATATGATTTCTGGTCATATAATTTCAGAATATGAAATTAGAAGTGTATGGCTTCTGGCCATACTGAAATAACAATATTAATAATACAAATAATTCGTAAAGTAGATCAAAATAAGAATATAGAACTAGAAATTATCTGGGACCAAAAGTCATATTAATTCCACTTTTTCCATATTGAAGTCATATTAAATCTAATTACAGTATATGTCTGTAATTGAATTAATTCCACTTTTTCCATATTGAAGTCATATTAAATCTAATTACAGTATATGTCTGTAATTGAATTAATTCCACTTTTTCCATACTGAAGTCATATTAAATCTAATTACAGTATATGTCTGTAATTGAATTAATTCCACTTTTTCTCCAAGATCACAACAAAAATTTTAGCAATTATCTCCAATCTTAGCCATGGAAGCCAATGTATAAAACAATCACTAAAAATATATTTTTAACTCCATATAGTGGCTCAGATTATCCCAGATAGATAAAATAAACATATAACTAAATAACATAGATTAAATCGTTAAAGAAACAATCCTTCCTTCGTTAGAGCTCTCGTGCTTATAACGTTTTATGAAATAAAGGTATATCTGGGATAAGAGATAGAGAACAAGAATAAGAGAATAGAGAAGAGAGAAAGAGGAGAGTAATTCTTATTTCAGTGTGTCTCAAATACATAACATATGCCTTCTATTTATAGGCACAACTCTCTAATCTACAATTAATGCGATTCCATAATCATAGTGATTAATGGGTGAGAATAGGAAATTATGGAGAATAGAAAATAATGGGAGGTATGAACATCCACAAATATAATATTCATAACAAGTAGTATTTATTAGGAGTTTTATATTAACTTAATTGGCTCCCCCTATATATTCAAGCCTATTTTAAATATCTGCCAGATACAAATTTTTTCGAGCAAATCGTGCGTGGGGGTGAAGGAAAAGAAACGTCAGAAGGGCAGGCGTCACTATAAATGGATCCAACGAAGTGAAACGTATCAGAGCAGGAGACAGAAAGGGCGGGTAAATTCCTTTCTTCGTTCCCTTCCTCCGGAGTCTCTCCCCTCTCTCTCCACCCACTATTGTCAAAAATGGAAGGCGAAGAAGAGAGGGTCAGCTCCGCCGCCTCCGACTCCTACTTTTCGCCGCCTCTGCAGCACGATGACGGTGGTTCCTATCCCGTGGATGATTGCGCCGAGCTTGAAAATCTTTCTCCGGTGGTGTCGGACGAAGATCAAGAGCATGACCAAGACCACGACCAGGATCACGCGGCTGAGACCGTTACCTCCGCGGACGATCTCAAGCTCAAGATCATTAAGCAGGCAAGACCATCTGTTTCTTTTTTGAATTTTTAGTTAGCCTATTTTCAATAAACTGCTTAGCATCTTCTAAGTATTGGCCTTTAGTGCGGAATTCGCTTTGTGCTGTTTGATTGTTGCACAAATTCTTGGAGAAATGTGAGCTTGATTGAGCTGAATGGTGTATACTGTTTATTTCTACAATCATTGCATCTTTTTTCTTGTTTAACTAACTTATAATGTAATCTAGTGTGTTCTTTTTTAAATAACCGACAAAAAGGAGGATCATTATGAGATCCTGATTTCTGTGTCAAGAGGGAGATGATAAATAAAGAAGAAAGGAAGTAAAAAATCAGGCTTTTCGATAATTAAGAGATCATATAAAAGCTTGAACATCACTTCTTCTTTTGAATGAATTTTCTGTTCAGTAACCAGTGACTTGACAAGAAAGAATTTGAACTAATTTTATGAAAAAATATTATGGCGGACCTCTAAATCGAAGTCATTTATTTAAGCACTTGAGTAGGGGCTTTTGTATCCGAAGGAATCACATATTGTTATACTTCTCAACTATTTATTTTTGTTTCTATCATTCGGTTCTTGATATCATCTCCACTTCAATTAACCTTGTTTTAGTTATTACCTTATCACTATGATCTTACTTGCTGAACATCTATGTGGATATTCAGGTAGAGTATTATTTCAGTGATGAAAATCTGCCAACTGACAAGTTCCTGATTGATTTCCTCAGAAAGAACAAGGAAGGATTTGGTATAATTCGGTTTCTTTAGATTCATGACATATATTGCCTGACTTGTTCACTTATATTGTTCATCATGCTTTTCGGTCCCTTAACAGTTCTTCCTTTTCTGAGGTTTTCTTTTCCAAGTGCCATTTATATACTGGTTCCTTCATAAAACAGTATATGTTAGTTAGAATGAAGTGGCTAACATCTTGTGGCAGGTCCATATTCAAGTCAATCATTGGATATTCATCTCTCTTTGAAACCCCTGATTTTTTTTAAATCAGATTCTTTGCACTAAGTGCTGAACCAGTTACTCCTGTGGTAAAGTTAATTTGAGAGTTTCAATTACATGTCTGGTTGTTATTATATAACAAGAGTTTCTGCTTTACATTAGGGGATTAAGTAGTTAAAATGAAAAAGAAGTTAAAACTATCTTGTCAGTGCAAGACGGATCTTTCTGAATTTATTCATGATCAAACATTCTACGAAAGCTTGAGTCTTGGAGTGCACATAGAATCTCTCTCTGATGTAGAACTAGTAGCAAAGAATAGAGAAAAAGTACGAAGAGAATGAGGGAGATGTAGAGAGGGAGGGATAGTTGGTAAGCCAAGAGAACATTACTAATAATGAATAATGAATGAAAGGGCTATTTTTAAATACAAAAGGATAACCAAATTTAAAATAAAACCAATTAAATAAAGAGCACATTTTTAATTCTGAAATAACAAATGCATAAGGAAATAGGTTATTTCTTGTATAGTGAAAGATGATTCCTTTCATAGATTTTCTTGATGTCTGGGAAGGTCTAGGGTTGTATTTGAGCCTTTTTTGGTTAAAGTCCATCATGTAGGATAAAAGAGTAATATTTTAGGGAAGATAGAGGGTGAGAGGTGAGAGAATTTAGATTCAAGTAGATTATTTATTATATATAGTAAATTACTCAACTGTTGCAGGAACTTGGAAGTACTGTGATCCCTTTTTTTGTGAAGCTCATCCAATTCAAATTATGTCAGGATTAGAAACCTTGATGTATTTTTCAAGTAATCTAACTAGTTGAAATAGGAAGAATTACAATGCACTAATCACCATGTAAACCCAATCTCAAATCAAACTTATCTATTTAGAGTTCATAATCAATATAATTATAATCAACTTAAAGTAGCATTCATTAGTTTTCAGTTATCATTAGGATTTTATTATTTTGACTAGTGAAATCAATTTTAACATGTAAAACTTTATATCAAGTCCTAAATGTTTCTCACAGGAGCTTAGGTAAATTTGATGTGGCTAGTTTGATGCTTCAGCCTAATATAAGGCTTGACCGGTTCTGTTATATGAAAGTCAGAACTTTTGTTGGCAGGAATACCTTTCATCTTTATTATCTTGATGTGGCCTGAGCTTGATGAGATGTAGTTTTTTAGCACTGTCTTAGTAAATGTATGTCTATCTTCTGTTGTACTTACATTATATTCTTTCAGTTATTATTAAATGGTTAAGTGATGTGAATACAAGGGAAGGATATTTCTTTGCTTTCCTTTTGACCTTAATGATTATGGAAACATTGATTACTTTCTCAACCTTTTTTATTTGTTTAGTTAATCTGATACTTAATTTAATGCATGAATGATCACTTTTATTTGTTTGTCGCTCTCTGCTGTATATTTTTATCTTATCATGCAATTCTTACATTGATCATGCAGTTCCTATATCAGTCATTGCTTCCTTTAAAAAAATGAAGAAGCTTACTCGAGATCATTCATTAATAGTTGCTGTGCTGAAGGAATCTTCCCTACTTGTAATAATCCTCTTTCACTCTTTTGTCATACAAACTGCATTGGAATTCTATATTTGAAGTTTTGTGGGAAATTGTCTCTTATTGTGAATGTAGGTTGTGAGTGGTGATGAGAAAAGTGTTAAGCGGCTCAATCCATTTCAACTGGATAAAGTTAGAGACCCCAAGGTTTTTACTTCAAGGAGCACTAAATCGTTATTTATTATAATGCTATTCTTTGTTTTATAGAATCTTATTCTTGGGTTCTAGTGTTTTACTGTTCTGGTAGAGAATTTGCCAGAGGACCGCTCAAAAGAAAACATTCGGCGTATTTTTAGTGAAGCCGGAAAGTATGATTTCTTCCTCAATTTATGCTATAATCTTATTATCATGGTGGTTTTCAGTTGCTCAAGATTTTTGTGTCTTTTGAAATGCAGTATAAAAAAGATAAGCATCCATGATCCATGTGCTATTGAAGGGTCTCAAAGGTCTAGGAAGCAGATGATAATTAGTCGCAAGGTACGGAATCAGGTCTTGTGTATGCTTAAACTCTTGTTTTGAATATTTGAGCTGTGTTGGGAGCAGATGTTAATGAGTAAAACTTCTAGAAAGATTTCACAATGAGTTACATGAAGTGTTTAGTAGGTCAGGTGACTAGCCTGGTTGGGTCCAGCTCAACCTGCCAACACAAAATGTTGGAAGGTCCAGAGGTGTGGAAAAAGAAAATTTCTGAATATCACATCCTTACCAAGAGGAATAGGGGATGTATAGATTTTCATCCCTCTTGGGAAAGTAGATTTGGCTTCTTTGGAAATAGAGTTAGATATGCATGGCCTTTTAGAAATTACTAGTCCTCTTGAAGAACTGAAGCAAGCTGGGTTCATGTTATAAAATATGAAATCCTTAGATAACTTATTTGGAGCAATATGTTTTTTTTTTTAAAAAAAAAAAAAAAAAATCTAGCAGAGATAAATATCTCCTCTCTTGTGTAGAAGATAGGAGTTATATGTTATTAGAAAGAACAGACAATTTAATAAGCTTTCTCATAAGAGGATGAGGTTTCTCTCAAAGGGAGGAAAACATCTTAGAGAGATTTGAGAGAAGTTTGAGGTCAGTTTGCTGGAAATTCAGATACGAGTGAATCGAGTGATGGTTCTGGAAGAATGAGTTGGGAGTTCCGCTGGAGGTGTTTTGTCAAAGTACTTGGAATTGCGGAAAATCATTTTAGGAAGGAAACTAGAAGTTATAAATTGAAAGAAATATTGTAGACACCCATACTGATAGAGTACCAGATTAGTGTGAGATAATGGAAGTTGTGGAAAATTAGAGATTTTAGGAATTATTGATTAATTGTTCTTTTTAGTAGTTGAGAAATAAGTGGATATCCACAAAGGAGTTAGTTTCTAGAGTCATGGGTTGTTAGCAATTTGAATTTCACATTTGAGTTTTGAATTAGAGTCTCTTTGTGCAAGCTATTTCTATAAATTGGCTTTTCGCCTATTCAATAAAGTATGAAATAGATATGGAAAATTATTAGAGAATTACTTCTCTGATTATGAGAGATTTTCCTTGGGCTTTAATAGTCCGATGGGTTACAGATACTGGCTCATCTTTCTATTAAAGATTTACTCTATTCTTTATCATTTTATGATATTAGATTTTGATTTCATAATCTGATAAAGATTTATCCTTTTCATTTTTATCCTCTTATTCTTTTACCTTTCCTAAAATAAAATTGGTCTCTATCACATAGCCAACAAAAAACAAAAAGATTTCAAATTCCCTTCAACTCAGGGACAGGATCACCCTTTCAAGTTGTGGAACTGATATAGGACGATTGACCCAGAATATTCGATGACTTTGCTTTGAGGTCAATAGTGTGGTTTCTGTTGCTTCATTCGACTAGGAGATCAATCGCTTTCCTAATCTTATTTGAACAATGTAAATGATTTATTTTCACAAGTCCGGCTGCTGTAGAATTCTTTCCTGATCTTCCTATGAAAGTGTTAAATGTTTTGTTAGATATTATTTCTGTCTTTGGGAATTTAGGTCGTGAACATAAGATATAAGGGGATAAAGGTATGTATGATCCTCAATTGAACTAGAAATTTCAAGTTCTTAATGAAAGCACGATGGTAATTTACTAAAGTTGATGAAGCCTCTTATTCAGGCATCCCAAATTCTCACACTATTTGAACTGCATGTATTTAGTGGGAATCGCATGTCTGCAGGCATCCTGGATGACAGTGCTATAATTTATATCTCATTTAGGTATAGAAGATGTTAAGGAACATTATT
Organism: Acacia pycnantha; assembly: GCA_025563575.1. Lineage (NCBI taxonomy): Eukaryota > Viridiplantae > Streptophyta > Magnoliopsida > Fabales > Fabaceae > Acacia > Acacia pycnantha. The sequence continues at coordinate 9,796,186 of JAMWYP010000003.1, read as the reverse complement.
TGCGTAAAAGATTATGGTGTGCCAACCACGTCCTTGACACCCAGTCCTAGGTTAAGGGTCATTTACGTTAAAGTGAATATTCAAGTTGCGAATTATTCCTTGATTAAGATTACAATACTTGTTGCAGCTTCTTTATATATTTTGGTGCTATGATAAATTTTAATATCCTTGAGATCATACTCGAGGAAAATTGCTGCATGAGTTGCAACATTGAAGGGTCATTTACGTTTTACTATGTTGTTGATATATCAAATTTTGATTTTTTTTTTTTTAATATTTTCTCCTATTTAGTTTTGATAATGCTGATGTATGAGCAATTGAGCAGTACAACAACTTAAAAATTGAATAATGTGTTAATTTATTGCTAGATGCTTAGCAATTTCAGTTATTAGGTTGTTTGAGTTATTTGTTTCAGTTTTTGTGGAAAGTATCTCAAATTTTCAAATGGGACAACTTTCTTATCTGTTCTTTTTTAAAACTATCCATACAATCATTTTAGCTTTTAGGCATTATATCATCCCTTTTATATTCTGATCTTCTATTGGAATTGGTATATGCTTATTTATTTAAATACTTATTTCACTTACAACATCATTCTACATGTGTAGTTACATGCTCTTGTGGAATACGAGACTATTGAGGCTGCTGAAAAGGCTGTGAGTTTTAAGTTATATATTACTACATATTTATAACATCATATGGTCTGTGTTGCCCTCGTGATTAACATATTGTTTGTGCTTTCTTAAATTAGGCGGCCACTTTAAATGACGAACAGGACTGGAGAAATGGCATGCGGGTTAAAATTCTTAAGAAAACGGTTAGTCCCAAATTTCTTTTCTTCCTTTGAAAGTAAAAGGTCTTGATGGTGATTAAATTATGTAGACTAAGCATGGACACAAAAAGCAAGCTTGGAAGGGGTCTGATTCTGAGAAGAATAGCACTAGCACTCGCCGTGCATCTGAGTTAACAGGCGACGGGGAGCATCATAGCTCTAATGAGCATAATGAGGATACACATGATGAAGAGGTATGCATTCATACAAGCATATTTGCCCCCACTTTGGCTGCATTCTTTTGCTAGATATCGACTAAGTGAAGTCATAATATAATTGACCTTAAATGGGTTCTTTTTTCGATACAAAGCATGTAGTTCTAATGTAGTTACAAGTTCTTTCAAGCAAGCATCTGTCATTTATTATTATTGATCCCTTCTGTGCAATTGTGATTTTCCCTCCCTGATCTTTTTGAATTCTAGACAGTGCAACCAACCTACTGCAATATCCTCTTTCTTGTGCTTGCTTGGTTTAAATTTTTTTTTTAAAGTGATTTTGTGTTGTATGAAGTAAATATGTTAGAGGAGTTTTGTCTTGTAAAGCTTAACCCTATGTTTGGATGGAGAGAAAATTTTGGGAGGGGTGGAGTAGGGGCAAAACTCCCAAAAATAGTAGATTTTTTTTTTACCATTTGTGAAAGTTTTCTTTCCTAGTATTTTCTCCTCACTTTTCTCTCCATCCAGATTATAGGCTAAAAGTATTTTTTTAAGCTCTCCCAATCTGGCACTTCGTTTTGCAATCATTGATCGACCCACAACACAAACTGATAATATGATCAGTTTAGATTTGCTTATGTTGGCTTCTTTTCATTACAGGATGGAGAACATTTGTCAAAAGATAAAGGCGGGCAGAGAAATAGAAATCGGGGTCGCGGCTCAAGGAAACATAATTATCGAGGCATGCATGGAATGGGTATGTCTGTGTGGCTAAAAGCTGACATTTTTGGAAACTTTTTACTAGCTCCTTCATCCTCTATAATTAGTTTGTTATTTGGTTAAACTTCTATCAAAGCTGAAGCCTATCTTGCTGATAACTTCTTCCCTTGGAACTGAACCTAACAATTTCAACCATTGCTTCCCTCAGGCCATGGCAGTACGTCCTCTTCTCATCATGCCACTGAAGCACCAAAACCGCCTCCTGGACCAAAAATGCCCGATGGCACTAGAGGATTCACAATGGGCCGAGGGAGGGTTCTTGGATCCTCTCCAAATTAGCGATCCATGAATTGCTGATGTATTAAGATGGGAGCTGCCAACCCGAATTCAATGCCAATACTAAATACGACTTACCACTTAATTATATTTATACTGTCACTTGTTTATCGTGTTGTATCACAGATTCATGTCAATATAGATCCATGTCGATATGTTAAATAGCTAGGACAAGCTTTTGCACTAGATGTTTAAGGATTTTGTTTGGCACGTATCTGCCATTTGTATTGTTATATCAGTGTCTGGAGGAGTCAACGTCTAAGGGATGTATGTTTGTTTCCATTGCTAGTTTTGGTGGCTTTATATTGGGTGTCAGAGTGACTACTTGCTCTCATGATATGGCCAAATTCAGTTTTTTTTTTGGCCAAAGATTCGTTACTTTGATGAAAGAGAAGGTTTTTTAATTTATTATTTCTTTTGAGAAATCTTTGTAAAGAATATCCTTATGATCAGTCATGTGGTGACTAAGTGGATGATGACATCATTCTAGTGAAAACATTCCTTCCCATGTTTTCCAAATGAAAAGGCTGTGACCATTTGTTATTTATTTCCTGAGGGTTGCTGATTTGTCTTGTACATTCAGTGATATTTTCCGTTCTTCGCAAATAAAGAAGAGCTTTTATCTTCAGGCTTGAATGCACGCGTGGCTCATCTCTTCTCAGAATTTGGTTTTTAGTTTCAGTTTGGTTTTATCCTTCTGAGTTAGATAAAATCAAAAGATAGTCCTTTTTTTTTTAAGTCAATTTTTTCATTTTTCTATTGTTTATTTTTAACAATAAAGAAGTCTTTCAACATAAACATTTGTGTGTGCGGGTGGGCGTCTTAAGTTGGATTATTGATAAGTTTTAAATAATACTATCTCCAATTTTAAATATAAGGCTTAATTGGCTTTTTTTTAGAGATTAAAGAAGTTGAATAAGTTATTTAATCATATATGTATGATTAAATTATACATCAGTTTACAAATTAAAGTAATTAATTTGAAAGAAGATGATAAATATAAATACTTTAAAGTAATTTAATTTAATCTCCCAAAAAAATCAATTAGGTTTTTTGTTTAGGATATGAGGTATAAATTATTTATCATACTATTCACATAAGAAAATATGTTGCATAATAATAAAATTCATAAAAAAGTGTTAATATAATTTTTTTTTTCAAGTTTGTCCTCATTTTAATTTTAGTCCCTCAAATTTCATTTTGTTTAAAACATTGATCCGTATAACTTGAAAAAATTGGATTAGTTTACCCCCCTACTAGGACTAAAATCAATGACTTGAAACTTGAAAAACCAAAATTAAAATGAGTTCAAATTTGATGGATTAAATATTATATTAACCTTAAAAAAAAGCATACTATTCACATAAATTGTACTACCACTTGTGGTAAATATAAAAGTAAACAAAATTTACATCAATGATAGTTGCAATGCACGTGAATAAAGAGAATATTTTAAGGAGACTAATACACATTTATTACAAATAACTAACTTAACTAATTTTTGTAATATCTGTAAATTAATTATCTAACTCTTATATTAAACATCAATAAAAAAGGGAAGTGAATGATTGCCACTGGGATTACTATGTCCCTCTATCATCTACGGGCTTAGAAGCTCTTCAGTCTTCGAAGGGGCAAATGCTGCTAACTTCCATTGAAGTTGACTTTTAATGAAGTTGACTTCTAAGTCTTTTTCAGACAAATCCAATGATAATGACCTCAACCCAAAACCATATTTGAAATACGAAGAATATAAGCTAGATACAATTTAACTGACAAAATAAATCAATTAAAATAAGTGAGTATGATGTCGAACTACAGTGGCGGAGCCACGTTATTGTAGGTGGGTGCAAGTGCATCCATAAATTGTGACTGATGAGTTTTTTTGTTTTTTGTTTCCTTTTTCCCTGGCTGCTGAGTTACTACATATCTTAGCATAAATACTCATAATCCCCCTCAAAACATGAGACATTATTATATAGTGCTATGAAGCATGTTCTGGTGTAGAAGCCCATTGGTGGTTTTATTTTTATGGGCCCCAAGCTTTACTACCTTCTGTCAGAGCCAACGTTTTACTTTTTTAGTATGACATTTTTTTTAATATGACCATCTGATTAAATTAAATATAAATATTATCAGACTTAATTAACATAGTTTTCTCAAAAAAAAAAAATTATACAGTCACATGTACTTAGCTTGTAGAGTTCCGAGAGCAACTCCCCTGCATAAAATAGAAAAGTTCCAAAGATTAATTGAATTTGAATAGATCAGTTGATTAAAATAATTTATGCATCAATCTTTTAGTGGATGACTTGAGAGCAAATACAGAGTATTTAAAGGTGACTGAAGAGAAAAATTACACAACTGGGGAAAATAAAAAGCTGCAGCAAGAATTGGTATGTAATTATACAGACAACCCTTTATATTCTTTTGTTTTTTTGGCAAAAACTTTTTTGGTTTATATCGTTCCTTTGATCTCTTGTCATAGGATGTAATCAAGGTCCTCAAAATATTTCACTATAACTAGTTTACAAAGGGTTTGTAGGAGGTGGATCCTACCATTGAACAAGATGAAACGAGTTCTGTGGGAATTGATTCTTTGTTTTTAGAATTAGCAGGTGTTATACCTGGAATTGATGAGACGATGAGCTTTGTTGAGATGTTGAAGTAAGAAATATGTGTTGTCTTATTGATTTTGTTTTGACTTGAATTTTGTTCAATACTGTGTGCCTAAATTTGAAACTTATCTGTACAAAGTTGTGTTTATGATAGTGTAGAGTTGTAATGCATTTGTGTTCTCATTGTTTTCTTTCCTCCTTTATGTAGGTGTTTGGTGTTGAACCTATTGAAAGTGTCGTGCTCTCTGGTGGACAGTCTGGTGAGTTATAGCATTTGTTATGCTCCTTTACTTCTTCGTTGATAGTTGACTTTTTAATATCCTATCACATATGACAAACCATAATAATTTTTCATTGCATGTTGCTTTAGAATTTGATTGTGTAACATCTGGGTATCTGTACGCCATGAGATTAGAGTATATTGTTCTGTTTAAATTGATTTCCTCGGAAATATTTTTCAATTGAACCTCATTTCTAGTCCTAAACTTTACGAAGGAGTGGATTGCCTTTTATCCTCCTTAAAAAAAAAAATTGGGGGCGCTGCCCCTGAACCCCCAAATCCCATCATTAATTGTGCACCCACAAACTTAAATTTCTGACTCCGTAAATTTTACAAAACCAAGTGCCAGTGGTGTATTAATTCCACTAGCGTTCACTAAGCTAAAATAAATTTCCTTACAAAACAATCAATCGTTCACTAATCTAAAGTAAATAGTATTTCGGTGACTAATATTTTATGTAACGGTTCAAAGACCATTTTTTGATCATTATCAACGCCTCACTTATGATGAATTTCAAACCCACATTTTCAGAAGAATTATCAGGAATGAGTCTCAAGGTTTGGGTTTTTTTTTTTTTTTCAATTGATTGTTGACGGATGTTGAGGATGATGAAGGCGAAAAGTTTGATTTTTTCATACTGATTTTGTTTTTTCATTGATTGTTAGGTTTTGGTGATTCTTATTATATTGTTCATTGTGTGATTGTGGTTGTGATTTGCAATGTCTCGAGGAACACTGGTTGGGGGTAGGGGTGGAAATAGGCTAGGCTAGGCTTCAGCTAAGTAGGCCTGGGCCTGCGACGAAAATCCAAAGCCTGAGCCTGTGTCTAGGCTTTTTTTTAGGCCTGAGCCTGGGCCTTCAAAAGGTCTGGCAAGGCCTGAAACCTATTTAAAAGCCTACTTAAAATGTAGGTCTTTACGCAATCTTAAAGCATATGCATCTAAGTATATATATAATTCATCAAGTCTATTTAAATGCCTACGTTATATCTAAAAAGTTTAAGGATTCATTCTCATATAAAATAAAAGGGTTAATAAGTGAAAAAAAAAAAAACACCTAGTGGCATCAATTGTTTGAGGAAGTATGAATAAGACAAATCAATCATTTATTGACTAAGAAGATATATTTCTTAAAATCAAACAAGCACGACAAGTGGCATGTAAAACTAGATTTTACCTCTTATTTTTCTTGTAGAAAATGAGACAAACTCCACCTATTTGGATCATTTTCATTTAAGCATCACTAAAATAAACTTAATGCAATTTTTATGTTACATCAAATGACGTAAATCAATGGAGGAGTAGTGAGCTAGCATTGCCACCTCGAGTGATAAAAAAGAAGAGAAGTATATGTGATCAATTGATGAATGAAAATGTTAAGCTCATTGATAAATGGAAAAATGTGAAATTTAAGGTTAAGAATAAATTATTAATTTTATAAATAATCTAAAAATTAATTTATATTAAATTATATATAACTATGCATAATAAAACATTTAAAAAAACTAAATAGGTCAGGCCTATAGGCTTGAAGGCTAGGCCTGGCCTGTTTACCTAAATAGGCCTAACATTAGGCCTAAGCCTGAGCCTGACCTATTTACTAAATAAGCCAGGTTAGGCTTAAAGTAGGCTAGGCCATAGGCCCCTGATAGGGGACCTAGCCTATTTCCACCCCTAGTTGGGGGAAAATGGTTTATGAGACAAAGACACAGCCAGGGGTATGGAGGCAGTGGTGATGACCTTGAAGAATGGGATATTTTTCTTTTATTGCTACATCTTTTGGTTATTTTATTCTTGTTGTGAATTAGATTTCTAGGTTCTTAGATATCTTCTTGTTGTAAATTAGATTTCTAGGTTCTTTAATGTCTGCAATTTGGGTGGGAAGGGAATAGGAAGTTTGTGAAGAAGAAGATGATGATGTGTTACAAATGTATCTGTATGACAGAGCCATGGCAATAGTTATTAGTCAAACTAACTGTTGACCATCTGGTGCCCATAAAAAAGGGCAACATTGCTGCTATTTTACCACTTCTAGAAATTGAGGAAAAATATATTTTTGGGTGCCTATAACTCCTAGTCAAAAATTATCGTTAACCCCATTATTTAACTATTTGAGATATAAAGATGTAAAACCTAATTTTCCATTATTATTATTATTATTTAAATTTCCTTACTATTTCCTTTTATTCTTAATATACGACATATCTGGGGAGTTGTTATTAATTCTAAATATAAGACATAATTTTTATAGTTGTCAATATTTTTTTAATTTTCCCATATTGATCTCCCTCAATAATGAATGAGGAGAACGGATAAAGGAATTAAAGAAGATAACTAGAGGTGTTATTTCAGAAAATACATATTATATTAATTAATTTTCTTAATCTATGAATTTAATTAAATTAGGTAAACATGTTACATTAATCACGTGTAGTTCCTAGAAATATCACACGAACATTAATTCATACGAGACAAAATAGGGTTAAGGGGCAATTTTGTTCTGGAATTTTTGGAGGGGCTGTTTCAAAAAGGTGGCAATTTTACCATATCGTTATCTCAATTAATTTTGACGGCTAATTGAACAAATATACTAAGATGTTAGTCTACATATCATCCACATTATTTTTGTTATGATGCAAATTTGTCACGAAATTCCATGTTTCATTTATTTCATTGTTTTTCAAAGTTAAATTAAAAAATTTCGGGGCAAATTTGTACATTAACAAAAATGACGTTGATGATATGTAAACTGTCAACTCAATATATTTGATCATCTAATGGTCAAAATTAACTGAGATAATGGTCAGGATAAAATTGCTCCATTTTTTAAATTTCTTGGACAAAATTATCCCTAAAAAAACTTTCAAGGTAAAATTATTTCTTCAGGGAAAACTGGATGGGCAAAATTACTCCTTAATCCGACAAAATATAAGAGCGCGTGACATGATTCTCCTCCAGGAGGCGCGTCTTGATGAGCAAAACGCCTGCGATGATTTCAAAGTGAGCAATGGCAAGTGTCGCAATTTAAAGAAAGCGATCTTCATTTCGGTACTTTTCAATGTTCATAATCTCCACAGTGCACATTCCCTTCCCAACCATGCTTGCCTATATATATATATACATATAAGCCTCTTTCCCTCGAATATGCCTTTTCGCTCCTTTTTCTTTAATGGCTCGGCCCTCTCCTTCTTCTTCAATTTCATCTCACCTACTCTTCTGAGATCTTCTTCTCGGCGATTCCGTGGCGGCGATGTATTCTCATTCACGTTTCCTCAGTCGCCACCAACACCTCCTCCCCGCATCTCACAAACACTTCTCTCGTGCTATATCTGCTCAAGGTGGATCTTCTTCGTTCATTCGTTACCGCTGTTCCGAATCATGTTCCCCTCGGGTATATTTGCGTGCTGATCTCCCTACTTCCGACTTCCTTTTATGCTGTAATGCTTTTTCTAATGTTGTTTTGTTTAATTCGTTATCCTTTTTTTTTCGCCTGAGAATAAACTCTCTGGTTGCTTGAACTCTTGTTTGCTGATCACCGCTGTTGGCGAAGCTAATAATTTGGTTGAGACAACAATCATAAATGAGGAAGTTTAAAACGGTTTATTTACTCGAATGTGTAAGCCTGTGATCTTGAGGCCTCGAAGTATTACTAAGAAAGAGCTCTGGATCCCTTACATATAAACGTGAGAACAACTTAACTTCAAGGAGGTTGTGTGATATGCTGAATAGTTGCTCATAGTAATAATTTTGACTAATATCAATCAGCATTCATAAATATTTGAAACTACTCATTGAAGGGACTTCTCAGAGTGGCCTTTGAAGTCTAATAGATCTCTGATAGTTGATGGAAGACGTTGAACAAGGAATAAGCAATCTTGTTTTACCTTCCTCCTGCAGTAATATTCGACCAGGAAAAAGCTTAGTCGTAAGTTTTAAGCCTTGGTTATTAATTTCCTTATTTGAGGCCTCCACGTGGCGCATGATTTTTTAAGAGATAATTTTGTGGGGTTTGAGTTCCTGTTATATATTCTAATTTGAAAGCTTGGTACTCAATACCTAAGGCACTATATGGTAAAAAACAGAATCTTAAATTGAGAATTCTACATCGCTCAGGACTTTCAATGAAAAGTAGTGAAAGACTTACTTTAAACGTAGGAAATAGTATTGGGAAGTCAAATTTATTTTATTTTGAAACACTTTAATTATCAGGTATTCAGGTTATTTATCTTTTTGTTTCCACTGTAACTATCTTTTGTTTAATTTATTTTTTAGCTAGCTTATTACCTCTTGAGCTCTATACAAAGTCCTTAGTGATTAAGCTTGGTCAGTTTTGATTAAACTAATAGCATCTCATATGTTCTCTGACCTTTATCTTTTCTCCTCCCTTCTTCTCTAACCCCCGGTTTCTCTATTATTCAGAAACATAGGTCCTGTGGTTTATAGTGGGATTCATTCTAGCCTTTTTTTATGAGATGCCTTCCCAAATTTGAAACCAGTTAACTTCTTACCATGCTTTCACTGTTAAATTTAAATTTCTGAAATTATTATGCATCCAATACTAATCATTTAAGGCCTGCTTTATTTTTTTGTAGTTAAATCCATTGATTATTCAACAATATAGCTGTTGTGGTCGATATAATGTTCTTAGTAGAGCCTTTGATGAGGTATGTTACCATTCCTCTAAAGCCAAGATTTTTTTTTTTTTTTTTCAAAAAAAAAAGAACTATGCCTTTATATTTATGATTATTAATATATTTGATTCTACTTGCTAATTGTTCTTAAAAAATATGTGCAGGATATCAGATATTCTTCTCTACAATTATTATCATAATTGCACTATGCCTTTATATTTATGATTATAAATATATTTGACACTACTTGCTAATTGTTCTTTAAAAATATGCGCAGGATGGCAGATACTCTTCTCTACAATTATTAGCATAATTGCCTCCCTATATCTATTCCCTTGACCCATATTTGTTCTTTCTTTTCCACTGAAAATACAGATATTGAATCTTAAATAAAAACTATGATGGTTTGTCCCGAGTACCATTTTAATCACATGTTAAGTTCAGTTTATATGTAGTTTGAAGCTCTTGATTTTGAATCTATGACATTATGTTGGGCCAATACCAGAGGGAAAGGAGAAACTATCTAGATCATGCTTATTTGAAGCCATCCGTGTCCCTCAACCTTTCTCTTTGTCTGTGCATTTTTGCCTGTATAACATTCTACCCCATTCAGGGTTTACAATGGGAAGGGGAATGCATCACATATGCAACAAAATGAATCCTTTCAGGTTTTACGATTTATTTTGCAATTTATCTAGACTGATATAATATCACGAGTCATGACATTGATTATGCTTTATAGGGTTCATTTGACCTGCCATTGCTTGATGAATGGGATCCCGATGAGAATTCTTCTGGATATTTCCTCTCATCCAGCGATGATGAGGATAGTGATGGAGAAATAGTGCTTCCTTCATTGAATGATGTTGATTTACCTTCCATTTCTGTTTCAAATAAGGATGCTTTAACAGTGACTGCTCATCGACTTGCAACCCTTGGAAGGGGACACGGGAGACACAGGCAAGTATGCAGAACTTAAGCGAGTGTTCTTGTCTCTGTTTTGTTTTGAAATAAAAAATTTATTTAGTTTCAATGGTTCAATTATTAGTGATGGATTAAGTTCAGGGGTTGTTGCAGTGTTTTTGCTGGAAACTGGGTGACCTTACTATAATGCTATAGTTTATGATATGGTATGTCACAGGAATTTTATTGAAGGCACTTGATGAGGATTTGAAGACTACAAGGCATCAAAGATGTGGAAAACCTCAAACAAACAAAAATTTTGTTGGTTTATAGAATATATTACTCAAAATGGAGACTTTGTCACTTACCCACTGTAAAAGAAAAGATTGAAGAGATGATATATGGTAGAAATGTTGAGAAAGGGAATTAATGTAAATGTGAGGAGATCTATGTTTTAGAAATATCTTGGTCTACACTTTGAGGCTGAAAGAATTACTTCTTCCATGAGTAATGAGGAAATTTAATATTATTTGTTTCTTGGTCTTATTAACCCATCATATATTGGATGTGATTTTCCTTCAGCTACACCTTGTTAATGATAAGTAATTCTTTGTTTATCATTGGTGTTTGGCGTAAGTGTAACTATTGCAACCTTATAGGTTGCTGTGTAATGCTTAGGTGTCTTTAGATGTTATTTTCTCATTAACTGGGTTTTATTTCTAACATGCCTCTAGCTTTGTAAGCTTCCCCTTGATGGTGAGTGTTAAGTGATATTAAGAGTTTGGGAAGCTAAGAATTCAGAAAAGTATCAAAATAAAAAGGAGCAGAGACATCAATATTAACAGCAATGTAGCTGAATCTTTGAATTATATATTGTCTAGTGTCCCTCCCATTTCTCCGCAAGTTTCTTTTTCCTTATTTTCTTAATGAAACTGTTTTTCTGCATTATAGTGCACTGGATCTAACTACAATAATATCTCTATTTTGTCCTCAATTGTTGTCTAAAACTTTGCTAATACTGTAACTGCTTTATTATGTGCGTGTATCCCAGTTACTTTGTTAGTCAGTGCCATTTGTCTTTGTTCCTGCATCGCCAATTATTTTTTCAGAATGTTTTATAAGTTGCTTTTGATGCTGCTATACTGCCAACTTCAGTTGTAATTGATTAAATTTATATTGTCAGCTTTACTGACATGTACATTACTTGTCCTATTCAATTGCTATATGAAGTTTCTTTGAGCCTGATTTTTTTTTTTTTTACGTATCTTGCAGGAGCAGACTTGGCATTTTCATTAGTTTAAGCCTCATAATCTTCATGACAGTGCTGCTTCTATACATTGATTGGTGTGCTTGGAGAATTGTTAGACTGCCCTTGGCCCCCTTTTACATGACCCGACCGTTTCTTATATCAGCCTTGTTGGTGGCTTTTGTTGGCTATATTTGCGTCCCATTTTTTCAAATTTTTGAATTTATCCAAGTATTTAAGAAAGAAGGACCCGTTAGCCATCTATTAAAGAAGAGTGTGCCCACATTGGGTGGTTTGCTATTTGTACCGATAGGAATATTTGTTACTAGAGCTGTTGGTGGTTTCTCCTCTGCGGAAGTGACTGGGGCAGCTGGTGCGACCTTGGCATTTGCTGCGATTGGTTTACTGGATGATATATTAAGCCTCGCTACAAAACAGAAGAGAGGTTTGCCTGCATGGGCGAAAGTTCTTTTGGAGGTGACCGCCTCTTCATTGAACTTTTTTTTTGGATCTTTTAATTTGTTTTGTCTCATTTTATTGACTTGAATTATTTTTAAACAGTCTTTAATCAAATCGACATTATTTTTAAACCGCACAGGTAGCTGTTGGAACGTCATTCTCAACTTGGTTGGATACCTCTAGTATATCATCACCTTATGGCATGTATATCTTCTTGTACTAATCTGACAACATTTTTCTGATGGTAACTAACATATCTGTCCCCGTAACAAGAAATTTTACAGGCAGTTGCCTAGAATTTTGGTCCCTTTTGTGCTTTTAAATTCTTCCAAGAATTTTAAAAAATACATACGAAGAATATCTTTTTGTTTGCATTGACCTGACAGGTCTGGCCCCTCCCTGCCTGAGTGACATGTCATGTTTTATAAATTTTAGTCATATATTATCATAGAACCTGCAAATGAAAACAGCTAAAATAGAAGAAAATATATGTATCTCCTCTATTACGTGGAGAAAATGTAGAGGAATACAATCATCAATCACTCTCTGGCTACTGTTTGCCACTCTATAATCTCAGAAATCACACAACAAAGAAAATGAAGTTGGTTGGCAGACCAGAAAATGAAAGCAAAGCACTCACATAGCCTGGTTTTTGAGGGACCAAGTCCTCTCCTCACAGCCAATACTACTAGCCTACCTCCCAAAACATCCCTGACACCCTTTTATGTACTCTCACTTCTCTGAAACGGTCAGGAGGATCCGTTATTTCTCCTTCTCCCCATTCTGCCCTTCCACCTCTGCATGCTGTCTTAAGTCTTTTATGGGCCAGCCTACTACTCCTTGGCTGCTATTCCCTTTGGACCTTCTTCTGTATACTTGGCCCCAAATGTTGGTCGGCTCATCATATTATGATTTAGGTTTTTGATGCTGTAGAATCTGGCTATATGCTATAACATCACTTGGTTTTATTCCTCATGGAGCTAGGAAAATCTTTAGTTTATAATCACTGCATATCATATTCTCTCATGGGTGCTTTAGTTCATTGCGTAAAAGTGAAATATATCCTTTTAGAAATTCAAAGCTGACTGCTTGAACAGAAATGTAGCCTGCGTATTATGTACTCAAACTCAAGTACTGTATTAAGTAATTTTTAGGGAAATTTTATGTGTTAAAAAAAAAATGAAGCCATTTATTTGGTTGAACAATATGCCACCTTTGTGATTTCAATAGAACTCATCTCCCTCTTTGCTCTTCCTTTTTTTACTTAAATGCAGGAAGATGCTGGTTCCTCTACCGCTTGGCCTTGTGTACTTGGGGCGATATTATCAGCTGTTAACTTCATTTTCTTTTGTTTCCATGGGACATGGGGTTGAAACAACCTGTGGTCTTGATGGACTAGCCAGTGGTCTTGCTGCATTGGCCTTCATTGGAATGTCGATTGCTGTGCTTCCAGTATGTTCTGGTTAGTAGAATGTGTGAGGCTCTCCTTAATTATCACTCTGGTTCCATTCTTCAAATACATCCATCATGCTTATGCTATAAAGAAATATTTGACATTTTAACATAGTTGAGACCCAAATTGTTATCTTTATGGGTTGGTTTTTTCATGCCTCACTAAAGCATCCTAAGTACACATCTGTTTATTGTTATTCTGTGCACCTTCATCAGTGGAACTCTGTTCATCATCTAGATTTAATTTAATACTAGTATAATATAATTCTGTCATTTATGACGTTATAGTAGTACTGCTGCTGCATGCCTGTTCTCACTGATCAGGAGAGAAAATCATAGTCATGAGTCATCTCTCCAAGACTGGGGAGAGGGTAAATGAATTTTCCCTCCATTTTTATAGGACACTAAAAGAAATTATTGCTCATCATCTGAAGTTTCGGTTACAGTATATTAGGAAGTTATTATAACCTAGCTTTTTGTTTGATGTATTCATTATTGATTTACAAACATGTTCAACCAGATCTTGCCTTATTTGGAGCTTCAATGGCTGGATCTTGTGTTGGGTTTCTCCTCCACAACAGATACAAAGCATCTGTTTATATGGGTGATGTCGGCTCTTTGGCACTTGGTGGTGCATTAGCTTCAATGGCTGCATGTACTGGAATGTTCTTTCCACTACTCATTTCTTCTGGAGTATTTGTTGTTGAAGCATCATCGGTTGTGATTCAGGTTCGGCCCATGATTTTATTGCCATGATTTTGTTGTTGAATCACTGGTTGCTCGGCCTCCAAGACATTTCCCACTTCTGTTACATACTACCTCCGGTGCGTAATATAAGATTTAGTTTTCCACTACAAATTAAATCTTATATTAAAAACCGGAGGTAGTATTAAGTTTACCCCCTTTACATATATTTGCCGCTTCTACACATATCTGTGTCACCAATTGGGTTATTTTAATTTTGGGTAATGCTGCTGAAACAAGGAATTTATGATGATATGACATTGTAACTCCAATGAGATTGTTTTTCATTTTCTTTTCTTTAAATCTATCAGGCAATCTACTTCAGTATAACAAAAGGCTTGCAGCGAGTAAGGCGCTGCTTCTTTCGTATGGCCCCCATCCATCATCATCTCCAACTATCTGGTTTCAAGGAACCGACTATTGTAGCAGGTGCATATATTGTCTCATCACTATTAGCTTTGCTTGCTGGCTATGTTGGTCTTGTTTCAGCCTAACATCCTTAGAAGCTTATATGCTCATCTTTGCTTAGTACTTCATTCTTTTATTCATTGCACTCACATAGGAAAAGGTTGGCCCAAGTTCTATAGTTACCTTGTTCTTTTTTTGCCTTGGTTTTTTAATAGTCAATTTCATAGTTACTTTGTCTTACAAAACCATTAGCAAAATCATTAAATTTTGGGGAGTCGCTGAATTCTGTAAGAGTTTCATTTAAACAAAAAATTTTGCCACAAGAGAAGCCACATTTTCAGTTTCAATTTAACAAGCTTCACTGTTTCCTTGAGCTTCTTTTTTATTATAAGAAAGCATAAACTTGTCATATTTATCACCATTTGAATTTGAAGCCAGCTGATGTAATATAAAGTGTGGATAGTACTCCCTCCGGTTCTAATTATAAGACCTAGTTAACTTTTTTGGAGAGATTAAGGAAGCTAATTAAATTATTTTAGAGTATTTTTATTTTTTCTTCAAACTAATTAGTTTGACTAATAAACTAATATATAATCTAAGGATACACAACATATGAAATGATTAAGTAACTTATTTAGCTTCTTTAATCTCTCCAAAAAATAGTCAACTAGGTCTTATAATTAGGACCGAAGGTAGTATCTGGGTTTCACACCCATTTGTTGTAATTAAAAAAAACAAGAGAACTTTTTCTAATTATCATATTTTGGTTAAGAACTTTATGATAAAAAATGTGGAAAAAAGAAGGCACATAAATCTAAATGTATTAAATAATTAAAAATGTGGATTAATTGAACAATTAAAAGTAATGTATTTCAAAATGAAATCAGCTAAAATCAACTTTTGCAGTATGTGTTGACTTCTTGTATTAATGTCGTTTTGGGGAGAAATTCAAATCTGGTCCCGCGTTGCTCCTTGCTAGTATATGATAAAATCTTGGAATTAACTTATTGTCCCAATTATTTATCTACATATATCAATATTATCAATTATTATTTTATTCTCTAAATTTGTTGTCAACCTGGATCAAGATTTTTCTAGTTTCTTAATAAAGAAATTAGTTCTTAAGATTATGATTAGCTTTTTTAAAATCTTACGAGATAGCATGTGGTTGATGTGACAATGACATTATTGACATGGAAATTAAGGTTTGCTGGTAGGAGAAATTTTGACTAAATCACATCTCCAAAAATTGATGCCTTAACCCAAAAGGGGAGTGACAGATTTTGACCAAGTTGACTATACTTTTAGGAATTAGAGAACATATTTTCCTCAATATATCAATAATTAATTAATATAATCAAAACATATATATATATATATATATAATGAAATTCACAAGTGGT
>JAMWYP010000003.1:8572500-8577500 GCA_025563575.1 Acacia pycnantha | reverse complement strand
GTTGTGGGAAAGGGTCATTTCAACTTGGTATCCAGAGCCCTAGGTTTATGTTTTTCTAGCCCTGTTGTGCATTGCATTTAGAGTATGGCAATATATAATCTTTACACACCTGCTTCCCTGTTGTGTTTTGTTTTGGTTCTTGTCCTTATTGTTCTCCATCTCTGGTGGGTTTTACCCTTAGGTGGGGAGAGATGGTGAATACTAGGCACACAGAATACGGTGACAACCCGCGCACAAACATCATTAACAGCGGCCAACAGGAAACTAATGGGCCCCAGGATCAGCCTCAGGATCAGTTAACCCAGGCTGAAATGTTGCGATATGTGTATGGATGGACTCGTGCCACGGAGGAACGCTTGAAAAGACTCGAGGAAGGCAGAGCCAATGAAGGGTCGAATGGTGGAAGTAAGAGTCATACTCAAGAGGCTCATGCAGAATCAGAGGAAGAAAACACTGTTCATTCTGAGAGAATGAAAAATTCACCAAGCCAGGGATCGAAAGAGTCAACAGAACAGAGAGTCATTCCTAACATGCTTACAGTATGGAAACATTTAGATCGTTTCCATCCGGAGACCTTCTCGGGAGGATCACCAACAGAGGCTGAAAGTTGGATTGACCGGTTGGAGATGCTATTTGAGTCTATTGACTGTGATAAATATCAAAAGGTCATAGCTGCGAAGACCCTGCTAAAAGGGGGTGCATTGGATTGGTGGAATACGGTGAAGCCTGCTGATGGCCATCAACTGGATTGGAATGAGTTTAAGAGAATGTTCTATGATTACTACTTCCCTATTGAGATGAGATATCAAAAAGAAGCTGAGTTCTTCGTACTTCAACAAGGGGAGATGGATGAGAATACGTTTATAGCTAAATTTATGGGACTAGCTAAATATGTATCGCAGCTAAATAGAACAGAAGAGCAGCACAATAATTGGCTGGCCAGACAAATGTTCGAAAGATGCAATGATGAAGTCAAGGCAAGGATGGGTACTTATGACGTCACCACTCTTGAGAGGCTGATAGCAAAAATTCGAGACGTCGTAGAAGGTGCAGAACTGCTGAGAGATCTGCGAGAAGGGATTCTCATGGCCGATTCAGTGGTCATTTGGGAATATCAGGGTGTTAGTAAAAGGGTCATCCGTCGAGCTTTAGTAGATCCGGAAGCAAGAGGAGTTTCCATCAGGGGAGTTCCCAGCAAAGGAGTCGTCCTCCAATGAGTCAGAGTCATAGGAGCAATACCAAAGTAAGTCAAGGCTCTCAGCGTGGGTCGGTAGCATCAGCCCCCAGTGTAACTCAGCAACGTCCTTGTGCTCATTGCGGGAGACCACATCCAGGCGAGTGTTGGACCTGTTTTAACTGTGGAGAGAAGGGTCATCTTGCAAAGTTCTGTCACAAAGGAAGGAAGGAGGATCAGAGACCGTTTGCACCTGGGCGAGTATTTGCTTTGACATCAGAAGAAGTGAAAGCTACTCCAAATTTGATCCGAGGTAATGCCATCCTTCAAGGCCATTCCTTATGTGTTATATATGATTCGGGTGCTACGCATTCTTTCATCTCATATGACTGCGTGAAAAGATTAAAACTTGCTATGAGTGATTTGTTATATGATTTGGTTGTGTCTACTCCTACTGGTGTGCGTGTAAAGACTACTGTGGTATGTAGGAAATTAATGTTTGCATGTGAGGGTCGTGAAACGACTATCGATTTGATTTGCCTACCCATGCGGGGTATAGATGTGATTGTTGGTATGGATTGGTTAACATTCAATGATGTGTCCTTGAAATGCAAGGAGAAAGTTGTGCAATTTAACGATTGCACAGTAATTAAGAAAATTCCCCAAGATCCGGTAATGTTGTCGGCGGCCCGTGTTAAGAGAAGTGTAAGGAAGGGTTGTGAAGCTTTTGCGGTGTTCTTCTTAGTTCAAGTGGAATCAGAAGGAAACATCGAGCAGATTGAAGTGGCTAAAGAGTTTCCTGATGTGTTCCCCGAAGAGTTGACTGGATTACCTCCAGAGCGAGAAGTCGAGTTCGCTATTGAATTAGCGCCAGGAACGGAGCCAATCTCCAAAGCTCCTTACCGGATGTCACCTTTAGAGTTGGCTGAATTGAAGAAGCGATTGAAGATTTATTGGATAAGGGCTTTATTCGGCCAAGTGTATCTCCATGGGGTTCACCAGTTCTGTTCGTGAAGAAGAAAGATGGCAGCTTGAGGCTTTGCATTGACTACCGACAATTGAATAAAGTCACTATCAAGAATAAGTATCCGTTGCCGAGGATAGATGACTTACTAGATCAGCTAGTAGGATCATCAGTATTTTCAAAAATCGATCTGAGATCTGGATATCATCAATTGAGAGTAAAAGCAGAAGACATTTCGAAGACCGCCTTTCGTACCAGATATGGCCATTATGAGTTCCTGGTCATGCCATTTGGACTGACTAATGCTCCAGCAGTGTTCATGGATTACATGAATCGAATATTCAGACCCTATTTGGATCAATTCGTGGTGGTGTTCATAGATGATATCCTTATCTATTCGAAGAGTGAAGAGGAACATCGAGAGCATCTTCGAATAGTACTACAAATCCTGAGAGAGCATCGGTTGTACGCGAAGCTAAGTAAATGTGAATTTTGGCTGAGAGAGGTGAAGTTTTGGGTCATGTAGTCTCGGTGATGGAGTAGCGGTAGATCCTAGCAAGGTCGACGCCGTGTTGAAGTGGGAACCACCTAAGTCTCGTGACAGAGGTGCGTAGTTTTGTTGGGTTGGTGGTTACTACCGCCGTTTTATAGAGGATTTTCTCGGATTGCCGCACCACTCACCGATTAACTAAAAAGGAGCAAGCTGTTTGTTTGGGATGAGAAGTGTGACGCAGCTTTTCAAGAGTTGAAGAACCGGTTAACTCTCGCACTGTTCTCATCATACCCGATCCACACAGACCGTACACGGTGTACACAGATGCATCATTGAAGGGCTTGGGATGTGTGCTCATGCAAGATGGTAAAGTTGTGGCTTACGCATCTCGACAATTGAGACCTCACGAAAAGAACTATCCGACGCATGACTTGGAGCTTGCAGCGGTCGTTTTCGCTTTAAAAATTTGGAGGCATTACTTGTATGGATCTCAATTCGATATTTTTAGTGACCATAAGAGCTTGAAGTATCTTATGGATCAGAAGGAGTTGAACAACCGGCAGAGAAGATGGATGGAATTCTTGAAGGATTATGATTTTGAGTTGAAGTATCATCCAGAAAAGCGAATGTAGTTGCCGATGCCTTGAGCCGGAAGTCAATACACATGTTTCATATGTGTATAGCTGAATATAATCTGTTAGAAGGATTATCAGAGGTCTATCTTGAACCAAAATCAGAGGTGATTATGAGTGCGGTGCTAGGGAATTTTGACTTTTATAGTGAATTGAAAATGGCTCAGATGGAAGATGATCGGTTGCTAAGGGTTAGAGAAGAGTTGGAAAACGGTGCAGTATCTGATTATGATATTAGTGATACCGGTATATTGAGGTACAAGAAGAGGATTTGTGTTCCGGACAACGAGGAAATCAAGAAGACAATTATTGAAGAAGCTCATCGAAGCAAGTATACCATTCATCCGGAGTCACCAAGATGTATCGAGATGCGAAACAAGGGTATTGGTGGCCAAAAATGAAGCGTGACGTGACAGGACTTCGTATTGAAGTGTCGACTTGTCAAAAGGTGAAGATCGAGCATCAAAAGCCTCCGAGATTACTTCAACCTTTAGAGATTCCGCAATGGAAGTGGGACAAAGATTTCCATGGATTTTATTGTGGGATTGCCAGAAACTACAGCACACCACAACGCCATATGGGTCATTGTAGATAGATTGACAAAATCGGCTCATTTCCTTCCGATCCATATCGGATATAGCTTAGAAAGGCTAGCTCAGTTGTATGTGGATTGGGTTGTCCGGCTGCACGGTGTACCCACAGATATTGTGTCAGACCGGGATCCAAGGTTCACATCGAACTTTTGGAAGGCGTTACAAGAGGCTATGGGGACAAGGTTGAAGTACAGTACTGCTTATCATCCGCAGACCGATGGTCAGACAGAGAGGACGATTCAAACCCTTGAAGATATGTTGAGGGCTTGTGCCATTGAGTTACCTGGTAGTTGGGATCGTCACCTGCCTTTGGCAGAATTTGCTTACAATAATAGTTATCACTCGAGCATTCAAATGGCACCTTTTGAGGCATTATATGGAAGAAAGTGTAAATCGCCTCTTTGTTGGACTGAATTGAGCGAACGAACTGTGATTGGACCAGACTTGGTGGACGAAACTACGAAGAAAATTGAGATGATTCGCCAGAGGTTGTTGACCGCTCAGAGTAGACAAAAGAGCTATGCGGATAGGCGACGAAGACCTTTGGAGTTTAAAGTAGGAGACCATGTATTCCTTAAGGTTTCACCAGTAACTGGTATTGGTAGATCCATCAAAGCCAAGAAATTGACTCCTAGATTTATTGGGCCATACGAGATTTTGGAGAAAATTGAACCAGTTGCTTATCGAATTGCCTTGCCGCCGCACCTGTCAAGTATCCACAACGTGTTTCACGTGTCACAGCTTAAGAAATATAATCCACATCCTTCCCATGTAATTGAGCCCGAAGAGGTTGAATTAAGAGAAAATCTGACTTACATACCCGAGCCAGAAAGGATCCTTGATGCGAAGGATAAGCAATTGCGAAATAGAACAATCCGTCTCTTAAAAGTTTTCTGGAAGGGTATGTCTCCCGGTGATGCTACCTGGGAAACCGAAGAGCGAATGCGGCGTGATTTCCCGATTTATTTGAGTAGGTATGCCCATATGTTAGGATAGTATTGATACTTATGACTGTGTTGTGATGTGATCAAATTGTCGGATGTGATAATTTTGTTGTGATAGTGACTTTTGTTTTGATGTGCCAGTGTGCCATGATATTTTGGTAATGATGTTTGACCTCGATGTTATTGCATTGGAACCTTGT